>CM042162.1:73079503-73102003 GCA_023376005.1 Doryteuthis pealeii | reverse complement strand
AGACGGAACCCTAAAAGGTACTACCACTCCGGGTCAGAGTGGACCTGGGAGTATGGTGATTAATGAATACTCATTCCTCAGAGTTCCAGATTTGGAACTTCACCATCAGATAGAGTTTAACATCATACCCAGGACAATAAGATCCTCAGCCTCTACCTTCTAGCACTATATATGATAAAAAAAGGGTTGGGGCTTGCCATAAGGGTGACAGGTTTGGGACAATCATATAGGTGCTATAAGGTTTGACATGACCAGCTGATTGATCAGAGGGGGTCTCTCCGACCGCCCATCTAGCCAAAGTAAGGACCAAAGTGGAGTGTTGTATGTCATGGATAGCTCAGCCACCAGGGTTCCATCCTTTAGCATCACAGGTCGCCAATCCAAGGCCAACAGGTGGCGAAGGAGAATGGAGGATAAGCACCCGAAACATTGGAGATAACAAAAAGATGAGGACACTGCATGAAACATGCAAATACCTAATTAAGAGAAGTGTCATTTTTCAATGAATGAATAATATAATCCATTTTTTGAGCTGCTATAAAGATTTGTTTACGTCATTTAATACGAATAGAGAAATTAAAAAGTCAGAATACAATGAACTATTTATCAATGAAGAGTTAAAACAAAAATAACAACAAAAAAAAAAAAAAAAAAATGCTAAAATTCCATTCCGTCTATTAATCAATTTATATTCTAAATGTAGTCTAAAAGTCTTTGCATGTAATCAAAATGTTATATTGTTACTAGATGGGCTCGTGAAAATTCCACACAGTCCGCACATAATTGCATAAATACATATCTAACAATAACAAGTAGTAAAGGTTTGGTTTGTTTTACGGCATTCAACCTCGGTTATTTTTAATGCCGACAAAGTTGTGAAATAAATCATTCTTAAGGGATAATACAATTTTTTTTTTATAAATACTATTCTTCTATTTAACCCATAGATGGGACTCTAACAGGTACTCCACTCCGGGTAAGAGTGGACCAGGGAGAAATGGTGATGAAGGGGTGCTCCACATTCCCAAACTCCAAACTGGAACCTCACCATCAGATAGAGTTTAACAGTCATTCCCAGGACATGTAGACCGTAGCCACCACCTTCTAGCACCCATATGATAAAAAGGGGTTGGGGCTACAAGTAGTAAAGTCTGCAGAGAGGCTTAAAGTCAGTATCAGCTAAACAGTAAGGGAGTCTATCCCTTTTTGCTAGTGCTAGACTAGGGTGATTATTTGTATAATATCTTTGAGATAAGGTTTAATGTTATGTACTATTTAGATTTTGCACAGCATCCGCACATAATTGCATAA
The DNA here is from genome assembly GCA_023376005.1 of Doryteuthis pealeii. Taxonomy (NCBI): domain Eukaryota; kingdom Metazoa; phylum Mollusca; class Cephalopoda; order Myopsida; family Loliginidae; genus Doryteuthis; species Doryteuthis pealeii. Next base: position 73,100,692 of record CM042162.1, on the reverse strand, counting down.
ATATCTAACAAGTCGTAATATCTGCAGAGAAGCCTAATGTCGGTATCAGCCAATAGGGGGGCATTGTAAAATCAAAACAGATAGAGGCATACAGTATGAAAATTGTTTTGAAATTTGAAATGAGTTTTGGAAAAAATTCAATTGAAATTTGTACAAATTCAATTGAAAAAAAAAAAAAAAAAAATTTAAGGGGTGGGGTAAAATATCTACATCATATTTTGTCGATAAAATCTGGGGAAGGCATTTAAAATATATACATTCATTTGATGACAAAAAAATGACAAAACACGACTTGGAAAAATATCTAGTTTGGCCGGAAATTGTTGCCCGCACACTGGCTCGCTAAAACAGTGTAAATAAGGGCAGGAGATTAAAATTACCAAATTATATTCCATTTAAATTGAAAAAAAAAAAAAAAATTTAAGGGGGTGGGGTAAAATATCTACATCTATTTGTCGATAAAAATCTGGGGGAAGGCATTTAAATATATACATTCATTTGATGACAAAAAAATGACAAAACACGACTTGGAAAATATCTAAGTTTGGGCCGGAAATTTGCCCAACACTGGCTCGCTAAAACAGTGTAATAAGGGCAGGAGATTAAAATTACCAAAATTATATTCCATTTCAATTGAAAAAAAAAAAAAAAAATTTAAGGGGTGGGGTAAATATTCTACATCTATTTGTCGATAAAAATCTGGGGGAAGGCATTTAAAATATATACATTCATTTGATGACAAAAAAATGACAAAAACACGACTTGGAAATATCTAAGTTTGGGCCGAAAATTGCCCGACACTGGCTCGCTAAAACAGTGTAAAATAAGGGCAGGAGATTAAAATTACCAATTATATTCCATTTCAATTGAAAAAAAAAAAAAAAATTTAAGGGGTGGGGTAAAATATCTACATCTATTTGTCAATAAAAATCTGGGGAAGGCATTTAAAATATAAACATTCATTTGATGACAAAAAAATGACAAAACACGATTGGAAAATATCTAAGTTTGGCCGGAAATTTGCCCGACACTGGCTGCGCTAAAACAGTGTAAATAAGGGCAGGAGATTAAAATTACAAATTATATTCCATTTCAATTGAAAAAAAAAAAAAAAAAAAAATTTAAGGGGTAGGGGTAAAATATCTACATCTATTTGTCGATAAAAATCTGGGGGAAGGCATTTAAAATATATACATTCATTTGATGACAAAAAAATGACAAAAACACGACTTGGAAAATATCTAAGTTTGGCCGGAAATTTGCCCGACACTGGCTCGCTAAAATATAGTGTAAATTAGGGCAGGAGATTAAAATTACCAAATTATATTCCGTAATTCAACAATATTCAATTTAAGAATAAAACAAAGATGGAACCTTTCTTTTTTTTTTCTTTTTCAATTCATTTTAATTTTACGTTGGGCATTTAAGTGATGCAAGACCAATTTGGAATGTTTCATTTTTAAAAAAATTGCGTGAAATAAAATGGGACAAACAAGAAATTTGCGATTAAGCGACACCGGATAATCTGGATTTTTTTTTAATTTACATTTTTTACATTACATCTTGGACCATTGGAACGGCCTTCATTTTTAACCTGAGAGTGTTGCAGAATGAGTAACGATTGAAGATTTAGGAACAAGTGTATTTAATATATAGACTATAGATACTAACAGTATTGCCCTAACAAAATTAGCTCTACAATATGCCATCTTTTTTTTTCTGAAAAATAATAAATGCAGACATTGAAATCAGATCCTTACTAAGAATTCTTTTGAATTGCTTCATCTGTACACAATTATTTTTGATATTTTACAATTCGTTCTTGTGTTGGAAAGCAGTTAAAACCTATTTATAGTCAGTAAATTTCCAATACAGGACAAAAGTTAAGCGGTGGATCTTATTACACTGGATTTGTTTTTGTCCTTTTTTAAAATAGCAATTCAGGATGTCAACAAAGAAATAGTTGGAAAAATGTATTACTAGAAAAATAAAAAATAAAAATACTGAAGATAGTGAAATTCCCAGTATCTTATTATAATGGAGTTGTTTGTGTTTTTCTGTCTGTAACCGAACAATAAATACACTACTCAAGTCACAATTCCCTTAGTAATTGACGTCACATTCACCATGAATTTATCCTTATTTTAACCTCAATTATTAATAAAATTGTTTTACATTATTTATACTGTTAACCATGATTCTACAATGATTATTTCATGTACCCCACTTTTACGGGTCAGGCACAGGCCCTATTAACGTGGGACCCACCCACAAACCGAAGCTCATGGGGTGGCGGGTGAAAAATTGTGTCGATCCCGTTGGGCATTCCCCACAAGGGGGCGCCTCAGGCACTGGCAATAAACCCAGCCCTGCCCCTTTAAATCAAGGGGGCAGGTGTTGCCTGGGGGATGGTCCCCTGGGATCGACGCCGTTTATTATAGCAATGGTCCAGAGGCGAAGCCACTGTTGACCATATCTACATACTAATAACATGCAATTGTATTTATATATACACACAAATAGGCGGTTTACAGTGTGAACGGGAAGGCTAATTTGCATATTGATATTAAAATGTCATTTTAAATAAATATATGCTTAGTATTATTGGTTTTCTACCTGTTTGGTTTTATTTTAATGAATATAGCAAAAATCTCTTCAATGAATCTTAAATGCAATCCATTAACAAGAAAAGATAACTGTCATTTTATTCTTTACTTCCTCTTTTAACTAAATACTTAAATTAGAAAAAATACAATGAAAGACGAGAGTGTGGAAGAGTAAATTTCAGTTGTTCTATTTTTCAATTATATCCCCTCTGTTTCAAATCTTTTTATCTGCATTCTTATTTTAGTTTCATTAGCCTTTCTAATTTAATACGATATTTCATTACATTAAAACTTAAATACTTGCACCCTACGGAGGGTGCATATATTTGCTAGTATAAATAATAATATTGTCAATAAAATACATAAGCTTTATTCAATGTACTAGCAAATATATGCACCCTCCGGGTGCAAGTATTCAAGTTTTAATATAAATATATCATTATATATTAGAAAGGCTAATGAAACTGAATAAGAATTCAGATAAAAATATTTGGAACAGAGGGGGTATGATTGAAAAATAGAACAACTTTGAAACTAACTCTTCCATCATTTTCCCTTACTCCCGTCTTTCATTGGTAAATTTTCCTAATTTAACTATTTAGTTAAAATAGGAAGTAAAGAATAAAATTACTGTTATTTCTTCTTGTTAATAGATTTCTTTTAAGATTTATCCCCGGGATTTTTGCTCATATTCATTAATATAAAACCAAACAATTAGAAATCAATAATACTAAGCATATATTTATTAATATCAATTTTTTAAGATCAATATGTAAATAAGCCTTCCCATTCACACTGTAAACCGCTATTTTGTTGTATATATAAATACAATTGCATGTTATTAGTATGTAGATATGGTCAACAGTCTTAATGATGTAAAACAATTTTATTAATAATTGAGGTTTAAATAAAAAATAAAATCATGGAGAATGTGATGTAAATAACAAAGGGAATTGTGACTTGAATAGTAATATAGTTTCGGTTACAGACATACAAACCCACAATCTCCATTATAATAAGATATTATACTAAGACGAGTCAAAAGTTTTGCAATATTTTGTTAGCATACAAGTTTGAAGGTGCAGTTGATCACAGTACAGTAAAAAGATGGTTCAAGAAATTTAGTTTGAGTCTCAAGAGCCTCAGTGATTAGACAAGGGCAGGTAAGACTAAATCTGTGGATTCTGAGGCTGTTCTCCGAGATACAGAGGCAACCAAAAAACAAAAGACAGGAGTGATGATAGAGTAGGTTTCAATTGTTCTGTATTATTCGGACTATTGTCCTCATCTTCATTGTTTCAGATGATATGCCCTCCGGCCTTCTTCAGGTATTTCTTGTCGGACTTGGGAAGCTTCTTTTCTGAATCTGGAACTTTCTTGTCATAATCGGGAACCTTCTGGTCGTAATCAGGAGTCAGCTATGGTTAGTGGAATGAGAACAGGATACTCCCGTGGACAGAATAAAGGGTTAGGTTCAAAGTTCCGTGATGGCTTCTGATTTCGAAAAGAAAGTTCCCGAGTCCGAAAAGAAATGCCATCTTCATTGTTATCCGTACAACGTTTCGGCCGATATGCCCTCCGGCCTTCTTCAGGTATTTCTTGTCGGACTCGGGAAGCTTCTTTTCTGAATCTGGAACTTTCTTGTCATAATCGGAAACCTTCTTGTCGTAATCGAGAGTGAGCTATGGTTAGCAGAATGAGAACAGGATAAAGGGTTAGGTTCAAAGTTCCGTGATGGCTTCCGATTATGAAAAGAAAGTTCCCGAGTCCGAAAAGAAGGTTCCTGAGTCAGACAAGAAATACTTGAAGGCCAGAGGGCATATCGGTCCAAACGTTGTATAGATAACAATGAAGACGAGGACAATAGTCTGAATAACGCAGATAATACAGAACAACTGAAACTTACTCTTCCATCACTCCCAACTTTCATTGCTAAATTTTCCTAATTTAACTATTTTGTTAAAATAGGAAGTAAAGAATAAATTTACAGTTATTTCTTCTTGTTAATCGATTTCTTTTAAGATTTAAACTACACAAAAAATGTAAATATAAACATACAATGTATGCAATTCCCTAACTTCTAGGCATAAAATAACCCCAGACAGATTGGCATGCTATCAATATCAACCATATTGAAGTCAGTCAGCCAGCCAGCCAACAATTGGTTTGAGCAATGTGACTGGCCAAGCACAATTGAACCAGTGTCAAGACAACTGGTATTTATGAGAATTCAGAACAGTCCACCCATGCATTTGGGTGAGTCCATTCCCTGTCTCCTGATTGGCTGCTTGGTTTGTAGGGTCCTCTGAGGCTCCATAAATCCTGCCACTTTTCAGTGGTCTTTATGGCATCTCAGAATCGTATTGAGTTACGACTGTTTGCCGTCTTGTTTTGCCAATTCAACGGTAATTGGACTTAGTATTCTATAAACCATAATAAATTTCAATTGTTTCCCTAGAAAATGTTATTGTTGAAAATATAAATATTAATATTTTTTTTTTTTTTTTTTTTTTTTTTTTAGATGAATAAACTTTTGAAACTGTTTCTTTTGTAGATATCCTGTACAACTAATAACAAAGGAGTTTATGTTTTGGCTGCCAGGAGTGGAGGGGAGGTTGTGTCATCTCCTGGAACTTTAAATAAACTTTGGACATGGAAAAAATTATTGCCCATCTAGGAATTTGTCAGCTCTCTGGAGTTTTTTGAATCATCCTTATTCGTATGTTCATTGGTTTATTCTATATTTCAGGAATTGACAACAACACATCAATTCATTAAAAAAATTTGGAAACAGGATATATTTTCTTGTGGGAGAGAAAAGTTAAAGTTTCAATATGCCATCAATTTCTCGGATATATAAATATACATATAAGTAAATAACTGGGTTCGTTTGTTTGATTTGATTTGTTCTTGTTTTACGGCATATCAACCTCAATGGGTCATTTAATGCCGACTACGTTTTTGAAATGAATTGGTGATAATGTTTAATTTTCTAAATTTTTTTTTTTTTACATATTTTTTGTGAATGAAACTTTTAGATGATTTTTTTTAACATATATTTTTCAGTTTTCATTTTTTTTTTTTTTTGAAGATTTTTAGATTTTGTTGTAGATGTGTGCTTCTTTTATGTATCCAAGTAGTTTTTCTGGGTTTATTTGGTAGAATATTTGTTTTAGATTTGTTGTTTGGTAGTATTCTTTTCGTATTTGTTTTAGGTTGCTACATTCTGTTAATATGTGTTTGATTGTGTAGGGTTTTTGGCATGGTATGCAATATGAGGCTGCTTCTTTTTTGAGGAGGTTTGTTTGTGTTGGGAATTATTCTAAGCTGGGCCTTTTTTTTAACTCTTAACATCCTGTTGAGAATTCCAGAACCCCATTCCTATAATGATTTATTTTAAAAAATGGCTAAAAATGATCCTTTTCATTTAAAGTTAACTCAAGATTTTTCCCTTAAATTAAAGACTTCTAAATATGTTTGATATTACATTTAAACAAAGGGTATTGTTTGCAGTGGATTTGAGAAACAAATGTGACTTCCAGCCGGGTGGAATAGGACATTAAGAGCTAACAAAGTGTTAAATTTGGTATAGTCCAATTGAGAGCTCAATGTATAATATTTCAGTATTTATATACAGAGCAATATATTTACTAAAGAAAAAGGGTTAAATACCGGTCATATTAGCAGTTATAAATTCATTTGTCTTGACATATATATATATATACATATATATATACCAACTCCTCCACACAAGCAGGATGTGGCACAAGGTCAATTTCTTAAGCGGAGTTCAACAGGTTTGAATTCAGAGTTTTCCTTCTCCTATATGTGTGTGTGTGTGTGTGTGTGTGTGTGTCGAGAGAAATCAACATTTAAGCCTTTTCTTTGATTTTATACAGATAAAAGGGTATGAATATACAATCATGACGTTGCTGGAGAAACGCGCAGCGGATGTGCAGGTGACGAAGCGATCGCATGGCTTACACGTTTTTTGGAACAACAATGCTTCAGTTTTGAATTTAAATTATTTTCTGCTTCTCTCTCGATGAGTCTGGATTAAAAACAAGCTCTGATGATGATTTTTATAAAATCGAAATATTGTTCAATATTAGCTTAGAAAATGATATAAAATATTTTCATTTTAACAGCATTGTGTGTTTTCATATCCTTTTATCTATACATATACCGTCGGATTCATTTCATATATATATATATTATATATATATATATATATATATATATATATATAAAACAAGTTATAAGTTTGGAGGAGTCAATAAATGAAAGTTTTTAGAATAAAAAACAGTCTTATGTATTATATACATGGTATGCATTCAGTCAGCGTGACCTGATGAGGATGATATCTCTTGTTACAATGGAGATTGTGTGTTTTCTATCTGTAACCAAAACTATATCACTACTCAAATCACAATTCCCTTTGTTATTTACGTCACATTCTTCATAATTTTATTTTTTATTTAAACCTCAATTATGAATAAAATTGTTTTACATTATTAATACCGTTGACCATACTAATAGTTTGCAATTCTGTTAATATATACAACAAAATAGCGGTTTACAGTGTGAACATGAAGGCTAATTTGCATATCGATATTAAACATTTGATTTTGATAAATATGTGCTTAGTATTATTGATTTCTAATTGTTTAGGTTTATCTTAATGAATATAAGCAAAAATCTCAGGGATAAATCTTAAAAGAAATCCATTAATAAGAAGAGATAACTTTTATTCTGTACTTCCTATTTTAACTAAAAATAGTTCAATTAGGAAAATTTAGCTATAAAAGACAGGAATGATCGAAGAGCAAGTTTCAGTTGTTCTATTTTTCGACTATACCCTCTCTGTTTCAAATCTTTTTATCTGCATTCTTATTTAGTTTCATTAGCCTTTCTAATTTAATATAATATTTTATTACATCAAAACTTAAATACTTGCACTCTGTTTCAAATCTTTTTATCTGCATTCTTATTTAGTTTCATTAGCCTTTCTAATTTAATATAATATTTTATTACATCAAAACTTAAATACTTGCACACTGTTTCAAATCTTTTTATCTGCATTCTTATTTAGTCTCATTAGCCTTTTTAATTTAATATAATATTTTATTACATCAAAACTTAAATACTTGCACTCTGTTTCAAATCTTTTTATCTGCATTCTTATTTAGTTTCATTAGCCTTTCTAATTTAATATAATATTTTATTACATCAAAACTTAAATACTTGCACTCTGTTTCAAATCTTTTTATCTGCATTCTTATTTAGTTTCATTAGCCTTTCTAATTTAATATAATATTTTATTACATTAAAACTTAAATACTTGCACTCTGTTTCAAATCTTTTTATCTGTGTTCTTATTTAGTTTCATTAGCCTTTCTAATTTAATATAATATTTTATTACATTAAAACTTAAATACTTGCACTCTGTTTCAAATCTTTTTATCTGCATTCTCATTTAGTTTCATTAGCCTTTCTAATTTAATATAATATTTTATTACATCAAAACTTAAATACTTGCACTCTGTTTCAAATCTTTTTATCTGCATTCTTATTTAGTTTCATTAGCCTTTCTAATTTAATATAATATTTTATTACATCAAAACTTAAATACTTGCACTCTGTTTCAAATCTTTTTATCTGCATTCTTATTTAGTTTCATTAGCCTTTCTAATTTAATATAATATTTTATTACATCAAAACTTAAATACTTGCACTCTGTTTCAAATCTTTTTATCTGCATTCTTATTTAGTTTCATTAGCCTTTCTAATTTAATATAATATTTTATTACATCAAAACTTAAATACTTGCACTCTGTATCAAATCTTTTTATCTGCATTCTTATTTAGTTTCATTAGCCTTTCTAATTTAATATAATATTTTATTACATTAAAACTTAAATACTTGCACTCTGTTTCAAATCTTTTTATCTGTGTTCTCATTTAGTCTCATTAGCCTTTCTAATTTAATATAATATTTTATTACATCAAAACTTAAATACTTGCACTCTGTTTCAAATCTTTTTATCTGCATTCTCATTTAGTTTCATTAGCCTTTCTAATTTAATATAATATTTTATTACATCAAAACTTAAATACTTGCACTCTGTTTCAAATCTTTTTATCTGCATTCTTATTTAGTTTCATTAGCCTTTCTAATTTAATATAATATTTTATTACATTAAAACTTAAATACTTGCACACTGTTTCAAATCTTTTTATCTGCATTCTTATTTAGTTTCATTAGCCTTTCTAATTTAATATAATATTTTATTACATCAAAACTTAAATACTTGCACCCTACGGAGGGTGCATATATTTGCTAGTATATCTAAGACAAAAGGTGACAAAGACAATGGTGCTTAGTAACTGTCAGTTTCTTGCCTATGCGATTTTCAAACCAATTTTTTCCCCAGATTTTTAATTATCCCCATTGGCTAAAAAAAATAAGGTTGGTTCGGGGGAAGGACGGTTTATCATGACGAAACTGTTTTTTTTGTTAGACGTTCTGGAGAGAGATGTAACATATAGCTTCAAAACAAATACTTTTGTGAGATCAAAATAATTTTTGCTATAAACCAATTCCAATCAATGCAAAGTTTACATCTATAGGAATTAAAAACAAAAATTCTAAATTACAAGAATTTTTTTTTAAATTTTGCTTTTTAAAAAAAATATTCCACTTATTAACTGATCAACTCTCCTATGGGTCATTCAATATATAAGGGGAATATTTATGGGGGACGGGGATTCCTCCCAGCCAGAATTTTTATAGACATTGTCTATTAAGAGAAACAGAGAGAGAGAGGGGGGGGACATAGAGAGGGGGGAACAGAGAGAGAGAGAGAGAGAGAAAGAGAGGGAAACAGAGAGAGAGAGAGGGAAACAGAGAGAGAGAGAGAGAGAGAGAGGGAAACAGAGAGAGAGAGAGAGAGGGAATATCATGACAAAACTGCTTCATTTAAAAAAGAGCCGGTTTTATTTTTTTTTTGGGGGGGGGGTGGGGGGTGGAGGTTACATGACTTGGAGAGAGACATAAAAGATTCTCCACTTTTTGGTTAAGTTGTGCAAAGTTATTTTCTATAATGTTTACATCTGGGACCCCCCCCCCAAGAGGGGAGCAGAAAAGCATAAGGGGAGAGAGAAGGTAGAATAAAACTTTAGTCAGACCCACAATTTTTGAGATTCAACAAGGGACGAAGGGAAGGGGGAAGAGGAAGGGATGAACTCATCTCCTTTGAGGATCTGCAAAATAGACATTAACACTTACCTATCTCTCTCTGTCTCTCTCTTTATATATCTCTCTGTCTCTGTCTCTCTCTATTTCTCTCCGTTTCTCTCTCATATCAAGTATCAGAAATTGAAGAGACTGGAGAGGGTGTTATAGAGGGTAAAACTAACAATGGGTGACCAAATTGCACCCTCAATCTAAGAACGACCCCCCCCCAGTAAATAATGTCACCATCTTAAAACACTTCAACCCTCACTAATGTTCTTTAAAAAGCTTTGAGATTTTCTTTCCATTCTTTTTCAGTATTTACATGCTTTATGGCTTTATTTGCGATTCTTTACCAATTGTCGAGATATAACATCTTTTTTTTTAAAAGAAAGGAAACCCATCACCCCTACCCATACCCCCCCAACAGTTAAAAGGTTTTCTCTTACCCCCACCCCAGCTAAAAATTCAAAAAATAACGGCCAGTACAATCATGACGTCTAAATGTTGGTCTTTTGTAACAAGATCTGTTTTATGCGCCACACGTACATACTATGTGTGCTTTGGTGCTACGGCTACATACCGTGCATGTGCAATAAAGCCTTAGTTAGACAACCAGCCTGGGAGAAGAAAAAAATGGACGTAAACTAGCAGCTTAAAATTTAACCTTGCATCCCGTTCTACCTGTGGCAGAACGGTTGGGTAAATATATACACTGTATGTAGGCGTAGAAAACACTAGGTGTGTGCGTGTATGATGTGCCTACATTGAGTGTGTGTGTGTAGGTGTGTGTGTATGCTATGCCTCCATTGTGTGTGTGTGTGTGTGTATGCTATGCCTACATACTGTGTGTGTGTGTGTGTATGCTATGCCTCCATTGCGTGTGTGTGTGTGTGTGTATGCTATGCCTCCATTGTGTGTGTGTGTGTATGCTATGCCTACATACTGTGTGTGTGTGTATGCTATGCCTCCATTGTGTGTGTGTGTGTATGCTATGCCTACATACTGTGTGTGTGTGTGTGTATGCTATGCCTACATACTGTGTGTGTGTGCGTGTATGTTATGCCTACATACTGTGAGTGTGCACGGGTATGCTATGCCTACATACTGTGAGTGTGCACGTATATGCTATGCCTACATACTGTGAGTGTGCACGTGTATGCTATGCCTACATACTGTGTGTGTGTGTGTATGTGTGTATGCTATGCTTACATACTGTGTGTGCATGTATGTATGTATGTGTGTGCCATGCCTATATACTAAAGAGGCTTTGTGACATAATGGTTATTGTTGTTAGAAATGGACCCAACGATCCAAGTTCAAATCCTAGTTGCGGCTGCTTATGTTTTATGTTAATGACCTTAAAAAAATGGAGGATGAATCCATCTCTTCTCCCCAACCCCCGCCCCCCATGGTTGAATAATAAGACATACTTGGCCCTCAAACCAAAACTAAAATGCATTGCTCTCAAACATTTTAATATATATATTTACCAACCCCTCAGCACGAGCAAGATGTGACACAAGGTCAATTTCTTAAGTGAAGTTCAACAGGTTTGAATTCAGAGTTTTCCTAACCAAGATTAAAGAGCCCAGTCTGCCCTACTATTTACCCATGTAAATATGTACTGATGATTCTGCCAGCAACAACATAACACTTGGCCTAAATAAGCTCTACTACCAACGTTCATGCTATACCTCTGTATTCTACAAGAAACACGTCAAGTTTACGTTTCGCAACCTTGAGAAGAATTCTGACAAAGTAAGTCAGTCGTGTTCACTTCTCGCTACTGTCCAACTTTCTCCTTTTATACTAGGTCTGGCCGAGACACATCACAAATCTCGTCTCGCCAGCCACGAGACTTGCAAACTACAAATCGCGGCCTCAAGGACACTCACGCTTTCACCTCCTTCACAACTCGTCTCGTGCCCGCCTCGAACTCGTCACATTTCACCTTCTCTGCTTCCGCCCACACACACACACACATGCCACTCACTGTCTCTTTGACTGACGGGCCGTTGTTGGCTCATCACAGGCTTGTGGGTTTTGCCGTTCGATGTCGCTACAACTGATAACAATAAAGATGAGAACAATAGTCCGAATAATCCAAATTATCAAACCTCATCTCAAAAATTGAGAGAAATAAGATTTCCAGTTCTCACCATTCAATCTGTGATTAATATGCACCAATGGATAAAGTGCATTAACAAAGAATGAGGCCATTGATTTAGTGATGTGCCTATGTAGATATTATGATAAGTTAAATTAAATTATTCTCATTCCACTGTTGGTGCTTGGGAGGGGGGTATCTTAATATCAATTAGTTCTTGTTATTTAATTTGTCCTTGAGAAATCACATGTCTAACTCTTCCACTGAATCATTACATGCTAATAATCTTCATACAATGACTGCTATTTACACAGTAGCATTGCGACCAACAAAGCCTTCATCAGATGATGACTCTGGGTTCAGGCATGATTTTGGGGCGAAACATCATTACCACTAACCCAGAGCGCCCCAACAGTATCTCAAGATACCACCAGACTTTGTCGGTTTGATGTCACAATGTAGGACTGCCATATCCACGCTGATGCAGTTAGAGCTTTCTCCTGGATCTTTTTTTATGTATTTCCTCTTGTCTGGTGGAGAAAGTCCAAGTTTAGACAAAAATGCCGAGGTTGAGTTGGTAATAAATCCCCAGCATCCGACTTCGATGCTATGGGTAATAGGGCAGACTAGGATCCAAGTCCAGGATTTGAACTCTGGGCAACGAGTCCATTTCCCATGACTTTAACCATTACACCACTTGCTTCCTACAGTTATTCTATATAGTATCAAATATCCCTGCGAACAATTATATGGTTGCAAGTAACTAATAATAATAAACAATTATAAGGAGCTGATGGTAGATGTGGAGCTCCACTTCAGACGCAAAAACAATCTCCTTGGTCTGGCGCTAGTGAAAAGGAGATAGACTCCCTTGCTGATTGGCTGAAAAAAACAGACTTTAGGCCATCCCGACGACTTACTATAACTTCAAGTAAATAGTCTTGATATAAATAATTGGCACACAGTTATTTGTTTTAAGCATTCCTATCTAATACAATATAATTTTTAGAATAGATCTATCTGATCCATAGATGGGACCCTAACAGGTACTACCACTCCAGGTAACAGTGGACCTAGGAGTAATGGCAATGAAGGTATACTCCAAACTCTGGAGAGCTGCAAATATGTCCTAACCAGGACAGGACAAGACTTTCGGTTTTTTGGATTTTATGGCATAACTAACCCCTGCTGGGTTATTTTATGTTAAAGACATTTTGTCTAGTCATGTTTGATGGGTAATCAATTTTTGTTTTTAAATTCATTTTTTTTTCTATTTATTGGTTTGTTTTGTTTTACGGCATATCAACCTCAGTGGGTCATTTAATGCCGATAAAGTTTTGAAATAAATCAATTCTTAATGGATAATACAATTTTTTTATAAATACACTTTTCTATTTAACCCATAGATGGGACCCCAACAAGTACTACCAATCCAGGTCAGAGTGGACCAGGGAGCAATGGTGATGAAGGGGTGCTCCACATTCCCCAAACCTCCAAAACTGGAACCTCACCACCAGATAGAATTTAACGTAATTCCCAGGACATGTAGACCCGCAGCCACCGCCTTCTAGCACCCATATGATAAAAAGGGTTGGGGCTTGCCATAAGGGCAATAGGGTTGGGGCAATCATATAGGTGCCAGGGCTTGACGTGAGCAGCCGATTGATCAGAGGGGGCCTCTCCGACCGACCGTCTAGCCCAAGATAGGGCCAAAGTGGAGTATTGCATGTCATGAACTGCTCATCCACCTGGGCTCTATCCTTAAGCATCACTGGTCGCCACCCACGGCCAACAGGTGGCCCCATTGGGGAGTCTTACCCCTCTGCAGAGGTGCTCTCGGTGCATTCTAACGCCACAGCCGACAGGGCGGTATAGGACTCTAACAAGTACTACCACTCTGGGCCAGAGTGGACCTGGGAGTAAAACTCCAACATTGGAAAAGTTAAATAATTATAACTTGAAGCTAAGTTAGGCTGGAACTTTATTGACTATATGACCTTTAGGCACCCCTTTTGCGATCTCGTTTCATAAGGACATTTTTTTCATTTACACCGTCAACATCTGGTTGTTTGTTAACATGATTTTTAGAGGTTTTTTTTTTAAATTATAAAACTAACACCTAACAAAAAACCAGATGTTGATGGTGTAAACGAAAAAAATGTCCTTATGAAACGAGATCGCAAAAGGGGTGCCTAAAGCTCATATGGTCCACTTTATTCAAGATTACATAACAGCACAAGTGACAAAATGACTAATTAATACTAAAAATAAAAATAAAATGATTTGTATAAATTTTTCAGAGCAATGCTAAATTGTTCATCCAATTTCAGTGTGTAGGGACTAAAAAAATATTTAGAGACTGGTACTGTTCGGAAAGGGGGGGGGGGTGTCATAGTTTAAAATGAACATGACCCAGTTTTATGAGTGTCCACCTGTCTTAAAACAAATAGTAGCTTCAGTAAATAGAGTAGTACACACACACACACACACACACAGGAGGGGGGGGGGTATTTTTTTATCTTTTTACTTAAATGGAGAAATGATTTTGATTTGATTTTGTTCTTGTTTTACGGCATATCAACCTCAATGGGTCATTTAATGACGACTACGTTTTTTAAATGAATTGGTGATAATGTTTAATTCTCTAAAGGTTTTTTTTTTTGACATTTTTTGTGAATGAAACTTTTAGATGATTTTTTTTAACATATATTTTTGTGTCTTCATTTTTTGGGGAAGATTTTTAAATTTTGTTGTAGATGTGTGCCTCTTTTATGTATCCAAGTAGTTTTTCTGGGTTTATTTGGTAGAATATCTGTTTTAGATTTGTATGGAGAAATGAGTATTCATGAGTATAAATTCAAAAACTTTTCATATACAGGAAAACACAGAACTCAGGGAATGGAATCACCCAAATGCATGAATGGACTATTCTTCATTTCTATAAATACCAACTGTCTTGGACACTGCTTCAGTTGTGCTTAGCTAGTTGCTGTTATTCAAACCAACAGTAGACACAATAATTTGTAAGGAGACACAAAAAAAAAAAAAAAAAAAAAAAAAAAAAATTCACAGGCGGTTTGAAAAATTAATTATAAATCCATCATGGGCATTGTTGTCTAATTTGGGGTTTTCTCCCATAAATAGAAAGTAAATAAAGAAATACATATGTAAATGAAAAAGGAACCCCCCCAACCCTCAAAGACCCATTTTCAATCATCATCATCATCAAGCCTTATCAACCAGTCATGTAAATTGTCCCCAAATTTATATTTGCTTTTGTGGAAACCAGTTTTACACATAGAGGGAAGAAAGAAAAAAAAAAGACATGATCTAATTAGAGGCTGCTTCAAAATTAACTAGAAATCCAACATGGATCCCATTGTCTAATTTGGGTTTTCTTTCATTATATAAAGAAAAGAAAAAAAGGTTAGATATATATAAATGAAAATTAACCCCGGCCCAACCTCCAAAGACCCAGTTTCATCAACCGTTTCTGGACAGTATTGTTAGTCAGATCTATTTCCATTATTAAAAAAAAGAGATATATAGAGAGAGAGAGAGAGAAATAGAGAGAGAGAGAGAGAAATAGAGAGAGAGAGAGAAATAGAGAGAGAGAGAGAAATAGAGAGAGAGAGAGAGAGAGAGAGAGAATAGAGAGAAGAGAGAGAGAATAGAGAGAGAGAGAGAGAGAGAGAAATAGAGAGAGAGAGAGAGAAATAGAGAGAGAGAGAGAGAGAGAGAGAGAGAGAGAGAGAGAGATAGAGAGAGAGAGAGAGAGAATAGAGAGAGAGAGAGAGAGAGAGAGAGAAGAGAGAGAGAGAGAAGATAGAGAGAGAGAGAGAGAGAATAGAGAGAAGAAAGAGAGAGAAATAGAGAGCAAAGAGAGAGAGAGAGAGAAATAGAGGCAAGAGAGAGAGAGAGAGAGAGAGAGAGAGAGAGCGAGCGAGAGTTGATCATCAAGCAGACACACAATGAAATTGGAATGAAAAGTACAAACATTGTTAGTGAAACCTAAAAAGATAGAAAAGAGAATTTTCTTGTTCCTTTCCTAAATTAACTTCATTTATTAGGATAATTACAGTCATTAAGAAGAGATATGGAAGAGGAGAAAAACAAAAATACTTGGGATAACTGCTCATTTTTTATGCTTAACAACCAATTGACAACAGACATGAATAAAAAATAAAATAAATTATACATAATTGCTCTACCATGTACCAGTAGCACTTGCATTAATTCCTGACCACAGACAATCCTTCCCCCCTCCTTCCTCTGATTTTCTATGTACTGCAGTTGAAGTGCCAAAATGTGCTCAAACAAATTTAAATACGATTTTAAAATTCTATATATTATTATGGATTACGTGTAATTGCATGCAGGAGTCCCAGTAAATATAGTGTCTTGGTTGGTTGGTTAGGTTCTATGGCATGCCAACCCATTGGGTTATTTTATACCGAATATGTTTTATTTTATTTCTTTGTAAGGTACAGCTGCCACGTGTGCAGCCACTTGCATATCATTCCAGATCTTGCTTCTACTGGTAATTAGGTATAGTGATAGAGGTTTAGTGATTTTTTTAAATCAAGTTTTCTGTTGAGGATTTGAACATCAAGAGAGTGTGTGGGTGATTTTTGTAGGTCTATGAACTTACATCCTTGATAAGAGGCCGGTTCTTTTCAAAAAGTTTAATATCCTCTTGTGATCTATTTTTCCAAATAGTTTGTCCATGCTGTCAACATTGTAGAACTTTCTTCGAGTGTGGGAGATGTGTGTGCATTCAATCAGAATATGTTTTGTGTATCGGTTTCCACATGAACATTTAGGTGGAGGTTCTTCTTTTAGAAATGAAGGAGTGGGTTGATCTAGTGTGGCCAATGCGTAGTCGGGTGATAGTGGTTTCTTCTCTTTTGGTATTACTAGGATCATGTGTCCTTTCTTTTAAGCTGGGCTGTAATTTGTAGCCCAGTTTAAAAGAAATGACACCTGATTCTAGTAATACTAGTGTGGTCGATGCGTAGTCGGGTGATAGTGGTTTCTTCTCTTTTGGTATTACTAGGATCAGGTGTCCTTTCTTTTAAGCTGGGCTGTAATTTGTAGCCCAGCTTAAAAAAAAGGACACCTGATCCTTGTAATACTAGTGTCCTGAGTATGATGTTTAACTGTATCTAAAGTGAAGTTCCAATTTGTGTGGAGTCTCCTTCATAACCATTACTACCAGGTTCACTCTGACCTGGATTGGTAGTACCAGTTTGGGTCCCATTGAAGAGTTAAATACAAAAAAAAAAGTGTGAAAAAAGTTGGGTTTTTTTGGGGTTTTTTTTAATTGAATAATAAAAAAATTGTCATAAAACAACCCAAAGGTTGACATGCCGTAAAATCCAACCAACCCAGTAATACTAGTTATGAATAATTATTGACTGATTTTATAATTGTGATATTTCATCATATCAAGAATTACGAATATAATAACTAGGATCTAGTGATTATATAATATATATATATATATATATATATATATATATATAATTCTCCCAATTCCCATAGTAGAGCACTGTAGGGTAGACATTAATTGAAATTTCCCCGTTTAGCGTAAGCCGTTACTTGCCTGTTGTTGTTTACAGACTTGAGTTCTCTGTTGATTGTAAAAACATATCCCCTAAGTATTTATCAGTTAATTGTTCACCCCAGACTGACAGCCGCTGGTGGGCGCAAGGGTAAGGAACTTAGCAGACAAAAATTCTGTCGGGTTTCGATCCCGGCTAGAGGTAGATGTTAAAAAGTCAAGCCGCACTGATGAGAAGTAAACTTCAAAACACATATCTGTGGATGACGTGTGTGTGTGTGTGTATATATATATATATATATATATATATATATATATATATATATATCTATCACACACACGTGTGTGTGTATGTGTCACATCCTACTCATGTAGAGGGGTTGGTGTGTGTGTGTGGATATACAAACACCCCCACATGAGCAATATGTGACATAAGGTCAACTTTACAAATAGGGTCTATAATATATATAAGTAAAGAAATAACAAAAGACTTGGAGGATTAGCATTATAGTCTATTTCAGGGAGCTTAGACAAAGTGTCTAACTCTCCTGACTCATCAGATGTGAATGATGAATTCTTTATTACTTTAAAGGCATTTGAAAACAGATTTTTATTTTTTTATTTAAAAAAATTTTTTTAATTTTATAGTCCTGTGATATAAAAAACTATAAAATTTTTTAAAATTTTAAAAATTTTATAGTTTTTCATATCACAGGACTATACAATTTTAAAAAATAAAAAAAAATAAAAAATAAAAATCTGTTTTCAAATGCCTTTAAAGTAATAAAGAATTCATCATTCGCATCTGATGAGTTGGGAGAGTTAGACAATTTGTCTAAGCTCCCTGAAATAGACTATAATGCTAAATCTCTAAGTCTTTTGTTATTTCTTTACTATATTTGCTCTGTGACTAACTTTAAGAACACACATTGAGCTCTCAAACTGCGACAGGTTTTTTAAAATAAAACTCTTGTGTCGTAAGGAAGATTTTTTCTCTGGACTTTTGGATTGGATTGGATTATATATATATATATATATATATATATATATATATATATATATATATATATAGGGGTTCCTTGCCAGGCATCAGTTACTAAGATGTCAATGACTGGTATCATTTGAATAGACTGCAGAGTGTGGCCTGAGAGGAGAAAGCCATTCGGTAAAGTGTGGAGGGAAGGGATTGGAATATGAAGCATGTCCTGTTTGCTATGGAACTAGCATCCTGTGGGTAGGTGGCTCCAACTATACATATGTCTATATATGTGTGGGTGTGTGTGTGTGTGTGTGTGTATATATATATATATATATATATATTTGTGTGTGTGTGTGTGTGTGTGTGTGTGTGTGTGTAAATTGGTTCTATAGACTGGCATCCTCAAAACACCACCAGTAATTGGTAATTACCAGATCCTATTGCAGAAAAACTCAAAAGAGACACATTTTATTAACGATACGACAGTAGTGTAGATATTTACAACAAACATTACGAGACAAGATTTAAAAGAAATAATTTTGAAAATGTCTACTAGTTAATTTCTAAAGAGTTCATATTAGAAAACATGTTGGAAATCACAATTTGTATATAACACTCTCTCTCTCTCTCGATATATATATATATCTTCTATTAATAATGGAGATTCGCTTCCGGTTTTTGACTGTAACAAAAATTACGTCACTGCTTACATCACATTACTCAAACTCGTCATAACATAGAATAAATACACTCAAAATTTGAACATGCAACATTAGACAGTCCTCATTGTTTTTTAAAACAAGTTTTAATAAATACATGACTGGTATTATATATCTATATATAGTTTGTTTTATTTTAATACATATTTAAAGTTTACATTTCAAATTGTTTTATTTTTTAATCCTTTAATGAATTTGATGATTTTACTTACTTAGGCTACAAAGTCACTGACATTGAATTTTTTACTCCCAACCGTCAGGCAATATGTTTCAAAAATCTAATTTTACATCGCCCAGAGTGCGTTTTTTATTTTGTATAAGTTTTTTAATTAGTGAAATAGATCACTAATTAGGACTCAGCTTATTCTAGTAGTGACTATCCCAAGCGGAGTTTAACAGGTTTGAATTCATAGTTTTCCTTCTCCTAGACTGGTTGCCTAATCAAGGTTAATGAACCCACTCTGCCCTACTATATTATTACCACTGGCAATTCACCCATGATAAGGACACAAGAAGTACTCCATAGTACATGTCTTGTAGGTGTTAGTGGAAGCTGGCCAATGGTGTCCCAGTGTTTGTGAGATGAGGGTTATGTTTGAGGGAGTGTCAATTTGTAACCAAACAGGATGGCCATTCAGTTTTTTTGACACATACTTGCGGTTCGACTTTCAGTTGAGGGAGGAAGGTTGCTACTGGACTGTTTGTGTGTGGTGTTCTTGGTTGTTTACACTTATCATGTGGTTGATTTTGTGTTGTTTTATGCTTTTTGTTTTGTTTAGTGGCATATCAACCTCAGCGGGTTATTAAATACCGGCAAAGTTTTGAAATGAATTCATTCTTAATGGATACAATTTTTTCATGAACACATTTTTCTATCCAACCCAAGGATATGACCCTAACAAGTACTACCACTTCGGGACAGAGTGCCCAGGGAGCAATGGTGATGAAGGGGTGCTCCACATTTCCCCCCAAACTGGAACCTCACCATCAATTAGAGTTTAACATCATACCCAGGACATGAAGACCCTCAACCTTCTAGCACCCATATAATAAAAAGGACTTAGGGCTTGCCATAAGGGCAATAGGGTTGGGGCAATCATATAGGTGCTAGAGTTTGACATGACCAACCAATTGATCGGAGGGGGCCTCTCCGACCGCTCATCTAGCCTAAGTAAGGGTGTTGCAGGTCATGGACTGCTCCCCCACCAAGACTCCGTCCTTAAGCATCATAAGTTGCCACCCACGGCCAAAAGTGTCCCCATATGAGGGAGTCTTCCCCCTCTGCAGAGGTGCAGTCGGTGTATTCTAACGCCCCACTGACAGGGCAATTTGTTTTGTGCACCAATTGGGTAAAATATACCTCATTTTTTTCCTTGCCGTTAGCATACGTGACAGTGGTGTGTTTTCAATGGACATTTCCGAGCAAAATGCCAGCAACCACACTTCCAGGAAGCAGACAGGGATTTCTTAAGTGTCAAGCTCAGTGATGTTGAGTACTGCTGTCCTTGAACAATATCAACTATGAAACGTTGTTGAAGGTACTGACTGTTGGGCCATATCTAAATCATTTTAAAGATTCACTCCGCTTAAGAAATTGACTGTGTCGCATCCTGCTCGTGCGGAGGAGTTGGTAAATATATATATATGTCCATTATCGGACGACAATTAAGCTAGTATCTTATACCATCAAACGCAATGCATAGAAATCGTATGCCTCCATTTAGATTTTGTCGGCTTTACTCGAATTAAAAAGCGTTTGCATTTCACAAATGATTACAGAATAACTGTGTTTACATGCTAAAATTAAAAGATTAGAATATATTCTTAGAGGGGAATATGTTGATCTGATTGTTAATATTTGCAAAACTGTCTTTCTAAAATAGACTCCCCAAAGTTGCCGAGCTGATAGCCGGGTAAAAAAATGTCCTCTCTTGTCCTCGCTTCATTAATCTACAGATGCATCGGCGTTCCGCTTGGA
>CM042162.1:73039503-73077003 GCA_023376005.1 Doryteuthis pealeii | reverse complement strand
AGGCACTTATTCTATATATATATATATATATATATATATATATATATATGTATATATATATATATATATAATGTATGATAGCAAGTATGCGTGTGTATATATATATATATATATCCATCCATTCATCCATCAACACACAATAAAGAACAACTTAAATGTAAAAGTTTAGTTTGTAATATGATAAAGACAAAAAAAAAAACCAACATTATTTCCTCAGTAAAAACTGAGGGTGAATATACAAATCAAGCAGATGGTATTTATTCACTTTTCTATGGAAGGGGGGGGTGTGTGCAGAGGATGGGTAGGGCACAAGCCTCTTTTTTTTTTTTTCAAATGTCGGAAATCTCATGCACATATGAGGTCAAGGATATAAATAGCCAAAAATCTGTCCGAAATTCCTCTTCTGGGATGATTAGGCATCAGGAATGGACTGCATCCCTATCAGTGCAAAAGAGGAGTTACTGCCTGGGCTAGGGAAAAAGCCCCCCCCCCAAAAAAAAAAAACTAGACAGTGTATGTATTAACCACATCCTCTGCACAAGTAGGATGTGGCACAAGGTCAATTTTTAAGCGGAGTTTAACAGATTTGAATTCAGAGTTTTCCTTCTCCTAAACTGGTTGCCATACCAAGTTCAAAGAGCACAGTCTGCCATACTATTTACCCATAGATGGAGGGAAAATAGTTGGATCTATACCTTTACTCAAGGGTATATATTTACCAACCCCTTCTGCAAGAGCAGGATGTGATACAAGGTCGATTTTTAAGCAGAGTTTAACAGGTTTGAATTGAGAGTTTTCCTTCTCTTAAACCAGTTGCAGTAATTTATGAGGAAGTGTGTCCCGGTCTCCTGCCTCAAGAGTTGCTGCCCGGTGACTATTAAAATAACGTCCCCAGCTCAGTCTATTCAAAACTATCCATCTATCTATCTCAATTTGTTCATATTTATCTATATTACTTTAAATACTAAGATTTTTTTTATTCATGTTTGTTTAATGTCTTGTTTTGAGTTTAAATAAACAAGAATTACGACAAAAAAAGAAGCGACCCCCCCCAAATACATTTACTTGTCGAAAGTATCTATCTATATTATTTGTTTATCTATCTATCTCAGACTATTCAAAACTATATATCCATCTTCATATCTAAACAAAAATTACAATAAATAAACAAGAATTACGACGAGCTGGGGTTGTTATTTTGATAGTCACCGGGTAGAGGTTTTTGAGACGGGAGACCGGGACACACTTCTTCATAAATTACCCCAGTTGCTATACCAAAGTTAAAGAGCTCAGTCTGCTCTACTATTTACCCATAGCTAGAGGAGAATAGTTGGATTCATACCTTTCCCAAGGGTATTAGATCTACATCTAATGCAAATAGGATTTGAACTCGTCTCACTATATCCATTTCCTATGTTTGTTGGTTGGTTGGTTGGTTGGTTGGTTTTATGGCATGTCAACAACCCATTGGGTCATTTCATGCGGAAGTTGTTTTTGTTTTATTCATTCTTGATGGGTACTCAATTAGTTTTAAACAAATTTTTCTATTTAACCCATAGAGGGTACCCTAACAGGTACTACACTCCGGGTTAGAGTTACCTGGGAGCAGTGGTGATGAAAAAGTGCTCAACATTCCCCATACCTCCAGAATTGGAATCTCACTATCAGTTTAACATCATACCCAGGACATGAAGACCCTCAGTCACAGCTTTCTAGCACCCATATGATATAAAGGGGTTGGGGCTTGCCACATTTCCCATGATGATAACCATTACACTATAAGCTCCTCAAGAGAGTGTAATTAGTCTTAGGTTTTCTCAAAAGATTAAAGTAGGATTGTCTAGAATTCATGAAGGACCTGAGGCTGCAGATTTAAGAATTCATTTTTTTTTTTTTTTTTTTAATTTCTTTCATTAAAATGTCTAATTGTAGTGAGGTTTATTTACTGGATTTTACACCATGTCCACTATTGCTGGGTTATTTTATGCCAAAGACATTTTTGTTCTATTCCTGCTTAATGGGTATTCAAAATTCTTTCTTTAAACCAGAAAAAATAGGAAAAAATAGGAAAAAAGATGAAAAAATAGGAAAAAAGATGGAAAAATAGGAAAAAAGATGGAAAAATAGGAAAAAAGATGAAAAAAAGATGAAAAATGAAAAAGATGAAAAAAGATGAAAAATAAGAAAAAAGATGAAAAAGAAAAAATAAGAAAAAAGAGGAAAAAAGATGAAAAAATAAGAAAAAAGAGGAAAAAAGAAAAAAAGAAATAAAAAAAAGAAAAAAGAGGAAAAAATGAAAAAATAAGAAAAAAGAGGAAAAAATAAGAAAAAAGAAGAAAAGAAGAAAAAAGAAAACCGAAGAAAAATAGAAAAAAAGATGAAAAAATAGAAAAAAGAGGAAAAAAGAGGAAAAAAATAGGAAACAAAAAGAGGAACAGAATGAAAAAAAATGAAGAAAAAAAAATGAAAAGAAAAAAAAAAAAAGTGAAAGAAAAGAAGAAAAAAAAGTAAAGCCAGATTCATATACAGAACGTATTCTTGCTTAAATTTTAAAATTATTTCCCAACAAAACTCTATAATATTTTTCACAGAAAAATATTTACTTCAAAAGATAAAAAATATAATTGGTAAATTCTGTTTAATGGATTTGACTTTTATACAAACAATTATGCATTGTAACTGCTAGGTTATAAGTTTAAAAAAAAAAAAAAAAAAAAAAAAAAAAAAAAGAGAGATAGAGAAAGTATTCTTAAAAAAAAAAAATATTACTCCCCCCCCCCCTCAATTATGATGAAGTTTCTTTAAGATTTAAAATCTTCCCTACCTCTACCCACAACATGAAACCTAAGAAAATCCTGTTTCCGTGACAACACCAATATATTAAGAGGTTGAACATATCCTAAGGATCTAAATTTTTTTTTTTTTTTTTTTGCCTTGAACGAGAAGTGTCAGAGGATGGGGGGGGGGGCTATTAAGTAGTTCAACAAAGCAAGACAAGGTCAAACTTAAGTATATTTCATTATTTACCGATAATTTAAAAAAAAAAAAAAAAAAAAATTGTTGACTTCAAATAATTAAATTGTGTTTTATATAATACATAAACTTCAATGAGATGAAGATAAAGTGCAAAACAATTTGTTGTTGTTTGTTTGTTTTTAGGTTTTTTTTTTCTTCTCCTTTTCTAAAGACCAAGATGTTTTGAAATAAACAAATTTCCTGATTCAACCATTTTTATTCAATTAGTCTCGTAGGCTTTTTTCTTTTCTTTTATTTCATCTATTTGTTTTCCTTGTTCGGTAATCCTTAACTTGTTCCTCGTAAATTCCTACCATAAAATAAACTGAACCCTCATTTTATGTCCGTGTTTTTCCAATAAATGTTTTATTTTTCTTGCACCCGTTTTTTTACAAATACTGAATATATTTTCTTTATTTACAAACACTTACTGCAAACACATTTAAAACATTTATTGCAAAAACACGGACATAAAATGAGGGTTCAGTTTATTTTATGGTAGGAATTTACGAGGAACAAGTTAAGGATTACCCGTAATTCTCTAAATTATGTTTGCAATAAATTTTTTAAAATAAAGAAAATATATTTAGTATTGTAAAATAACGGGTGCAAGAAAAATAAAACATTTATTGCAAGGACATTGAGAGTTCAGTTTATTTTATGGTAGAAATTTACGAGAAACAAGTTGAAGATTACTGCTTGTTCAACTAGAGTAGGTATATCAAGTAATTATATTTACATGCCGTTCTCTTAAAAAATCAGTAGAAAGGTTAGATTCCTTTTAACAAGAACTTATAAAGCAAATAATCTTTCCTTAGAATATTAACACCTTCAATGCCAAAGTCGTCTGGATACGTAGCCTAAGAATACAACAATGAAAATTCACCCCAAAGAATAAAAATAGCAATGCTCGAAAGCAAATATTAGTCACAGCAGCGTGCAGAGGACAAAAAGAAGACAAGGTGCACAATTTCAAAAGGGGGACAAAAAACATTAGGTAATTTATGAGGAAGTGCGTCCCAGTCTCCTGCCTCAGAAATTGCTACCCGGTGACTATTAAGATAACGTCCCCAGCTATGTCGTCTCGGTGGTGTTACTTGAAAGAAAACAACCAACTTAGGGCGTTAAATGTATTTTAGAGGGGGGGCTTCTCTTTTTTTGTCGTAATTCTTATTTATTTATCGTAATTTGTTTAGAAATTTATTTATAGAAATTTGTCATAATTCTTATTTAGATATGAAGATAGATATCTATCTATCTATCTACCTCAATTTGTTCATTTTCCGAAAAAAAAAAAAAAAAAAAAAAGCCCCCTCCCCCTAAAATACATTTAATGCCCTAAGTTGGTTGTTTTCTTTCAAGTAACATCGCCGAGACGACATAGCTGGGGACGTTATTTTAATAGTCACCGGGTAGCAATTTCTGAGGCAGGAGACCGGGATGTACTTCTTCATAAATTACCAAACATTATATATAATTATTGTTATAGCCGTTTTATTGTTCATGCCTGCTCAAGACCCATGAGCCCATTTTTGGGGGGCTGAACACCATAAGGGTCAGTTTAGTAGAGCATTCGCCTAGGAATCCTAATATAGAATCTTTTTTTAAATCCTATTCTGTCCTCGCAATTCTCAGTCCATTAATCTACAACTAGTAAAAATGTGGATTAAAAAGGGATTAGAAATTGATCCATTAAGAATGGATTAGGAAGAAAAGAACAAGCTCCAAATAAGATTTGAACTTGTGTCTCTTTACTTGTAGGAGAATGTTTTACTACCAATTAGACCACAAAAAGAATTCACCACTGGATGTCATCTAAATAAGCCATACATGGGGGGGGGGGCATAAGTAGGTATACAGGAATATAAACAGAACTTTACCTACAACTTATAGAAGTATTATAATGAAAATTATAAAAGCAAATTTTCAATCCTACATTTGAAGAAATTTGGTGTTTTTGCCCCCAGAAAAAGAAATTTGGTGTTTTCCCCCAGAAAAAGAAATTTGGTGTGTCCCCCCCAAGAACAAAGAAATTTGGTGGTGTCCCAAGCCCAAAAGAAAAAGAATTTTGGTTGTGTCCCCCAGAGGAGAAGATGACCCTCAGTCAAGCTTTCTAGCACCCATATGATATAAAGGGGTGGGGCTTGCCACATTCCCATGATGATAACCATTACACTATAAGCTCCTCAGAGAGTGTAATTAGTCTTAGTTTTCTCAAAAGATTAAAGTAGGATTGTCTAGAATTCATAAGACCTGAGGCGGAGATTTAAGATTCATTTCTTTTTTTTTTTTTTTTTTTTTTAATTTCTTCATTAAAATGTCTAATTGTAGTGAGGTTTATTTACTGGAATTTTACACCATGTCCACAATTGCTGGGTTATTTTATGCCAAAGACATTTTTGTTCTATTCCTGCTTAATGGGTATTCAAAATTCTTTCTTTAAACCAGAAAAATAAATAAGGAAAAAAGATGAAAAAGATGAAGAAAAATGAAAAAGATGAAAAAATAAGAAAAAGATGAAAAAGGAAAAAAGATGAAAAAATAGGAAAAGAAAAAGAAAAAAGATGGAAAATGGAAAAAAGATGGAAAAAAGATGAAAAAAGAGGAAAATGGATGAAAAAAGAAGAAAAAATAGGAAAAAAGATAAAAAGAAAAGAGAAAAAATAAGAAAAGAGGAAAAAAAGAAAAAGAAGGAAAAGAAGAAAAAAAGAGAAAAAAAACCGAAGAAAATAGGAAAAAAAAAATAGAAAAAAAGAGAAAAAGAGAAAAAAAAAGAGGAAAAAAGGAAAGAGAACAAAAAGAGGAACAGAATGAAAAAATGAAAAAAAAATGAAGAAAAAAAAATGAAAAGAAAAAAAAAGAAAAAGTGAAAGAAAAGAAGAAAAAAAGAAAAGCCAGATTCATATACAGAACGTATTCTTGCTTAAATTTTAAAATTATTTCCCAACAAAACTCTATAATNATAATTTTTCACAGAAAATATTACTTCAAAAGATAAAAAATATAATTGGTAAATTCTGTTAATGGATTTGACTTTATACAAACAATTATGCATGTAACTGCTAGGTTTATTAAAAAAAAAAAAAAAAAAAAAAAAAAAAAAAAAAAAAGAGATAGAGAAAGTATTCTTAAAAAAAAAAAAATATTACTCCCCCCCCCTCAATTATGATGAAGTTTCTTTAAGATTTAAAATCTTCCCTACCTCTACCCACAACATGAAACCTAAGAAAATCCTGTTTCCGTGACAACACCAATATATTAAGAGGTTGAACATATCCTAAGGATCTAAATTTTTTTTTTTTTTTCCTTGAACGAGAAGTGTCAGAGGATGGGGGAGGGGGGCTATTAAGTAGTTCAACAAAGCAAGACAAGGTCAAACTTAAGTATATTTCATTATTTACCGATAATTTAAAAAAAAAAAAAAAAAAAAATTGTTGACTTCAAAATTAAATTGTGTTTTATATAATACATAACTTCAATGAGATGAAGATAAAGTGCAAAACAATTTTGGTTGTTTGTTTGTTTTTAGTTTTTTTTTCTTCTCCTTTTCTAAAGACCAAGATGTTTTGAAATAAACAAATTTCCTGATTCAACCATTTTTATTCAATTAGTCTCGTAGGCTTTTTTCTTTTCTTTATTTCATCTATTTGTTTTCCTTGTTCGGAATCCTTAACTTGTTCCTCGTAAATTCCTACCATAAAATAAACTGAACCCTCATTTTATGTCCGTGTTTTTCCAATAAATGTTTATTTTTCTTGCACCCGTTTTTTTAAATACTGAATATATTCTTATTTACAAACACTTACTGCAAACACATTTAAAACATTTATTGCAAAAACACGGACATAAAATGAGGTTTTCAGTTTATTTTATGTTAGGAATTCGAGAAACAAGTTAAGATTACTAATTCTCTAAATATGTTTGCAAAAATGTTTTTAATAAAGAAATATATTTAGTATTGTAAAATAACTGCAAGAACATTTAAAAACACGGACATAAAAGAAGTTCAGTTTACGAGTTCTGGTCAACTAGATAGGTATATCAAGTAATTATATTTACATGCCGTTCTCTTAAAAAATCAGTAGAAAGGTTAGATTCCTTTTAACAAGAACTTATAAAGCAAATATCTTTCCTTAGAATATTAACACCTTCAATGCCAAAGTCGTCTGGATACGTAGCCTAAGAATACAACAATGAAAATTCACCCCAAAGAATAAAAATAGCAATGCTCGAAAGCAAATATTAGTCACAGCAGCGTGCAGAGGACAAAAAGAAGACAAGGTGCACAATTTCAAAAGGGGGACAAAAAACATTAGGTAATTTATGAGGAAGTGCGTCCCGTCTCCTGCCTCAGAAATTGCTACCCGGTGACTATTAAGATAACGTCCCCAGCTATGTCGTCTCGGTGGTGTTACTTGAAAGAAAACAACCAACTTAGGGCGTTAAATGTATTTTAGAGGGGGGGGGCTTCCTTTTTTTGTCGTAATTCTTATTATTTATCGTAATTTGTTTAGAAATATTTATAGAAATTTGTCGTAATTCTTGTTTAGATATGAAGATAGATATCTATCTATCTATCTACCTCAATTTGTTCATTTTCCGAAAAAAAAAAAAAAAAAAAAAAGCCCCCTCCCCCCTAAAATACATTTAATGCCCTAAGTTGGTTGTTTTCTTTCAAGTAACATCGCCGAGACGACATAGCTGGGACGTTATTTTAATAGTCACCGGGTAGCAATTTCTGAGGCAGGAGACCGGGATGTACTTCTTCATAAATTACCAAACATTATATTATATTATTGTTATAGCCGTTTTATTGTTCATGCCTGCTCAAGACCCATGAGCCCATTTTTGGGGCTGAACACCATAAGGGTCAGTTTAGCTAAGCATTCGCCTAGGAATCTAATATAGAATCTTTTTTTAAATCCTATTTTGTCCTCGCAATTCTCAGTCCATTAATCTACAACTAGTAAAAATGTGGATTAAAAAGGATTAGAAATTGATCCATTAAGAATGGATTAGGAAGAAAAGAACAAGCTCCAAATAAGATTTGAACTTGTGTCTCTTTACTTGTAGGAGAATGTTTTACTACCAATTAGACCACAAAAAGAATTCACCACTGGATGTCATCTAAATAAGCCATACATGGGGGGGGGGGCATAAGTAGGTATACAGGAATATAAACAGAACTTTACCTACAACTTATAGAAGTATTATAATGAAAATTATAAAAGCAAATTTTCAATCCTACATTTGAAGAAATTTGGTGTTTTTGCCCCCAGAAAAAGAAATTTGGTGTTTTGCCCCCAGAAAAAGAAATGTTGCCATTATATTTATTTATTAAATGCAGTTTTGTTAAAACCAGTATATAAATTATCCACACTATATCAAGTAAACCATTATCCTTGCACAATTTTAATCGCACTAATAACATGGGCGGCTTTGAGGTAAATCTAACTCAGATTTTCATTGAGACATCGTTAATAAATAAGTATTCTATTCAATGTATTAATGAGTTTGACTATAAATCAAATATTCATTGAATAGACTTACACATTTCTTGGGGATATTGTGATGTAGTTTCAGTTACAGACACTGAATCTCCATTATAATAAGATTTGTATTATTCGACCTATTGTCTAGAATATGAGTCTAGGTAAAAAAATTTAAAAAGACAAGTGAATAGGTAGATATTCTAGCCAAAACAAGACATTAGGTTTATAAGTTCCCAAAATTCACACTGGACTGTCCAATTGGACACATAAGAACTGTCTTAACCTAACTATCAACTAGGCTAAGTGACAGTTATCTCTGGGCTGCAGGTTCAATCCTGGTCAGGGGCAGCAGTAACACAGAATCATAATTAACACAGCTTAACACCTGTACCCCAACTATGGTTAGCGAAATGAGAACAGGATACCTCTGTGAACTGAATAAAGGGTTAGGTTCAAAGATCCGTGAAGGCTCCCGATTACGAGAAGGTTCCAGAGTCCGACAAAAAATACCTGAAGAAGGCCGTAGGGCACATCGGCCAAAACATTGGTGAGTATGGAGAATTTGGAGGAACCTCTGATCTAATCTTTGTTGTTGAAAATGGAGATGATTATATTTTTCTCTGATAAAATCTAAATGAAATTAACTTTTAACATTTGTTTTTATATCCTTATAACAATTACTTTTCAAACAATCTAATACTTACATTTGGGTGATGAGGTTAACAAAAGTGAAAAGAAAACATAAATATCTGTGTACTTATCTTTTTCCAATCTCCACTCAGTCAATAATTCTTTGATTATTTACACTAGTGGTATTAGATATAATAATAATAAACTGAATAAGTCTAGATTGTGTGTGTGTATGTGTATCTGTATGTGTATGTGTATCTGTATGTGTGTGTGTATGTGTATCTATGTGTGTGTGTGTGTGTATCTGTATGTGTGTGTGTGTATCTGTGTGTATGTGTGTGTGTGTGATTGTGTGTGTGTATGTGTATATATGTGTATGTGTATGTGTATGTGTGTGTATGTGTTGTATGTGTATGTGTGTGTATGTGTATGTGTATGTGTGTGTATGTGTATGTGTATGTGTATGTGTGTGTATGTATCTGTATGTGTATGTATATGTATCTGTATCTGTATGTATGTGTGTGTATGTGTATGTGTATGTATCTGTATGTGTGTGTATCTGTATGTGTGTGTATCTGTATGTGTGTACGTGTGTGTGTACGTGTGTGTGTACGAGTGTGTGTGTGTACGTGTGTGTGTGTGTGTGTACGAGTGTGTATGTGTGTGTGTGTGTGTGTGTGTGCAAGCATGGGTGCCTTGCTGGGAGGTGTGTCTTACAAGCTCATCTCAAAAGCTATTATTAATATATTGTGGGTAATTCTCAGCAAGTGCTCAAAAATTGTGTTCTTGTGTCAGACTAAGCTATATATATAAAGAAATTTGAAAAACGAAGAGTTCCAAAAATGAGATGAATTTATTTATAGACGCTTAAACGTTTCGGTTTATTTAAACCTTAATCAGGATAGAAATTGATGGATGTTTTGTCGATGACAGGAGTTAGAAAAAAAAAAAATATATATATAAGTGGATGATATAAAGTGTTTCCTTGATAGGATTCAACCAAAATTGAGAACTCAAATGTACATATAAAGATTTACGTATATATATTTTTACATATACATAGTATTATAAATAAATGAATGGATACCTTGGTTCAGATACAAAACCCTAACAATTAATACATAAGTAAGAACTTGTATATTCTTTTGTTTAAACGGCATATCAACCTCAGTGGGTCATTTAATGCCGATAAAGTTTTGAAATAAATCAATTTTTAATGGATAATACAATTTTGTTTATCAACACATGTTTTTCTATTTAACCCATAGATGGGACCCTAACAGGTACTACCACTCTGGGTCAGAGTGGACCAGGGAGCAATGGGATGAAGGTGCTCCACATTCCCCAAACCTCCAGAACTGGAACCTCACCATCACATAGAGGTTAACGTTATTATCAGGATATGAAGACCCTCAGCCACCACCTTCTAGCACTCATATGATAAAAAGGGTTGGGGCTTTCCATATGGGCAATCATATAGGTGCTAGGGCTTAACGTGAACAGCCAATTGATCGGAGGCCTCTCTGACTGCCTATCTAGTCTAAGTAAGGGTCTAAGTGGAGTGTTGCATGTCATGGACTGCTCATCCACCTGGGTTCCATCCTTAAGCAACACGGGTCGCCGCCAACAGGTGCCCATTGGGAGAGTCTTACCCCTCTACAGAGGTGCAGTCTGTGTATTCTAAAGCCCCATCCAACAGTGCTGGAGGAGGCAAAGAAATACCAAAATAGATTTATATCTGAACCCTGGTACCCATATATATATATTATTATGGACTCTCTCGTCGATTTTCGACACATGAGGGTTCACACACAAATCAACACCCACACAGTGATTTGTTTATAGTGGTGAAGGCTTGTGTTGGACCATCCGCATTTTTTGGCACAGTCGATAGGAAAGAATTGGTGCATCAAGGGTTGTCACAAACCCAATCAATGGCCGACCTCAGGAATTTTGATTTCAGAGTTATCCCTCTCCTAGACTGGTTACCTACCCAAGGCTGAAGGGCCCAGTCTGTCCTACTATTTAACCCATAGCTGGAGGGAGAATATATGAATTCATACCTTTCCCAAGGGTATTAGCGCTATGTGAAATGCCAACAGCTTCGTCTAGGAATTGAACTCGAATCGACGAGCCTCCATATTGCAAAGAAATACCAAAATAGATTTATATCTGAACCATGGTACCCATAAATATATATATATATATATATATATATATATATATATATATATATATAGCAAGCATATATACACACTATAAATACAATTATTCTATAGTCTCATTCTGAATTCAAAAATTGATCTCATTTTGAAGGTGCCAACTTATTAGATATTTTGATGTTACAAAGATTAAAATACTTAAGCAAAAATTACAATAAGTATTTTGTTAGACCCTAAATTTTCTCTTTGGACAATTCAGACTTTTCTTTGTGCCAATATGATATTCTAAATCACAACTTTTCAATCATTCCATTCTTCAGCTAAAGCATTTTGTATCATTCCATTTTATGGGCTTCTTTGGGTATATCATAGTATCAATCCTTTTTATAGGCTTCTTCCTATTCCATTCTGTAGGCTTCTTCTTTGGGTATACCATTTGTATTATTCCATTCTGTAGGCGGCTTTTTCAAATATACCAATATATCCATCCATTCTATAGGTTTCTTCAGATATACTAGAGACCTATTGTTTCCTAAAGTGTACTGTAGATAAACACTTGAAAAAAAGACCATCAAATAGAATGGTTGAAATGTGATTAAAAATATCATACACACACACAAAAAAGAGATTGAATTTTCTGAATAAAGAAAAAATTGGACTGTTAATGATTCTTCTGAAAATTACTGACAACAAATTGATAAGATTCTCTGATTAATCAATTAAATCAATATTATTTTGCAGCCTTCGTTAGTTTATAAATATATAAGCCATATTAATAGGAGTTAATTTTTATCAAGGTAACTATGCACAGAAATAAAAATTCACAAGAATTCAAGGGGGGAAAAAAAGGTTTAGATATATGTAATAAAAAAAAAAAATATTAAAAAGCTAGGATATAGATAACAGATTTTCAGTATCACCCATAAATAAGTACACCCCCATCAATAATTTTCTTCAAAACCAAATATATTAAGATCTAATTATTTCTAATGGAATAATGATACAATCAAAACGGACATTATTAGGTATTATTTATTACCAAATTCTACAGTATTGAAAGCCTGAAACCAAAAGAGCAGCAGTATGACCACTTGCTTCCTATTACACAAACTATCTGAGTAAGACACGGCTCCAGAAGCAAGAACAAACTCATAAGTGACATTCTCCAGTGGACACCTACACATGAACATACTAGTGTAGGCCGACTAGCAAAAATCTACGTTAATCAACTCTGTATGGATTCTGGATGCCATGTAGAAAACCTGCCAGGGACAATGACAGATAGGCCCGGGTGGTGAGAGAATTATGATGATGGTCAGAAATGATTAAATCTTGGTATTTTTGGTTTAAAAGAAGAAAAAATTTCTAAAAAGATTTGCATTTATTTATGGGTGATAAAGTAAATATAATAAACAGGTAGAGATGAAATTTAAAAAAATAAAGTATAAGAAAAATAAAAAAAATAAAAATCCCCCCAAATACCTAGTAAATTAAAAAATAGAATAAAATTAAAAATTTACAAAAAAAAAAAAAAAAAAAAAAAAAAAAAATCTTTAAAAAGATTAAAAAAATAAATAATAATAATAAATAAATAAATAAATTAAAAAATCTAATAAGAAAATCTTAAAAAAAAAATCTTTAAAAAATTAAACAAAAAACAAATAAAAAACAGGTATAGCAAAAACAGCACAAAAAAAAAAAAAACACAAAGAAAATCTAAGCCTGTAATATTTTTTTACAAAGACACTGAAACAACACAACAAATGAGAATATATAATTTTCTTCGCTAAAAATTTGGTGTACTGTGATAATGATTATGATGATGATGATGATAATGGCAATAAAATAAAAAGCAGATCTGAATGGCGTAGCGTTAAGCTGGATGGGTTAAGTATTGTGAAAAAAAAAAAAAAAAAATTATGTGGATATACGCATGCACAAATAACTGAATACAAACTTCTTTTTTTTTCAAGGGGGGAAAAAAAAAAAAAGAAAAAGAAAAAGAATACTGAACCCAGCATGGATTAGTTGAAAAGATTAGAGTTGATTTACATACCGGCAATTCCATTTTTTTATCTACAATCTGAAAGCAAGCACATATACAAATTAACATTGATAACATATATAAAGAGGACCCTAAACATTATCTTAAGAAAAATGTAAATGATTTACCCCTAAAAAAGAAACTGCTTCGATTTAGGGGAAGTTTTATATTTACGTTTTAGATCATGTTAATATCCCATAAATGGAACTTTTTGCATATAAATATCTTTTATACATTAAAATACACACACATTTGGACACACACATTTTGGACACACACACACATAGGCACAAATATACATATATATACATATATACATACACACACACACACACACACACATTTTGGACACATACATATATACATAGGCACAAATACACACATATACATACACACACACACAAATATACATACACACAAATATACATATATACACACACAGGCACAAATATACATATATACACACACACATATGTATATATGATGATGGCAGCAAACTCGTAGTAGAGTATTGCATTGCTTGATAAAAGAAAAGAAAAAAAAATATAATATATAATATATATATATATATATTATATATATATATATATATATATATATACACACACACACATATATATATACAGAGGCATACAGACACACACATATATGCATGCATGCACACACACACACACAGACACACACATTTAATGGAACTTGAATTATAATATAATTCAAGTTCATCAAAAGATATTCCTTCATATAATTTATATGAAAGAGTATCTTATGGAATTTCAGAAAGTAATATGCTAAAAGCATGCCCCATCATCGTATCGGTAAACATTATAAAATCTAATAAAGCCGTGGTTATCCTTGACTGATGAGAGATGGCCAAAGATGAATTTTAGGAACTTTTAAGATTTTCAAACCTTCACATAATAAACAACAGTTAAAATCCTCACCAAAGAAAGTAAAAAAAAAAAAAATTCACATGGTTTTTAACTTACAAAACCAGTTATTGTTGTCTAACAATTGAGCTGAGGAGTGAGCAAATTAATCTTAAGAAAGAGTTCTTTTTTTTTTTTTAAAAGACAGAAATTCTTTTTAAATCATATTTATAATAAAAGAAAAAAAAAATTAGAAAAAAAAAAGCCTTAAACTGAATATGAGGAAAGAAGATTGGAATGAATCCGACAGAATGTGGTATTGAAGTCAGTTAGTCTACTGTTGGTTTTAATAACAGCAGCTAAGTACAATTCAAGCAGTGTCCAAGACAGTTGGTATAAATAGGAATCAAGAATGATCCATCCATGAATCTGGGTGATTCCATTCCTTGAGTTCTGATTGGCTGCTTGACTGCTTGATTTGAATGACATTGTGGAGTCTTATATATACTTTGTCATTTTGCAGTGGACTTTGTAGCATTCGGGTTTGTATTTAAGTTACAACCGTTTGTTGCCTTGTCTTCCCAGTTAGACGGTAATTGGAACTTTAATTATTCTTCAGAAATATGAGGAATGGAAGAAACAAAACTCAGACAAAAATGTGTAGTATATTTCGTCTGGAGTGTTGAACTCAGCTTCGTCAGCATTTATTGAATTACCAGGATCATACAAGTATTTTAAAAGAATGGGGAACTGGTGGGTGGGTAAGCTTTGGGGTGAGGGAAAGTGACTGAATATTAAACTGAATTAAACTGAATATAAACATTTTTCTGAACTTTTTAGATGAGGCTTGATAATATGTATTTAAATTTTTTTTAGACTTTTGTCCTCATCATTATTATTGTTGTATCGTTGAGGTGGTAAAAGATACAGAGAAATAGTGTGCTTGGGATATATTTTATTTCAGCACTTGTATCTGGTGCTAACAGATACTTATAACATAAAACAAGAAGTAGTACAATTCACAAGACAAGCGTACAAGAATGAGGCGGGTCAAATGTGTGTAATCAAACGCAGTGATTTTGTCTGAATATATTTTTCACGTTTTTATTATAAGGCTATGAGCCAGTCCATCTTGTAGGGGTGTTAACTCCTCTACAACAGTTATATACACAATGTTTTGGCCAGTGTATTGTTTGGCCTTCTTCAGGTGTTTCTTGTAATTTGGTGCCTCCACAAAACTTCAAACTTTATTTAATTCATTGGAGTAAATTGTTCTCATTCTGTTAACCATGACTGGGTACAAATGTTAAGTGATGTTAAGTACTCTATATTATTATCAACCGTAGTCAGGATTGAACCTGCAACCTACAGATGATTGTCACTTAGAACTGTATTAACTGAATCCTTATATCCATTGCACCATGTGTCCAACTGGACCAATGGATTAAATAAAGGGTGTGGTTTGAAGTTCTGTGAAGTCTCCCAAATTCGTTATTAATTATTCCAGGTTATTTTCATCCGTTGAGTGTTCAGTTAATATAGTTCTAAGTGACAATCCTCTGGAGATTACAGAATTGGAACCTCACCACTAAATAAAGTTTAACATCATACTTAGGACACCAAGAATTTAAACCTCTATTTCACCCAGAGATGGGACCGTAAAACATACAACTACTCTGGGTCAGAGCAATGCCAATAAAGGGGTACTCCACACTCCCCAGAGCTCCAGAATTGGAACCTCACCACCAGATGCAGTTTAATATCATACCCAGGACACCAAGAAACCAAACCTCTATTAAACTTATAGATGGACCCTAACAGGCACTACAACTCTCGGTCAGAATGGACCTGGGAGTAATGGAAATGAAGGGGTACTCCACACTCACCAGAGCTTCAGAATTGGAACCTCACCACCAGATGCAATTTAATATCATACCCAGGACACCAATAACCCAAACCTCTATTAAACTTATAGATGGACCCTAACAGGCACAACCACTCTCGGTCAGAGTGGACCTGGGAGTAATGGCAATGAAGGGGTACTCCACACTCACCAGAGCTTCAGAATTGGAACCTCACCACTAGATGCAGTTTAATGTCATACCCAGAACACCACCCCGCAGCTGGGTTGACAAATCGTGTTTATACAAATGTTTCACCATCTTTTTTGTCATGTCAAATGCCAAATTGAAAATAGAACAATTAAGTAGCAATTCTAATTTGAATATTTGCTAAATACTCGTTTTAATTATAAAGTATTAATTATAGCATTCCCAGAAGAGGAACTGATTAGCATATTGCAGATCATACAATAGCCACCATTGTTATTATTTTCTCATACTTTCTATTCAACTGATCTAAATATAAAAAGAACTTTTAAGTCTGGCCAATGACATTGTTCACTCTTTAAGTATAAGGTTTATATTCAAGACAATGAGATCTGTTTATAACTCGACAATAGAAAAACACTTTTAGGTTTTGTTTCCTTTTTCTATTCAGAATTTTAAAAAAAAACTATTGTGAATAGACAATGATGGACCAAGTAACCAATAAGCACCCCAGTAAAAAAAAAAAAAAGAAGTTATTTATTGGTTACTTGGTCCCAGGATCCTTTAATTTAAATAAACATAAAATTCTTTCTGTAAATAAAGATTATTTTCATTTAAATAAACATATCTGCATTTCTCTTCTGATTAGATAAAAACTATTTTAATATAAAAATGTGTCTTTTGTTTAAAGTTTTTAAAACTTAAAAAATCCTATCGAATTAATAACAACAACAACATGAAATAACTAATTTCTTTTATCTTACAGTAAAATTCTAATACAAAAAAAATGGTCTGTTGTTTATAAACAAACAACTGGGAGTTTACAGTGAAAAGCAAAAGGTGTTCCTTTCAAAAGAGTTCCCAGCTGGGGTGCTTATTGGTTACTTGGTCCACAATGATAAAGAAAATAATATACTAAAGTGAGGAGGAAGGAAGTTACTTGATAAGTAACTGAAACTCAACAGAAAGTGAGCGGACTTTAGAATGCTCCTCAATCCATTAGCAAAAACAATAAGAAGTTCAAATTCAGGAGTGCTTTGTTATTTTTGGTTTTTGATTTGTATCAGCCAGGCAGCAAGCGAGTCTATACCCTTTTTGCTAGCACTAAACCAGAATAGAATCTGTAGACAAAAGATGTATATATATGTTGAATTAGACAAAAGACACATGTCCTGTTTAACAATTTTATTTTTGATCTTTGAGTTTTCAGGCCAACTTTTTAATATTTGGGTGGAATTCATGGATTAGTCCACCAAAATTCAGGCCCAGAGTACTTTTGGCACTTCGAAGTTGGCCAGAAAACTCAAAAAGATCAAAAATAAAATTGTTAAAACAGGAGATGTGTCTTTTGTTTAATTCAACATGCATAAATGAAAAAATGCTGCCCAAATACACATTATATATAATAGAATGATAAAAATAAAGAGAAATACAAATGACAAAAGTTTGTACAAAAAAGGGCACAATGTAGATAGAACAGGTATAAAACCTTAAATATATAATTGAGGACGCAAGAAGTCCATTTCTTGCATTTTTATTTGGTGTCCACAATCATCAGACAGAAATGTTTATATATATATATATATATATATATATATATATTATATATATATATTTATTGATTGTGTACAAACTTTGTTCTTGTGAACATTGTTGTTTTTTTTGTTGGTATTATGAAGCATGGAAATGAACAAGTGAACAAAAAGCAGAACAAAAAAACAGTTTCAATATCCAGCTATTGTTCTGTCTCTGGTTCGATTAATTCCAATATTTCAGGTGAACATTCACCCTTTGTCATGGTATAAAGACTGTGTGGGGAAAAGTGAAATCCAGTATATATGAGAAAAAAATTTGCTGTGAAAGGATTTGGCGTTGTTTAGCCATATATATATATATATATATATATATATATATAGTGCCTGCAATCACACACTGACTAACCTTTTTGTAACTTTTTTTTTTTTTTCAAGATA
This sequence comes from Doryteuthis pealeii, assembly GCA_023376005.1. Taxonomy (NCBI): domain Eukaryota; kingdom Metazoa; phylum Mollusca; class Cephalopoda; order Myopsida; family Loliginidae; genus Doryteuthis; species Doryteuthis pealeii. The sequence continues at coordinate 73,058,773 of CM042162.1, read as the reverse complement.
AGGTTTCATTTTAAAATCATGACTCGCAAAAAAAAAAAAAAAAAAAAAAAAAAAACAGACTGATTGATTTCGGTTTTTAGAATTGTACATATACATATATACATATATATATATATATATATATATATACAAATAGTAAAAAGTAATGTCGACGGGGCGGCCTAAAGTCGGTATCAGCCAGTCAGCGAGGGAGTCTATCCCCTTTTCACTAGCACTAGACCAAGGAGATTGTTTAGTGTCCGAGATGGAGTGCCACCTGCCATCAGCTCTTTACCTTACTGCACAGATCCCTGTGCTACTCAGGACCGGTACCGAACTAGGAACCTTGTGGTTTCTAGCCGAACGCTCTACCGACTGAGCTAACCCCAAGTAATGCTATATGAAAGTAAAGAAATCCTGGACGTGGTAATTGCATTTCATTTAGCGCTAATATCATTAGGAAAGGTATGAATCCTACTCTCCCTCCAGCTATGGATAAATAGTAGGGCAGACTAGGCTCTTTAACCTTGGTTAGGCAACCGGTCTAGAGAAGGAAAACTCTGAATTCAAACCTGCTGAACTCCGCTTAAGAAATTGACCTTGTGTCGCATCCTGCTTGTGCGGAGGGGTTGGTATATATATATATATATATATATATGAAAATAAAGACTGTTACCATTCATTTGTATGTATAGTGTAGGTTTTTATGGTTTTGTTCTCATTTTCAAAATAATTAATCTTTAATTTCTCAATTAAATTCTAAATTGAATTAAACTCATTCACAAATCTCTGAATGCTGCATTTTTTTCTTTCTTAAAAGGCAATAAAAAAAATAAAAAATCCTAAACATTAATGTACATTGAAAATTGCACCCCTTGACTGAAACTTGATAAAGATTTATAAATTTTTGTTTATCAAAGTTATAGACGAAACTTCCTTATAAAAAAATAAAATTACAAATGAATAACACTGGAGAATTATTAAACAAAATCTGCTTTTTAGAATCATTATGCAAACTAGCAACAGAAAACTCCCTCCGGGTGTCGTAAAAATTAATTTTTGGAAGACATTGCCTGAGAGGGTGGGAGTTAAAAATTCAATGTCAGAGGGTTTGTATCATAAGTAAGACAAATCCACATATTTATTAAAGGTTAAACAAAAAAAAAAAACAAAAAAAACAATTTGAAATGAAAACTGAGCCGTCCCTCTCAAATGAAATGTTGCATGCATGTAATAATCAAACAATTATTTTGAATATTTTCCACATCATTTTCCACAAAATCGTAGGTATTCATTTATTTGTAAACTTTAGTTAACTTCTTGTTACTTTAAAAAAAAAAAAAAAAAAAAAAAAAAGGATTAAATATCTCATGACTGTGAGAAATGCCATTTGTTAGTACATATAATACACATTGCACATGTGTATCAATATAATTTAATATGTTGTTGGTTCTTTTGATATTAGCATGGATATGGAAACACAGAAATTTACATTTATCAAAACATACATACATATTATATACGTGTATAAGAAATACTGTAGACTTACCAGTGGTGTTAGAATTAATTTTGACACAATTGGAAAGTCAAGAGTATTTCTTAATTATTAGTCTATTTGTACACTTACATTTATCATCCGTTCATGCTTTAAAAAAAAAATAAATAAATAAATAAAAATAAATTTTTAAAAAAAAACAAAAGATTAAAAAAAAAACAGTATTATTATTTTTTTTCACAATACAAATATACGGAACCCTTACATCTTAAAAAAATAATCTTATATATATGGAAACCTTAATTTTGATAATGGAGATTGTATTTCTGTTTGTAACAAAAACTACATCATAGCTCTATGTCACAGCTTACGTCACAATATTCTTATGCTATATATACACCCAAAATTTGAGTAAGCAATTTTAAAAATTGTTTTTCTACGTCTTTTTTTTTTTCTTTTTTTTGTTTTTTACAGTAACAAGAAGTTAACTAAAAAGTTTACAAATAAATAAATACCTACTATTTTGTGGAAAATTGATGTGGAAAATACTCAAAATAATTGTTTGATTATTACATGCACACAACATTTTATTTGAGAGGGACAGGGCTCAGTTTTCATTTCCAATTGTTTTATTTTTTTTTTTTTACTCCTTTAATAAATATGAGGATTTGTCTTACTTATGATACAAACCCTCTAACATTGAATTTTTAACTCACACCCTCTCAGGCAATGTCTTTCAATTTTAATTTTTACGACGCCCGGAGGGTGTTTTCTGTTGCTAGTAATTATAATAAAGGTTTCCATATATTTATTTATAATACACCTCGTATATGTAAAAGTATACACCGAAACTGATATTTATATGTATATACACAAAATCTTTATGTACATTTGAATTCTCAATTTTGGTTGAATCCTAGCACAGAAAGAATTGGTATTATTCATCATATATATATATATATATATATATATATATATTAAACAAAGCATGACATGTTCGGTCACCCATTGAGCTCTTGGTAGATAATTGAGATCAGAGATAAGTGAGTTTGCAAAGTGAATTAATTTTTTTTAAATAAATAAATACACCGGCGAATTGGAACAAAATAAAATTAAAATCATTTTGTAAGATTTCTAAGAAAGGGACTGTTTGACCTAATTTGAATTTATTAAGAGCCAAGATGTTGGCTGGGCTGGCTGCCTATGAAACATAACATACAAATACATTTTGCACTCTCCAATCTCTCTCTCTAGTTCACTGAGAAACTAACATATATATCGAGAAGGTAATCAAGATATACATAGAGAGAGGGAAAGTGACAAGCAGTATGTGAAATAAGAGACAAGACAGTTTTTGACTTAATTGCAAATTATGACTAATTAGAACCAATTAAAATGGAATTTTTTTCAAAATTAACTCAATCCTAAAATTAAGGAATAATTTAGTATAACTTTCATATCATTAAACGAAACAATAAGAAAGCCTTTAGGACACAAACATTGATTCGCTTAGCTCAGTATAAGGATATGTATATATATATATTAAAAAAAATGAAAAAACACAGGTTTAAATGAGTTAAGTGGTGAGTTTATTGGCTGACGCTGCAGTGTTTCGATCTATTAATTAGATCATCTTCAGGGCATAAGATAAGAAATTATTCATCACAGAATAATGAGAAAAGCGAGTGGTAATCCTTGTTATTCAGTCTGTTTAAAAAATTTCTGAAGTTTGAAAAAAGGAGACGGTTTTGAAATATGACATCAAATATTCTATTTTAAGGTGTGAGTATGTAGCGCTGTTAGTGTGTGTATTGAAGGAAACATTAATATATATATATATAAAGAAAATATGTTACTTGTTTGTTATTCAAATATTGATTACATGTAAAAAATCGTTTGGATTCACCTTCATTCCTTAAAATTTTACTGGTAGCAGCTTGATCTTTTTTGTTTAAACGTCTAAAGAGTATTTTTAAAATGTATTGTGTGAAAATGGTTGTACGAGTCAGAGATTAGATCATTACAATATAATTGTACGATATGATTAGCGTATCCTTCTGATATGCATATGTATTAGATTGTCACCAGGATAACAGATAAGACATATGTATATCTGAGTTGCATAAGGCCAGTCAGGTCGTAGTAGTCATTGTTAGTTCAGAAACAACATACGAAAGTTGTATAGTCAAATTATTCTATAGTAAATCATGTTCAGCACTACTATGCGAAACACATCACGGTGGAATTCGGAAAACCCTGTCTGTCCCTTACATAGACCCAGCCGAAAAAATAAAAAAATAAATCAATTTTTCTCTTTTTCCATTTGGTGGGGTAAAGGTCACATCTGCTTCCGGTCAAAACCCGGAATTTCAGTTTTTATTTTAAAATCTAGTTCCGGGGTCATTCGTTGAGTGTTTATCTTTCCAAACATTAACCTTTCTTCTTGTTTCTTCTATTTTTCCAGAAATCCGATTACCGTTTTCTGTTCAATCCCCAAATTCCCCGCAGACCATAATAATTACGCTACACAGGTTTACAATTTAGAATACAATTCTTAGGTTTTATTTTCCCAGTACCCCACTCGTACCGGGTCAGGCACGAAGGCCCTATTTACGTGTGACAACCCACAAGCCGAGACTCATGGGTGGCAGGTGGAAAAATTGTGTCGATCCCGTCGGCATTCCCCCTCAAGGGGGGCGCCTCAGGCGCTGGGCAATAAACCCAGCCCTGCCCCTTTAAGTCAAGGGGGCAGGTATTGCCTGGAGGGATAGCCCTCTGGGATCGATGCTAGTAATTTACCAGCTCACCGGTCCAGTGGCCGAAGCTCACTGGACCCCCAGCTGGGCGGGTCGTAGGCTTAGGATAAAGAAAAAAAAATCTAATCATCTAATGACTTTTCTTTTTTGGTCTAATTTCTGCGATAGAAAACTATCATTAATACAGGTTAAATGTACTCTGGCTCTTATCCTCATCCCAGATAACGACACCAGTCCAAATAGATCAGTCTATAATTATTCTATGACCTACGAGGCAAATTATCATTATAACAAATAAATTAATTACTAATTCATAAGTAGCACATCTTGGATCCAAGTGGTAAAGTGTGTAGCTGATGATAAGTGTGGTGCTCCATATCAGACACCAAACAATGTCACTGGTCTAACGGTATTGAAAAGGGAATAGACTCCCTCGCTGTCTGACTGATACTGACATTAGGCCACTCCATCTACTTCAGTTTAGCTCAGTCGGTAGAGTATCCACTTCAGAATCGTTTTGAGTTTGATACCGGTCCCCATGTGCATGAGTAGCACAGATAGGGTAATCTGATCTGTGCAGTAAAGTGGGGAGCTGACAGTAGGTGTGGCGCTCACCTCAAAAAAAAAAAAAAAAAAAACTCCCTGGATTAGCTTTAGCAAAAAGGGAGCAGACTCCCTCACTGTTTGGTTGATACCAACAAAAGGCCATAATTTTACTATTTATCTACAGAAGACAGTTAAAAATAAATAACACAATATAAACTATTCAATACCAAAAGAAAAACATTCAAATAAAAACCTGTAAATATGTATTATTTAAACACTTGAAATTAGTAAAATAACCTTCGGGTCATTCCATGTCAATTCACCAGGGCGTTACACCCACCGACACAAATGTTTCCCTTCATGAGTTAGGAAAGTGTGCCAAATTATTTTGTGTTAAACCTTACTGTTCCAATTTTAGAGGGGGGTTATAATTTTCCTATTTTGCCTCTAAAATTAAAACTGTGCGGTGTCGCAGAATCTCAGTGTTTTTTTTTTTTAAATCTTTAAAATACTTCCAAAGGTGAAAAGTTGATGATTTTGGAGTCATTCATTTGGCTGAGCAAAATAAAATTTTCTATCAGGTATAGGGTTAAAATAGTTGGATATTTGGATTCTACAGTTCTTATTTGCCTTACATACCAAATTTCAGAAATATTTGGTGTATGGAAGTATTTTTTAAATTTAAACAAAAAAACAAAAAAAAACACTGAGGTTCTGCGACAACGCACAGCCTTAATTTAGAGGCAAAATAGGAAAATTATAACCCACCCTCTAAAATCGGAATGGTAAAGTTTAACATGGGAACATTTGTGCCAAATTTCAAGTAATTCGGTGCCGGTGGGTGCAGATTTCAACTTTTTGCTGGTGTTTTGACATGGAATGACCCATTCCAAAGGGTATTTATAGCATGCTAATATACAATTCCACTATATCTGATAAGTACCAGGCTTGAAAGTTTTGGATTAAAAGTAAAGACAGAAGATTTTGAGGGTCAGGGTAAATGCTTTCTTATATTATTAATAATGGAGATTCACTTCCGGTGTTTGTCTGTAATAAAAATTACGTCACTGCTTACGTCACATTATCCAAAATCATCATAACATAGAATAAATACACTCAAAATTTGAACATGCAGCATTAGACAGTCCTCATTGTTTTTTAAAACAAGTTTTAATAAATACATGACTGGTATTATATATCTCTATATAGTTTGTTTTATTTTAATACATATCTAAAAGTTTACATTTCAAATTGTTTTATTTTTTAATCCTTTAATGAATTTGATGATTTTACTTACTTAGGGTAAAAACTCGCTGACATTGAATTTTTTACTCCCACTCCTCAGGCAATATGTTTCAAAAATCTATTTTTACATCGCCTGGAGGGTCGTTTTTTTATTTTGCTAGAGTAATATTAATTCATGCATTCCAGCATTGTGAAAAGGGTATTCTCATGGACTTTAGAACCACCGGAAGGATTGGTTTTCGACTTGAGAAGATTCAACTTCAAGTCGAAGACATCACACACAATTATTAGAGAGCTCCTTTACAAGACATATGGTGGTGCATATGCATCAAATTTTATCAATCTACTTTTACATCGCCCAGAAGGCGTTTTTTATTTCGTACTAGTCTATGTAATTAATTAATTAAATCTAATTTTAATGTTATGCTTTGTAAACAGGAGGACCACACCTTATAACTATTTTTTTTTAACTCACCTCACAAAAGGGTCTCAGCAACGTTGTATCTCCTCATTCTTTATTAACATTGGGTGAGCATAAAGTCTTTGTGCTAATTAATTCTTTTAATTTATCTTATTAATTGTATTTAATTAGTAATCAATTTAATTAATTGTTTTATGTTTCTATCTAGCAGAGTTCTTAAGATGTGACTGTACGAGGAATAGAGTTGGGTAATTTGGCTGTTTTGGTTTCAGTATCGATTTTGGTTATTTTTTCCTTTGTAGGCGTTATTTTCGGATTTGCCTGGGGGAGTTGTCTGCCTGTTTAGTTTCGCTGGTTCCCGCTAGGGGCCTTTGATATTTAAGTGGCTGATTTGAACGTCTCTTTCTCTTTTCCTGTTGCTCAACCTATGAGACACTATGGGTTAGACTGTCTACCCCCTTCTCGTTTGGGTTTCAGCCCTTAACACTGGCCACTCACTGCTAGTAAGTCTTGTATACGATATATGACTATCCTTTAGTCATGTATGCGTAACTACGTTTTTATGTACATTTAGGTATCTCCTTGATGCCTAAATATCTTGTATTTTACTATTCATGAATGTGTCATTATCTCTACTCTTGTATATGTATTTATATTACTTCTGTATGTATGTTCATGTACACCTCTATGTATTATGTACCCTGTTTATTCTGTGCTGTATATAAAATGTTTTGTCTATCAACCTTTGTCGGAGTTTTATCTTCAAGTATTATCACTTTGAATCTTACAACTGGTGACCCCGACGTGATGGAAACGTTTTTGGGAAGGCTTTGTTTCACATTTGGAACTTTAATCCTTACACCTTAATACCTCGGCTTACAGTTTGGTTTTTAATTTAGTAATTTTTTTTCTAAGGAAACCATTCATTCTCTGGTGTAATAAGGATTAGATATTTAAAGTAAAGTAAGTCAGGGTGGACTAAAGGTCGGTATCAGCCAATCAGCAAGGAGTCTATCCCCTTTTCACTAGCGCAAGACCAAGGAGATAGTTTTTTTTGCATCTGAGGTGGAGCGCCACACCTACCATCAGCTTACTTTACCGCAGAGATCTGTGCTACTCATACGCTGAGTTGGCGAGGGCCGGTATTGAACTAGGACCCTTCTGGTTTCTAGCCGAACGCTCTACCGACTGAGCAAACCCGACCCTCTATGCTGACTTTACTTTTTGCGACTAATACCATTTTTTTGCTTTTTATTTTTCACTAATAATCTAATCTAAATCGATAATGCCATAGCCAACATGGAACAAAAGGGCACTGGGGTAGATATTTTTTGAGTACAGCAAACAGGTTCTTGTTCATTGTTATCTTAATAAGATAAGATACTGTCGATGTAATCTTCGATAAACAGTTCTGCATATCAACAGTAGCCACATATTTTTATGGCTGACATTGAGTAAATTGATATGGTTTTGATAGGAAGTACATGGTTCAACAGTGCAATTGTATTTGAATAATTTTGATATTTTGGTCTGTTGTCCTCATCTTTATTGGGGTGTTTATAAACACAGTGTTCAGGCTACTGTAACCTCGGGCTTTGTCTAGGAGTTTCTTAATTACCTTAAAATAAAGTCATCATCTGACAATAACCTTAAGAAACACCTAAAAAAAAAAAAAGCCTGAGGTTACAATGACCTGAACGTTGTGTTTATACATACCACAATAAAGATGAGGACAACAGTCCGAAATATCAAAATTTTTCACATCAAGCCTCATCTCATAAATACAAAGAAATTGTTTAAAACAGGGTCCCCAACCACCGGGTCACGACCCAATACCGGGCCGCGGGCCATTAGGTACCAGACGCACAGAACTTTTTTTTTTTTTTTTTTAAATTGATTATCAGTCTAAATGTTGATGTTCTATTTTGAAAAGTGACTTCTGGGCCTCTTGACAGGTCTTGGTCACGCTCTCACTAATTGTCATTATTATTATTTGATTCACTTGTTCACTCTTTTATATAGAAATGATCAGTATTGTCACTTGAATCAAGTTTTTTATTATAATTATTTCATATTAGAAAGAATTTTCGTTCTAAAATAAATATTTTCGTTTCCAGAGATGTTGTTGATTATTAATTTATGAACAAAAGGTTGTTTATTGTCTGTTGATGTTTGCATTTGACATAAGACCACTGCTGGATGATTTATTATTAGATTACGTCATTAACAATTATCGAGCAAATGTAGGCCGGAGCATATGAAGGCCGGTCCGTGAAAATATTGTCTTAGATGAAACCGGTCCGTGGCGCAAAAAAGGTTGGGGACCGCTGGTCTAAAACATTCCTTACATTCACAGCTGGGTCTGTAGAATACACCAACTGCACCTCTGCAGACGGATTAGAGAACCCCCTCAATAGGGGCCACTTCTTGACTGTGAGTGGTGATTCATGATAGCTGAACAGCCCATGATCCAGGTACTGTTGTCTTGTGACATGGAACACTCCGTACCAGCCCTTACATGGGTTAGATGGGCAATTGGAGAGGTCCCACCCAATCAGTCAGCTGGTCATATCAAGCCCTAGCACCTATATGATCGTCCTGACCAATTCTTCAAATTGCTCCTATGGCAAGCACCCACCCCTTTTTATCATACAGGTGCTAGAAGGCGGTGGTTGAGGGTCAACCAACAATTTGAGAAGTACTTAACACTCCTCACAGCACTAAAATTGGAACTTCACCACTAGATGTAGTTTAACATTACACCCAGGACACTGCCATCTAGCACATATATATGATAAAAAGGGTTGGGGGTTGCCATAAGGGCAATAGAGTTGGGACAATCATATAGGTGCTAGGTTTTGACGTGATCAGCCAATTGATTGGAGGGATCTCTCTGACTGCCCGTCTAGCCCAAGTAAGAGCTGAAGTGGAGCTTTTCATAAAAATACTATTTGGATTATTTGGACTATGGGACCGGGTTAGCTCAGTCGGTAGAGTGTTCGGCTAGAAACCGCAAGGTTCTTAGTTCGATACCTCGCCAACTCAGCGTATGAGTAGCACAGGGATCTGTGCGGTAAAGTAAGGAGCTGATGGTAGGTGTGGCGCTCCACCGCAGATGCAAAAACAATCTTCTTGGTCAAGCACTAGTGAAAAGGGGATAGACTCCCTCACTGAATGGCTGATACCGACATTAGGCCGCCCCGACGACTTTACTTTATTGTCTATTGAATTAAAAATACAATTAGTATTATTCGGACTATTGTCCTCATCTTCATTGACTATAGTCCAAATAATACTAATTATCAAGCCTCATCTCAGAAATTCAGAGAAATAGTAAAAACACTATTGTTATAAGTCCTTCTCTTCTGCTTTAACTATGGGTAAATAGTAGGGCAGATTGGACTCTTTAATTTTGGCAATGTAACCAGTCTTCTTACAGAAGTTGCTTACTTACAAAAATATAATTCTTTTTATCCTACTAAGAAACGAAAGTTGTACTATATATTTTTTACTTAATGCTGAATAGAAACCAGAACAGAAGTTAGGAATGTTTACAAGTGAAATGACTCATGGGACAGAGAAGAAAAATTTCTTTAAAAAAGAAATAAATAAATAAAAAAAAAATAAAAAAATAAAATAAATAAATAAAACCTGTCAGTTTGTGTGAAGTAAAAGTTGTAAACATTACATTATGATTTTAAGTACACATGTATTACATCTGTGAGATTTTACAAGAATAAAAATGTATTAGAGTTTTTGGCTAGAAACCGCAAGGTTCTTAGTTCGATACCGGCCCTCGCCAACTCAGTGTATGAGTAGCACAGCGATCTGTGTGGTAAAGTAAGGAGCTGATGGTAGGTGTGGTGCTCCACCTCAGACACAAAAAACAATCTCCTTGGTCTAGCGCTAGTGAAAAGGGGATAGACTCCCCCACTGAATGGCTGATACCGACATTAGGCCGCCCTGACGACTTTAAAAGAATAAAATTATAATAATATATAAAATTAGAGCATATTAGAGAAATTCTTTAAAGACTACATTTTTAACCATTAAAACTATATACACAAAAAATGAATAAATAAATAATTAAAAATTAATCAAAAATTCTAAAAAATTAAAAAAATAAAAATTTTTAAAAAAAAGGAGATATTTCAGAAGAAATTTTTCAGACTACATTTTTAACTAAGAAAAACTATATATATAAAAAAAATAAATTAATTAATGATGATTAATTAAAAATTCTAAAATTAAAAAATATTTCTAAATAATAAAAACAAAATACAAAAATACATTATGGTAGATTTGAAAAGTAATTAGTCAGGGACTACATTTTTAACGAGTAAAAAACTATATAAACACTAAAAGAAAAATAAATAAATAGATAATTTGAAATCTAGAATTAAAAAAAAAAAAATTAAAAAAAAAAGGAACAAAAAAGCCTACTACTTTTACTTGATCCTTGATTACAAAATCAAGATGATTTTCCCCCAATTTAAGTAAAGTTGGCTTGAGTGGCCTATTCTGAGTGTTGGGTTACTAAACTATAGAAGGGGAGAAAATAGATATTTGCTTCAACAAGTTCCTGCTGAGGGGGGGACCAAAAAGAAAGTGAGTTCACCGTCTTCTCGCAGGCCAAACTTTCTTTTGGTCAACACAGTCTTCGACCAGCAGCTGAAAATCCGGCGCCGTCGTCAAAATGATATTTTCTCTGACTGCCGTCTCACATAAGCCGAAAGCTTCTCTACTCGTCACACCACGCTCCACTCACTTTGGTTATTTTATGGGCATATTACCCAAACATCCAGGCACATCAGTCAAGCCTCGCGTCCGTCCAGTACCTAAATCGCATTTGTTTTCGCATGCGGGAGGACGCGGGTTCGATCCCGGCAGGCAAGACAATGTCTTGCTCCTTTTCCTTTCTCGTTCTCCGTCATATAAACGAAATGAGTTATCGTCTCGTTTGCCAAGTGGTGGCGTTAGTATCTGACCACAGGAGGGAACTAGGTCTGGTCTTCTGGGTGGGATTAGGTGATCTGTCTGTATCTCAATATTATCACTTATTCATTTATGTTTTAAAACCTTGAATACAATTTACTAAAATTACAAGGGATATAATGGCTGTTGGTCCAGGAGAGACAACAAGATTATGGTCTAGAGAGCTGCTACCCTAATATTAGGTTAGGGGGTCTTACCCACTACCTACCCGCTACAAGTAAGTCCTTTTATAGAACATTCATGTAGCGGTCTTATATACATTCTGTTTATATATGTACTCTTTTTGTATGTCTTTCTCTGAATGTATTTTCTGTCACTTACAGAATATATATCAGCAGAAGTGCAGTCGGTGCATTCTAACGCCCCACCGACAGGGCGGTAAAAGACCAAGGGTATCATCAAAAGATACCAAAATAACAACAGGTGTGAGAAACAACCTTGAGCACCTTTTTGATCTCCATGTTTCCAACACACGTGGGTATGCCTACAAAATGAGAAAACACCATAGCTCACATGACTTTCATGCTCAGAGTTGTTGCAGGATGGAATAAGCTGCCTCCGTCCGCTACATCTTTCAAAGCCTCCATGCTTCCTGTAGTCCGTCAACATTATACCGGATACCCTATCCACACAATCGCACACATATATTATTACTGTACGCTATTCATGTTCCTGACACTAATACATTATTCTATGTACTAGACATGAGTTTTATGAGTTGTGATGCACCTGAGCACTGTACACATACATGTATATTATTACTATATGCTATTCGTATTCCTGACACTAATACATTATTCTATGTACTAGACAGGAGACTTCAATGAGTTGTGATGCACCTGAGCACTGTACACATACATGTATATTATTACTATACGCTATTCGTATTCCTGACACTAATACATTATTCTATGTACTAGACAGGAGACTTCAATGAGTTGTGATGCACCTGAGCACTGTACACATACATGTATATTATTACTGTACGCTATTCGTATTCCTGACACTAATACATTATTCTATGTACTAGACAGGAGGCTTCAATGAGTTGTGGTGCACCTGAGCACTGTACACAATAAATTTCATTATTATCATAGAGTATTACATAAAGTTTAGAAACATAGAGGAACTTTTTAAGAGATTCCCTTGAACTCTCTGCATTGATTAAAATACTTCTGATACATCCTAATTAACAGCTAATTAACAAAAAATAACAAAAAAGTAAGAGAAACAAAACTGACAACCAATCAAAATAGCCTAATTAGTACCACACCCTTGAATATTCACATGTTCAATAACACTTGTAGGTTGTTTTTACAACATGTCAATACATGTTGGGTTATTTAATGCTGTTCGCAGCGCCATGTAGTTTTTTATATAAATTATCAGTAGTATTATCTGCATTATTCAGACTATTGTCTTCATCGTTATCTGTACAACGTTTCGGCCGACGTGCTTCCGGCCTTCTTCAGGTATTTCTTGTCGAACTTGAGAACTATCTTGGACTCGGGAACCTTCTTTTCAAACTCATAAACCTTCTTATCATAATCGGGAGCCATCACGGAACTTTGAACCTAACCCTTTATTCAGTCCACGGGGATATCCTGTTCTCATTCTGCTAACCATAGCTGAGGTAGAGGCGTTAAGCTGTGTTAATTATTATTCCATGTTACTGCTATGGTTAGCGGAATGAGAACAGGATAACCCCGTGGACTGAAATGGTTAGGTTCAAAGTTCTGTGATGGCTCCCGATTACAACAAGAAGGATCCTGAGTCCGACAAAAATACCTGAAGAAGGTTGGAGGGCACATCAGCCGAAACGTTGAATTCCTGGATGAAGCTGTTTGAATTTCACAGTGCTAATACCCTTGGGAAAGGTATGAATCCAATTCTCCTTCCAGCTATGGGTAAATAGCAGGACAGACAGGGCTCTTTAACCATGGCTAGGTAATCAGTCTAGGAGAAGGAAAACTCTGAATTCAAACCTGTTAAACTCCGCTTAAGAAATTGACCTTGTGTCACATCCTGCTCGTGAGAAGGGGTTGGTGTATCAATGCAATTTACTTTTTAGTTACAAAGTTTCAATGCTATAGAGTCTGGTAATAAATAATACCTAATGATATTCGTTTTGATTGTATCATGTTTCAGTAGCGGTGAACCCATGTTTAGTCCATTTGTTAAAAAAAAAAAAAAAGAAATTTTGTTTTTTTTACTAAAAACATGCTCCTTCACACACACACATTCTTCTGTAAATTTCACATGGTTTGCACTTCTCATCCAACAAAAAATTGTTGATAGGCCTCTGTTCAAGCATGGAGTACTGTTTAATTTGCTACCATTTTGAATAGCCTCAAAACATATTTTTGCACGATAATTTTTGTAATAAATCAATTTCAAACAAATAAGTGTTTACATTTATGAAAAAAAAAAAAAAAATAAATTTTTTTTTTTTTTAATTAATTTTACTTTTTTCGAAAAGATTTTACTTGTCTATTGAATGAATTTGTGTGTGTGTGTGTGTGTATATATGTGGTGTGTGTGAGTATATATATACGTGTGTGTGTGTATATAATATATATATATATATATATATATAATATATATATATATGTATATGTGTGTGTGTGTGTGTATATGTATATATATATATATATATATGTGTGTGTGTGTGAGTGTGTATATATACATGTGTGTGAGTGTGTATATATACATGTGTATGTATGAGTGTGTGTGTATATATACATGTGTATGTATGAGTGTGTGTATGTATGAGTGTGTGTAGATATACATGTGTGAGTGAGTATATATATACGTGTGTGTATATATATACGTGTGTGTGTGTGTGTGTGTGTGTGTGTGTGTAAATGAAAAAAAAATGGAAATTTTGTTTAAAAAAGTCTTGACAAATAACAATAATAAATTTCATCCATACCAAAGTATATATGTTTCTTCCAATTATCTTTTCAACATATATATATATATATATTATATATATATATATATATATATATATATATATATAATATACGTAAACTCTATATCTTACATATATAAAGAAAAGAAAATTTATGTAGCCATTCCATTTTTTGTGTTTTCTTTGGTTTAAACTGTAAACTACTCCAACTAGAAATTGTGAAAGTAGTAAATGTCGTGACTATATAGTCAATTTACATCATGAGGTTTTGACTGTTGCAGACAGTCGGTCAAAAAACATAATTAGTGAAATACAGCTGCAGTACTGACCTATTTATTTTAGTTTTAGTATTATTATTATTATTATTCACTTTTTTTTTTTTTTCGTCTATTCAGTCACAAAATAAGTTTACTTATATCCACAGGAAGAAAAAAAAAAATAAATAAACTAAAATAAAATAAATAATTACAGAGCAGGGAAATGAAGGCAAATTCAGCAGATAACTGATTATAATCAAGACCTGGAAAGGAATGTGACGGATACGAGGAAAGCAACAGAAAAAAAAAAAAAAAAAAAATTTACTAAAATTTATGGTCCATGGAAGTCGTGAGGGGTGGTTTGTGTTATCAGTGGATAGATCCACAAAAAAAAAAAAAAAAAAAAAAAAAAAAATTTCTGGGTGTGGTGAAGTCGAGATCTTTTTCCCTGTTCTCTCTATAATTCACACATAGATTTGCATGTTCAAAATTTCCAAGTAAATACCTTAAAACAGATTACTTATATACTTCATACAATTTATGTATCACTTTTTAAAATCTATTTATTAGCAGAAACATTCCAGTATTGTATAGTTACTCTATGCAATATCAGAATGTTCGGAAGAAGCGCTAACATGTTATGGTATGACAAGAACGCGATATACAAATAAAACAAAAATAGGAATCCATTCACAGCCATATATATGTCTGTGGATTACTTAATTATCATATATACTCCCACTTTGGTTGAGTTCTCTAAATAGTGATTTAATTGTAAAATTCACCATTCCAGCGTGTAGCTAACCCTTGCTTTGTTTACAAAGTTAGAAGACTCTAGTGAATTCATTTCCGCTTAGAAATGTATCAATTAAATATTCTCCTATATTTGACAGCCGCTTACTGGCCACACTGGTAAGAGACTTGGCAGACGAAAATTCATTCAGGTTTCAAAAACGGCCAGGGGTAGCTGTAAATGCTCGCCACCCACCGTACAACCAAGAAGAAGGAATAAAGTCAAAACTCCTACTATACGCACGTGTTGTAGATTTCATTAAACGACTACTAACATACATCGCTTTGGGTACAGTGAAAACCCCAGTACTAACGTACACGAATTAGGAGCGTGAATTTGAAGAAGCCGCTATATAACATATAGAATTGATGCCAGTATGACATAAGCAACAGCAGGTACTGTAAGCAACCTGATGTCAGAATGACTTGAGTCAGCATTAAATAACCCAAAAACAGTTGATATGCTGTAAAATAAAACAACCTACCAGCTAGCAAACTAGCCAGATTTTTTTTTTCTGAAAGTTACTGGGCATTTATACTATGTCTGAGTAAAAGTAGTAATGGTTGGTTGGATTTTACGGCAGGTCAACCCTTGTTGGCTTATTTTATGTCAAAGATGTTTTATTTTATTTATTCTGGATAGTACTCAATTTTTAAGTACATTTTTTTTCTATTTAACCTATAGATGGGACTCTAACAGGTACTACCACTCAGTCAGAGTGGACCTGGGAGTAATGGTGATAAAAGGGTACTCCACACTCCCAAGCTCCAGAATTGGAATTTCACCATCAGATAGTGTTTAACCTCATACCCAGGGCAATAAGACCCTCAGCCACCGCCTTTTAGTATATATATGATAAAAAGAGAAGCGCGTGGTGTAAGGGTTAAAGTCATGGGAAATGGACTCGTCACCCCGAGTTCAAATCCTGAATGTGGTAATTGCATTTCCCTTAGCGTTAATACCCTTGGAAAGGTATGAATCCTACTCTCCCTCCAGCTATGGATAAATAGTAGGGCAGACTAGACTCTTTAACCTGGGTTAGGCAACCAGTCTAGAGAAGGAAAACTCTGAATTCAAACCTGTTGAACTCCGCTTAAGAAACTGACCTTGTGTCACATCCTGCTTGTGCAGAGGAGCTGGTAAATTTATATATATATATATGGAATGAATAGAGAATAAATGAGAAAAGTATTTGGCATGAAAAGGTGCTCAATGCTAATAAAGCAGAGCAGATTTATAATCAATAGTAATGGTATTATGGATGATTTGGACTCATAACTTAAAAGTTTCATGGTTATGCAATCCTCTGATGAGTCAAATGGTTGAGAACTTAAAAACCAGTAATCAAAATCATCCATAATACCATTACTATTGAATATCTCAATTTGTTTACGCTTTCATTAATTATAATTAATTAACAAATTAGGTATGACTTTAATTAAGCACATAATCTCCCAAAAAATCGTCGGCCATCGCCATTTCAAACACATTGTTTGTCCACTTCATATATATATATATATATATATATATATAATAATATATTTTGAAGGCGAAATAATGCACATTTATGTTTTAAAAACATATTTAATTTTTTCTTTTTTTTTTGGAAGAGACCAAAAAAAAAAGAAAAAAAAAAAAAAAAAAATTAAATATGTTTTTAAACATAAATGTGCATTATTTCGCCTTCAAAATTATTACATTTTAATTAATGCTTCTATAAAAATGATTTAAAAAAAAAAATCATATTATATATATTATATGATAAAAAGACTCAGGGCTTGACCAGCCGACTGATCAGAGGGGGGGGCTTCTCCAACCACTCGTCCAGCCTAAGTAAGGGCTGAAGTGGTGTGTTGCATGAGGAGGGTATTAAATCAGTATTCAGTACTTCACCTCGGTTAAACTGGGGAAGTTTAGGCATCCAGGAAGAAATGGCACATACCTGGAATCAGTAGTGATCCAATCTAATACCAACTGACTGTGAGGATATTACTTACCCTGAAGATGGAGGGATTAATGTGGGGGGAGATATATATCGACTTATCATCTAACAGATACAAATCTAGACATACAATATAGTGTCACTTGACAAATAGCAAGAATGGCTGGACATTTAAAGAAAAAAAAAAAAAAGAAAATGATGTTTTCTAAAAGTCTCCTTTGATAGACTAAATTGACAGATAGGATGAAGAGAGAGAGAGGATGGAGATGAAGAGAGAGACTCAGATAATTAGAAAGATCTCAGACATGACTAAAATCCAGAGATAGGGACAACATTCCTAAAGCTGCGGGATCTATCTCTCCCTCCCACACATATACTATATCATATATATATATATATATAATATATATATATATATATATATATATAATGGAAAAGGTGACTTACCGACGTGAATATGGTCACGATGGTTAGGCTGGTTCAGAATTCGGGCGGGGGGGGACGTAAGTCAGCGATATATAAACAAATATAAAGTGCTCAATACGTAAGTAGAGCAAATTTATTATAATATAGGTACAACATGATAACCTACTCGATTTTCACCATAAGGATCTTCAGGGTTAAATCCACTGAATTAATCGAATACCGATGAATTGCAGTCATTACATGCGCGTGTGTTCATTGCGTTAAACTGTTTGTTATATATATATATATATATATAATATACTATATATAAAAAGGGACACTTAAATGTGAAGGTGAATTCTGTAATTTTATCATTGGGGGGTGGTAGAATCATAATTTCTACCTTTGCCATTTTGAGTGTTTAGCACGAGACAGATATGAAACTCTTATATACAAATTAACTTAAAAGTGGAGGGAGATTTACTTATATCAAACCTCAAAATGTAGTACAGCTCTAAAACTATATATATATATATATATATATATATATATATATTATATATATATATCATATAAAGAGGATTTCTCATGATGTTTAATTTCATCCTTTAGAAAAAGAGAAAAAAAATCATCTCCGTTCATTTTCAAAATTTAAAACCAGCGTTCATTAACTGCGAATCTGTCACTAACCGCTATAACCACAAAATACAAAATCGTACAATCGGCTGCAATTAATCAATATCTTGATTTAATTCAGTGGATTTAACCCTGAAGATCCTTATGGATGAAACACGAGTAGGTTATTCCTGTGTATACCGCTATGATAATAAATTTGCTCTACTTACGTATTGAGCACTTTATATTTGTATATCGCTGTCTTAATCCATTGTGAAACTTTTATCAACTAACCATTGTGACCAATTCACGGTAAGTCATCTTTTTATATATAAGTGTGTGTGTGTGTGTGTGTGTGTGTGTGTGTGCAAAAATGAAAAAAATATGGTGTTCAGAAGGATGATATTTTAATTAGCGACACATACAGCATTTTGGTTTGTTTCAGCAAACCATCATTGGGCCTATCATCTATAAAGAAAGCAACTTGACAAAAAATAAATTTGTAAGCCTTTGTTTGTCAGTGTTGGTGGCTTCAAATCAATTAAAATATCCTTCCGAACACTGTTGTTTATTCAATTTTATATACATACATAACATCAGATTCATTTCCATATTTCCTTTATATATGTTATAGTGTACAATACAATTTTAAGGCAATTGTTACCATTGGTTTCAAAGCAGTGTACTAGCCACTTATCAGGACAACGTGCTAGTGAAAAACATTTTTTAAAGACGAGAATATGCTTAAACTTTTTATGAAAGTTTAATGTTTCTAGCATTTACTATTTTTGATGCTATTAATTATATAGATAGGAAGTTATTTTAATTCAATCTATATCTTATTATAATGGAGATTGTGTGTTTTGTTCGTGTGTGTAACCGAATCACTATATTAATCTCTCTTCTT
>CM042162.1:72985411-73039403 GCA_023376005.1 Doryteuthis pealeii | reverse complement strand
TGACTATTATAGTCAATTTACATCAGGAGGTTTTGACTGTTGCAGACAGTCGGTCAAAAAACATAATTAGTGAAATACAAGCTGCAGTACTGACCTATTTATTTTAGTTTTAGTATTTATTATTATTATTCACTTATTTTTTTTTTTCGTCTATTCAGTCAAAAATAAATTTACTTATATCCACAGGAGAAAAAAAAAATAAAATAAACTAAAATAAAATAAATAATTACAGAGCAGGGAATGAAGGCAAATTCAGGCAGATAACTGATTATAATCAAGACCTGGAAAGGAATGTGACGGATACGAGGAAAGCAACAGAAAAAAAAAAAAAAAAAATTTAAAAATTTATGGTCCAGGAAGTCGTGAGGGGTGGTTTGTGTTATCAGTGGATAGATCCACAAAAAAAAAAAAAAAAAAAAAAAAAAATTTCTGGGTGTGGTGAAGTCGAGATCTTTTTCCCTGTTCTCTCTATAATTCACACAATAGATTTGCATGTCAAAATTTCCAAGTAAATACCTTAAAAACAGATTACTTATATACTTCATACAATTTATGTATCACTTTTTAAAATCTATTTATTAGCAGAAACATTCCAGTATTGTATAGTTACTCTATGCAATATCAGAATGTTCGGAAGAAGCGCTAACATGTTAATGGTATGACAAGAACGCGATTATACAAATAAACAAAAATAGGAATCCATTCACAGCCATATATATGTCTGTGGATTACTTATTATATATATACTCCCACTTTGGTTGAGTTCTCCTAAATAGGGATTTAATTGTAAAATTCACCATCCAGCGTGTAGCTAACCCTTGCTTTGTTTACAAAGTTAGAAGACTCTAGTGAATTCATTTCCGCTTAGAAATGTATCAATTAAATATTCTCCTATATTTGACAGCCGCTTACTGGCCACACTGGTAAGAGACTTGGCAGACGAAAATTCATTCAGGTTTCAAAAACGGCCAGGGGTAGCTGTAAATGCTCGCCACCCACCGTACAAACCGAGAAGAAGGAATAAAGTCCAAAACTCCTACTATACGCACGTGTTGTAGATTTCATTAAACGACTACTAACATACATTCGCTTTGGACAGTGAAAAACCCAGTTACTAACGTACACGAATTAGGAGCGTGAATTTGAAGAAGCCGCTATATAAACTATAGAATTGATGCCAGTATGACATAAGCAACAGCAGGTACTGTAAGCAACCTGATGTCAGAATGACTTGAGTCAGCATTAATAACCCAAAAAACAGTTGATATGCTGTTAAAATAAAACAACCTACCAGCTAGCAAAACTAGCCAGATTTTTTTTTTTTCTGAAAGTACTGGGCATTTATACTATGTCTGAGTAAAAGTAGTAATGGTTGGTTGGATTTTACGGCAGGTCAACCCTTGTTGGCTTATTTTATGTCAAAGATGTTTTATTTTATTTATTCTGGATAGTACTCAATTTTTTTAAGTACATTTTTTTCTATTTAACCTATAGATGGGACTCTAACAGGTACTACCACTCAGTCAGAGTGGACCTGGGAGTAATGGTGATAAAAGGGTACTCCACACTCCCCAAGCTCCAGAATTGGAATTTCACCATCAGATAGTGTTTAACCTCATACCCAGGGCAATAAGACCCTCAGCCACCGCCTTTTAGTACATATATGATAAAAAGAGAAGCGCGTGGTGTAAGGGTTAAAGTCATGGGAAATGGACTCGTCACCCCGAGTTCAAATCCTGAATGTGGTAATTGCATTTCCCTTAGCGTTAATACCCTTGGGAAGGTATGAATCCTACTCTCCCTCCAGCTATGGATAAATAGTAGGGCAGACTAGACTCTTTAACCTGGGTTAGGCAACCAGTCTAGGAGAAGGAAAACTCTGCATTTCAAACCTGTTGAACTCCGCTTAAGAAACTGACCTTGTGTCACATCCTGCTTGTGCAGAGGAGCTGGTAAATTATATATATATATATGGAATGAATAGAGAATAAATGAGAAAAGTATTGGCATGAAAAGGTGCCAATGCTAATAAAGCAGAGCAGATTTATAATCAATAGTAATGGTATTATGGATGATTTGGACTCATAACTTAAAAGTTTCATGGTTATGCAATCCTCTGATGAGTCAAATGGTTGAGAACTTAAAAACCAGTAATCAAAATCATCCATAATACCATTACTATTGAATATCTCAATTTGTTTACGCTTTCATTTAATTATAATTAATTAACAAATTAGGTATGACTTTAATTAAGCACATAATCTCCCAAAAAATCGTCGGCTATCGCCATTTCAAACACATTGTTTGTCCACTTCATATATATATATATATATATATATATATAATAATATATTTTTGAAGGCGAAATAATGCACATTTATGTTTAAAAACATATTTAATTTTTTCTTTTTTTTTTGGAAGAGACCAAAAAAAAAGAAAAAAAAAAAGAAAAAAATTAAATATGTTTTTAAACATAAATGTGCATTATTTCGCCTTCAAAAATATATTACATTTTAATTAATGCTTCTATAAAAAATGATTTAAAAAAAAAAAATCATATATATATATATATGATAAAAAGACTCAGGGCTTGACCAGCCGACTGATCAGAGGGGGGGGCTCTCCAACCACTCGTCCAGCCTAAGTAAGGGCTGAAGTGGTGTGTTGCATGAGGAGGGTATTAAATCAGTATTCAGTACTTCACTCGGTTAAACTTGGGAAGTTTAGGCATCCAGGAAGAAATGGCACATACCTGGAATCAGTAGTGATCCAATCTAATACCAACTGACTGTGAGGATATTACTTACCCTGAAGATGGAGGGATAATGTGGGGGGAGATAATATATCGACTTATCATCTAACAGATACAAATCTAGACATACAATATAGTGTCACTTGACAAATAGCAAGAATGGCTGGACATTTTAAAGAAAAAAAAAAAAAGAGAAAATGATGTTTTCTAAAAAGTCTCCTTTGATAAGACTAAATTGACAGATAGGATGAAGAGAGAGAGATGGGATGAAGAGAGAGAACTCAGATAATTAGAAAGGATCTCAGACATGACTAAAATCCAGAGATAGGGACAACATTCCTAACTGCAGGGATCTATCTCTCCCTCCCACACATATATATATATATATATATATATATATATATATATATATATATATATATATATAATGGAAAAGGTGACTTACCGGTGAATATGGTCACGATGGTTAGGTGGTTCAGAATTCGGGGGGGGGGGACGTAAGTCAGCGATATAACAAATATAAAGTGCTCAAATACGTAAGTAGAGCAAATTTATTATAATATAGGTACAAATGATAACCTACTCGATTTTCACCATAAGGATCTTCAGGGTTAAATCCACTGAATTAATCGAGATACCGATTAATTGCAGTCAATTACATGCGTGTGTTCATTGCGTTAAACTGTTTGTTTATATATATATATATATATATATATATATATATATAAAAAGGGACACTTTAAATGTGAAGGTGAATTCTGTAATTTTATCATTGGGGGGTGGGTAGAATCATAATTTCTACCTTTGCCATTTTGAGTGTTTAGCACGAGACAGATATGAATCTTCATATAACAAATTAACTTAAAGTGGAGGGAGATTTACTTATATCAAACCTCAAAATGTAGTACAGCTCTAAAACTATATATATATATATATATATATATATATATATTATTAAAGCAATAATATAAAGAGGATTTCTCATGATGTTTATATTTCATCCTTTAGAAAAAGAGAAAAAAATCATCTCCGTTCATTTTCAAAATTTAAAACCAGCGTTCATTAACTGCGAATCTGTCACTAACCGCTATAACCACAAAATACAAAATCGTACAATCGGCTGCAATTAATCAATATCTTGATTAATTCAGTGGATTTAACCCTGAAGATCCTTATGATGAAACACGAGTAGGTTATTCCTGTGTATACCGCTATGATAATAAATTTGCTCTACTTACGTATTGAGCACTTTATATTTGTTATATCGCTGTCTTATCATTGTGAAACTTTTATCAACTAACCATTGTGACCAATTTCACCGGTAAGTCATCTTTTTATATATAAGTGTGTGTGTGTGTGTGTGTGTGTGTGTGTGTGTGTAAAAATGAAAAAAATATGGTGTTCAGAAGGATGATATTTTTAATTAGCCGACACTACAGCATTTTGGTTTGTTCAGCAAACCATCATTGGGTCTATCATCTATAAAGAAAGCAACTTGACAAAAAAATAAATTTGTAAGCCTTTGTTTTTGTCAGTGTTGGTGGCTTCAATCAATTAAAATATCCTTCCGAACACTGTTGTTTATTCAATTTTATATACATACATAACATCAGATTCATTTCCATATTTCCTTTATATATGTTATAGTGTACAATACGATTTAAGGCAATTGTTACCATTGGTTTCAAAGCAGTGTACTAGCCACTTATCAGGACAACGTGCTAGTGAAAAACATTTTTTAAAGACGAGAATATGCTTAAACTTTTTATGAAAAGTTTAATGTTTCTAGCATTTACTATTTTTGATGCTATTAATTATATAGATAGGAAGTTATTTTAATTCAATCTATATCTTATTATAATGGAGATTGTGTGTTTTTTCTGTGTGTAACCGAAACTATATTACTACACAAGTCACAATTCCCTTAGTTATTTACGTCATATTCTCCATGATTTTATTTTCATTCAAACCTTATTTATTAATAAAATTGTTTTACATTATTAATTCTGTTGGCCATATCTGCATACTAATAACATGCAATTGTATTTATATTTATATACAACAAAATAGCATAGAATGTGAACAGGAAGGCTAATTTGCATATTGATATTAAAAAATTGATTTTTAATAAATATTTGCTTAGTAATATTGATTTCTAATTGAAATAACTGCAATTTTATTCTTTACTTCCTATTTTAACTAAGTAGTTAAATTAGGGAAATGATGGAAGAGTTAGTTTTAAAGTTATTCTACTTTTCGATTATACCCGCCTCTGTTTTAAATAATTTTATCTGCATTCTTTTTAGTTTCATAGTCTTTCTAATTTAACATATTTCATTACATTAAAACTTAAATACGTGCGCCTGGAGGGTGCATATATTTGCTAGTATATATAAAGGGCAGTTGTGTATATGTATGTCCGGAGGAAACTACGAAAATACAACAATTAATGCCAAAGTAAATATATATACACTTTAGGTATCATCAGGTTTAAGTTTTTAAGTAAAAATAATGAAGATTAGATTTATATTCATGAAGATAATTAAAAAATATGATTTTAATGATAACAGCATGGAATTTTTTTGCATTTAATATTGTGAATAGTAGACATTAATTTTTCTATTTAGAGTGCTTTTTTTTTTTTTTCACGTGGGGATTTTAATCGCTTCCTCCGAGGTTCAACTCACGATTCAGTAATAATTATTAGTAATAAATATTACTGAATCAGGAGTTCGATCCCGCAGGATGCCCCATGGACCTGAGAGACTACCTTAAAAAATACCCCTCTACCCATTCTATTTAGAGTGGCTGGATCAACACAAAATTTTTTTATTTTTTTTTACGTGGGGATTTTAATCGCATCCTCCGAGGGTTCAACTCACAATTCAGTAATAATTTATTAGTAATAAATTATTACTGAATCAGGAGTTCGATCACCGCAGGATGCCCCATGGACCTGAGAGACTACCTTTAAAAATCGCCCTCTACCCATTCTATTTAGAGTGGCTGGATCAACACAAGATTTTTTTCCCTCCGAGGGTTCAACTCACGATTCAGTAATAATTTATCAGTAATAAATTATTACTGAATCAGGAGTTCGATCCCTGCAGGATGCCCCATGGACCTGAGAGACTACCTTAAAAAATCCCTCTCTACCCAGGTGACGCCGAGTAGCTGCTGCTAGTAACCTTATAAAGGAAACTAAATCCATTTATCAAATTAATAGCCTATTAGTCATTATGTAATTATTGTACTACCCCCTTATTTATTACATAACTATTAAAAAGGAAACTAAATACACTAATCAAATTAATAGCCTATTAGTCATTTACATGACTACATCAAAAACTAGTACAAAACATGCGTATACAATAGTATCAAAAAATAAGTAAAAAGTGAAGTCGTCGGTGTGGCCTCAAGTCAGTATGAGCCAATCAGCTAGGGAGTCTATCACCTTTTCACTAGCTCTAGACCAAGGCGATTGTTTTTGCATCTGAAGTGGGCACCACACCTACCATCAGCTCCTTACCGCACAGATCCGTATGCTTCTCATATACTGACTTGGTGAGGGCCAGTATCGACTAGCAAAACAAAAAAAAAAAAAAAAAAAAAAAAAAAAAAAAAGAAAAAAGAAAAAAAAAAAAAAAAAAAAAAAAGAAAGAAAAAAAAGAAAAAAAGAAAAAAAAAGAAAAAAAAAAAAAAAAAAAAAAAAAAAAAAAAAAAAAAAAAAAAAAAAAAAGAAAAAAAAAAAAAGAAAAAAAGAAAAAAAAGAAAAAAGAAAAAAAAAAAAGAAAAAAAAGAAGAAAAGAAAAGAAAAAAGAAAGAAAGTAAGAAAGAAAGGAGAGAGAGAAAAAAAAAAAAAAAGAAACAAATCAATACAGTTTTCCCTCTACAAAGATATTTAAAAATCAAAATATACATAGAAATAGCATTGAAATTCTACTTAAAATTTCAAAAGTTAAATCAATACACTTTTCCCCCCACTCTCAACCAAGCAATGCTGGGTAGTAGCTTCTAGTTAATTATATTTCTAAAAAGTATAACAGAATACTGAAAATGTAGTTATGATTCCAATCAAATTAAATAACCCATAAAGAGTTGATATGCCATTAAATAAAAAAGCAAACCAAACTACAACAACATGAATATTATTTGTATTAAGTTACTTGAAACTATAATTGTTCCCTAAGGATTATCATTATTATTATTATTAATTACTTGAAACCGTATAACTGTTGTGGAAACAAATGGCTTATTAAATAAGATTAATTACTTGAAACCATATAATTGTGTATGAATTATTCCTATTAGATAGGAATACTTGATATATATAATAGTGTATGAAATATTAGCATTAGTTGGCGTTGGTTAGATTTTATCACATGTCAACCTTAGTGGGTTATTCTATGCTGAAGAGGTTTTGTTTTATTCATTATTGATAGGTATTCAAAAAAAAAAAAAAAAAAAAAAAAATTTCAATTTAAAAATTTTTTTTTTTTAAATTTAACTCCTTTTTTTCTATTTAAGCCATAGATGGGACACTAACTGGTACAATTCTGTGTCAGAGTGAACCTGGGAGTAATGGCAATGAAGGGGTACTCCATACTACCCATAGCTCCAAAATTGAAACTTCACTATTAGATGCAGTTTAATGCCATAGCCAGACCACTAAGACCTTCAGCCACTGCCTTCTAGCACATATATGATAAAATGAGTTGCAGGGGTTGCCATAAAGGCAATAGTGTTGGGACAATCATATAGGTGCCAGGGCTTGACATGACCAGCCAATTGGTCGGAAGGGGTCTCTCCGGCCACCTATCTAAACTAAGTAAGGGCCAAAGTGGTGTGTTGCAGGTTATGAACTGCTCCAGGATTCCATCCTTAAGTATCACAAGTCGCCACCCACAGCCAACAAGTGGGCCTATATGGGGGATTTTAACCCTCTACAGAGGTGCAGTCGGTGTATTTTTCTGCCCCAGCTGTTGGAATTTTGATATATAAGGCGTGTGCCAGACGGTCACTTCTATTTATAGACTCGCCGAGTGTCACGTGACCAACCCATTAACCAGTCACTGACAGCGCTCTACTGCTGCTATAATTATTTATACTGAAGGTCTGAGAACACCTAGGCATTAGACCTTGGACACTCGTGGAGTACGGACCTCATAGGACTTACCAAAGGATTCTAGATTTAAGGACTTACTTGCTTTAAGTTTTTACAACTGGCCAGGGATGGCGGTCAGTTACTAAACAGGTTATGGGCCAAGATACGCTCGCATCTTTTTCAATGGCAATGAGGCCAGCTACGAAAGTTGGGAGACTAAGTTCAATGGGTATCTTAGCCGACAGGGTGGATCTCTAAGAGGTAGGAGTTTGGTTCCTTCCTTATCCTTGTTATTTCTTTTGAGTGTGTGATCACCTCAGCTAAATAATGGACTATTCCATTTTTATCATAAAGAAAGAAAGAAAGGACATGCTACACAGAAAAATATAAGAAAGAAAGAGTGAGAGTAGGAGAAAGATAGAGAGGGGTTAAGCACTTGGAAGCGATAACTCTAATCGGTTTCAATCAAACAAGAAAGAAAGAAAGAAGGATAATTAAATCAAGATTATTAAACTTTTTACAAATTGAACTATTTTGGAATAGCTCTTAAGTAAACATATTAAGACTAAAAGGCGATTTTTCTTGAGTGAAACATTCACTCGATAAATAGACCAGGCTGTGTTGACCTCTATTCAGAGGTCAAAACAATTTTGAGATCAAATTAACTAGAGAATTAGCCATTAATTCAAAATTCATTAATGGACTAAAAGGTTATTTTGTCAATGACACAATAAATGTATTATTTAGTGTTTTCAGACAGTTGTCTTCATCTTTATTGTTATTAAACTCTTAACATCCTATACCACCTTATTCCGCCCACCCATAAGTTACATTTGTTTTCCTAATCAGCCCAAAATGATAGCCTTTGTTTAAATTCAATATTAAACATATTTATGAACAAGACGTGGAAACAGCACCCTACGAGAAAACAGCTGTATGGCCACGTACCACATATCACCCAAGCCATCCGAGTAAGACGGACAAGACACACGGGACACTGCTGGAGAAGCAAGGACGAACTCATAAGCGACGTCCTCCTGTGGAAGTCAGCACATGGACAAGCCAGTGTGGGCCGACCAGCAGAAACGTACGTTGATCAGCTCTGTGTGGATGCAGGATGTAGCATAGAGGACCTCCCAAGAATGATGAGCGATAGGGACGGATGGAGAGAGATTGTCATGGATATCCGCGCTGAAAGCACAACATGATGATGATGATGATGATTTTAAAGGAACGTTCAGCTAAAAACCACAAGGTTCCTAGTTCGATACCAGCCATCGCCAACTCAGCGTATGAGTTATACAGATTGGGTAATCTGATCTGTGCTGTAAATTGGGGAGCTGAAGGTAGGTGTGGTACTCCACCTCAGCAAAAAAATCTCCCTGGTCTAGTGCTAGCGAAAAGAGGATAGACTCCCTCACTGTCCGGCTGATACTGACAATAGGCCACCCCGCCAACTGTTTTTGTTAATCAACACTAAGTCTGGTCTTCTGGCTGGGATAAAGTGATCCATCTTTATCTCAAAGTAAAGGGCCAGGTTAGCTCAGTTGGTAGAGCGTTCAGCTAGAAACCACAAGGTTTCTAGTTCGATACCGGTCCTCGCCAACTCAGCGTATGAGTAGCACAGGGATCTATGCGGTAAAGTAAGGAGCTGATGATAGGTGTGGCGCTCAACCTCAGATGCAAAAACAATCTCCTTGGTCTAGTGCTAGGTAAAAGTGGATAGACTCCCTCGCTGATTGGCTGATACCGACTTTAGGCCAGCCCGACAATTTTACTTTACTTATTTCAGATTATATCAATCTATCTAACAGCTTGGTTTAATACAAGTAATTAGCACTTAATTATATGGTTTCACCATATGTGTAGCACAAGGATCTGTGCAGTAAAGTGAAGAGCTGATGGTAGGTGTGTCACTACCTCAGACACAAAAACAATCTCTTGGTCTAGCACTAGGGAAAAGGGGCTAGACTCCTTCGCTGATTGGCTGATACCGACTTTAGGCTACCCCGACAAAAACAACATTTTCTTTATACCATTTGATTGATTTTTTATTTTATTATAGTTAATCTACAATGGCAAATTGGAAAGAAATGTTGACATAACAGTAAAGTAAGGAGCTGATGGTAGGTATGGCGCTCCACCTCAGACACAAAAACAATCTCTTCGGTCGAGTGTTAGGGCAAAGGGGATAGAATCCTGCGCTGATACTGACTTTAGGCCACCCTAATTAAGCCTGGTCTTCTAGCTGGGATAAGGTGATCCATCTTAATCTCAAAGTATTTTCTTTATACCCTTTAATTGCTTTTTTTCTTTTTTATTCATTATAGTTAATCTACAATGGCAAATTGGAAAGAAAATGTTGACATAACATCGATCAAAGTTATTTCACGAGTAAATTGCAAATGAACAAATCTTTTCTCACCACAAATTGATTACAAATTCCTGAAGAGATCTACATCAAAGAACAAAGATAAGAAACAAAAAAAATAATTATCAAAGATAAGAACAAATAAAAAATAATTGTCAAGTAAGAAAGATTACATTGTCCAACAATTAAAGCAAGTTTCTTATTACCACATAAACAAAAAAAAAATAAATATCAGTCAGTAGAGCGTTCCTAGTTCGATTCCGGCCCTCGCCAACTCAGCGTTATGAGTAGCACAGGGATCTGTGCGGTAAAGTAAGGAGCTGATAGTAGGTGTGGCGCTCCACCTCAGATGCAAAAACAATCTCCTTGGTCTAGCACTAGTGAAAAGGGGATAGACTCTCTCACTGATTGGCTGATACCGACATTAGGCTGCCCTGATGACTTTACATTACTTATATATATATATATATATATATATTCATTCGTAGATAGGGTTGTTTTTTCAGCTATCGCCGCCTAGCATTTTTTAAGGCAGCAGGCCAGAACGCAATTCTGCAAATAGTTCGAAGACTCTCCCTATACCGATTGGACCAACCCATTCACAGTAATACATGTAATACAGGCAATTCCTTTTTTTTTTTCACTTGTTCAGAAATGTCTAGTAATATACAAAGAATCATATAGGAATGTGGTGTAATGGTTAAAGTCATGGAAAATGGACTCATCGCCCAGAGTTCAAATCCTGGACGTGGTAATTGCATTTCACTTAGCGCTAATACCCTTGGGAAAGGTATAAATCCTACTCTCCCTGCAGCTATGGGTAAATAGCAGGGCAGACTGGGTTCTTTAACCATGGCTAGGTAACCAGTCTAGGAGAAGAAAACTCTGAATTCAAAACCTGTTGAACTCTGCTTACAAAATTGACCTTGTGTCGTATCCTGCTCATGTGGAGGAGTTGGTAAATATATATAGGAATGTAATGCTTATAATCACCATCAAAATAAGAGTAAGTTTCAGCTATTTCTTTCAAGAAAGATTTCTATCAATGCAGTATAGTCAATTTTCTTAAAGAAAGAACACATTTTTTAAATTATTGCCATACTTCAAGTTCAACTGGTTTTGATAAATTTGGTTTACAAAATTCCAACTGAATGCACTTGCCACGGACCTCCTCCCCCCAATTCTCTAGGTATGAATAAGTTGTCTGACCATTAATCAAACCGAGTGGCCTGGCTTCATAGACCAATCCTCAAAGGATCCATTGTCTGTTCCACTAATAGTTCATCAATCAGATTCACATGTCAAATAACAAAGGACACTTCAAATTTAGAAGACATTTTCTTTTCTTTTAAAGGAAAAGGATTGATTAACAAATGAACAAGGTGAGGCTTTCTGGGTTTTTTTTCACCTGAAGGAATTTCCTGACAATGTTTACTTTGAAAATATTGGGCAAGTGATTCAGAAGTACTAAATAAAAGGTTAAACTTGCAAATCGTCTTCAAAATTAAAACGGAAACTTATTTGGTGGTGATCCATGACAGTTTAACTACAGTGTATGAATTAACTTTTTTGCAAATTGGGTTTAGGGGTTAATGTTGGTTTTAATTACGTATTGCTTAAAAAAACAAAAAAAAACCCCCAAATTACTATACATTTAATAAACCATTGAAATTAATTATTAAATCCAATGGTAGACACATTAGTCTCAGTTGTTTGTGTTAGTATTGCAATGTATAATTTTAATTAAACTTGGTTTTAAAAAAAAATTATTTTTCAACATTAAATGTATAGTAATTTGGGGTTTTTTTTTTTTTTTTCGGGGGGGGTTGTTTTTTAAAAATCAATATGTAATTAAAAACAACCTTAATCCCCAAACCCCTAAACTATAACCAGATTCGCAAAAAAGTTCATTCATACACTGTAGTTAAACGGTCATGGATCACCCACCAAATAAGTTTTCCGTTTTAATTTTGACGACGATTTGCAAATTTAATCTAAATAAACCCAGATGAAAAAGGTACAAAAAAGAACAAAAAAAAAACTCATAGGGAAAGATACAAGTGACATGCCTCTCCTGGTAAAGGGCGTCCCATCATAGTGTAATGGTTACCAAGCTAGTCTCACAAATCCATTACTACTGAATAGCGAGTTTGGTCCTACCTACCTACCTACCCAAGAAATTAAGCAACAATTATTGAACAAACACACCCATATCTGAAAGTTGGTTGGGGTTTTGTTTTACGGCACATCAATCCTTTTGGGGTTATTTAATGCCAAATCAAATCATTCTTGATATCGGGTTACTTACAATACCTGCTTTTGCTTAAATGGTCACCCATCTAAGTATTGAACAGGCTCATCGCAGCTTAACTTTGGTGATCTAGTTGGAACTGCTGTTTTCAATATGACTTAATTGTAAGCCTATATCTGAAAGATCTATAAAAATGTGAAGAATATAATGCACAATGGAGATGTAGACGAATAGCACCCCCCCACCATGTCCAAACCAGGTTATGGGACCCATGAAGACGCTTAGCTTGGATCCCAAAAGTAATAATTTTGTTTTTAGTTAAGCAGGAAATAATTCCATTATCCTAAACATCAATTTTAAGTGGGCATTTGAAACCACTTCTAATTACGCAATGATTATTGCATAAATCCAACTCTATCTGAAAGATCTTATACGAAGGCAAAATAACATGCACCATGGAGACATACTCATGTGTCTAAGTTATGTCATCTTGGCCAGCAGGTTGGTTGGATCTTACGGCATGTCAACCCTTGGGATGCCCATAAACTAGCTTGGAGGTATGGAGGGTTCTGCACTAACAATCAAATATATAGGTTTGGTTTATTTGTTTAATGGCATATCAACTCCTTATGGGTTAATTTAATGCTGAAATTTGATTCATTAGTCAATGAATTCACACTGAATTGTCCAATTGGACACATGGCCTAGTGGATAAGGTAGCTAGATTAAAACAGTTCTAAGTGACAGTTATCTCTGGATTCCGGGTTCAATCCTGAGTGGCGGCAGTAACATAGAAAAATAATTAACACAACTCCTACCTCAGCTATGGTTAGCGGAATGAGAACAGGATACCCCCATGGACTGAATAAAGGGTTAGGTTCAAAGTTCCGTGATGGCTCCCGATTACAACAAGAAGGTTCCAGAGTCCGACAAGAAGGTTCCCGACTACGACCTGAAAGTTCCAGAGTTTGAAAAGAAGGTTCCTGAATCCAACAAGAAATACCAGAAGAAGGCCGGAGGGCATATCAGCCGAAACGTTGTACAAATAACAATAAAGATGAGAACAATAGTCCAAATAACACAGATAATACTAATCATCAAGCCTCATCTCAAACATTCAGAGAAATATTTTCTATGTTTCATTGCATTTTTTTAAAAATTTTACTTTTTTGTAAATAATCATTAGTTTGCACAGTTATATACAATATCAAGTATTCCTTACCTAATATTGATAATTTATACACAATTACATTTAATATTAATCATTTTCATACAGATCTATTTGGTCCATAGATAGGATCCTAACAGGTACTATCACTCCAGATCAGAGTGGACATGAGAGTAATGACAATTAAAGTGGTACTCAACACTCCTAAGAGTTCTAGAACAGGAGCTTTGCAATACTGATCATTTATACACAATTATATAGAAAGGCCGGTTTAGCTCAGTCAGTAGAGCGTCTGACTAGGAACCAC
Organism: Doryteuthis pealeii; assembly: GCA_023376005.1. Classification (NCBI taxonomy): domain Eukaryota; kingdom Metazoa; phylum Mollusca; class Cephalopoda; order Myopsida; family Loliginidae; genus Doryteuthis; species Doryteuthis pealeii. Next base: position 73,025,450 of record CM042162.1, on the reverse strand, counting down.
AAGTTTCCGGGTTCAATACCAGCCATCAGCAACTCAGCGTATGAATAGCACAGGAATTTGTGCGGTAAAGTAAAGAGCTGATGGCAGGTGTGGCGCTCCGCCTCAAATGTCAGAACAATCTCCTTGGTCTATCATTTGTGAAAAGGGAATAGACTCCCTTGCTGTGTGGCTGATAACGACTTTAGGCCATCCTGACGACTTTAAAGACTTAATATGGTTTAAAGTAACTATTCCTTTGTTTCGCATATGGTTTCAAGTATTCCTATCTAACACCAATAATCTGTAAGCAATTATATAGTTTCCTATAACAACGGATGTATTTTTGACACACAATCTTATCAAATACAGATAAGGTTTATACAGATCTATTTGACTCATAGATGAGACCCTAACAAGTTTGGTGGATTTTACGGCATGTCAATCCTTGTTGGGTTATTTTATGCCGAAGATGTTTTGTTTTATTCCTTCTTGATGGGTATTCAATCTTTTGCATTTTACGGCATGTCAACCCTTGTTGGGTTATTTTATGCCGAAGATGTTTTGTTTTATTCATTCTTGATGGGTATTCAATCTTTTTGGATTTTACTGCATGTCAACCGTTGTTGGGTTATTTTATGCTGAAGATGTTTTGTTTTATTCATTCTTTATGGGTATTCAATCTTTTTGGATTTTATGGCATGTCAACCCTTGTTGGGTTATTTTATGCTGAAGATGTTTTGTTTTATTCATTCTTGATGGGTATTCAATCTTTTTGGATTTTACGGCATGTCAACACTTGTTGTGTTATTTTATGCTGAAGATGTTTTGTCCTATTCATGCTTGATGGGTATTCAAACTTTTTCTTTAAAGTAAATAATCTAATGCCCGCTTTTTTTTTTTTTTTAACTATTTTTTTTACTGTCACTCCAGGTCAGAGTGGGCCTGGGAGTAATGGTGATAAAGAAGTACTCCACACCACCCAGAGCTCCAGATTTGAAACTTCACCATCAGATGCCAGAGATGCTGATAGGGATGCAGGACGCATACCTGACTCACAAAAATCTAAAAGGGCACAGTAAAATCAAATCCATACATCCCAGTGTTTTTCTTTTCTCGCCATTTCAAGCTAACTGCAAATACATTTCAATAGTTTCTTAAAAATGAATTACACAGGATAGGTTACAAGGTAGGAGTTAGACGGCTTTAGTTGGAAACCATAAATTTTCCTGGAGACTCATTGAAAGCAAATATGCGTTTCCCAGGACACACAAGATCAAAAAGCTATCAGCATCAGTGGATGGAGTTTAATGTCATACTCAGGGCATGATCCTAACAAGTACTACCATTCAATTAGAGTAGACCTGAGTGTAATGCCTATGAAGGGGGTAATCCACACGCCCCAGAGCTCCAGAACTGGAACCTCAGCACCAGATGGAGGACATCACTTTTTTTTTTGGTGAGGAGGAGATAATTAGGGGGGGGGGCTTATCAAAAATATAACAAACAAACAAACAACAAAAACGGATCCCAATTCCATTCTTTTTATTCAGCATGAGTGTAGGTGCAGGAGGGGGGTGATAATTTTGGAAGCTACAAACACCAAAAGTGTTACTAATAATACAGACAACATGACAAACAAGGGACGCACATCAGGTGTATAACAATCAGTGTATGTAGGGGAGAGGGGAGATTTTAATTTCCTTTTAAAATCATCTGTAGTAGAGAGGTTACCAAATATTGTATACAAAAAAAAAAAAATTGCATACTTTATACTTACAGTTGGATTTAGCAATCCAAAGAGAATTACTATAGAAAAATAGAAAACAGAAAAGCCTATGGTTATACGTGAATAAAATTGGTTATTTAAAAAAAAAAAAAAATATTCACAGGTCTTAACAAAAAATAACATTCAATGTTTCTTAGTATTACTAGTAGAAAATAAATAAAAAAAAACCTCCGGGCTATGTAATAATAGATTTTTGAAACATATTGCCTGAGGGGTGGGAGTAAAAAATTCAATGTCAGTGAGTTTGTACCCTAAGTAAGTAAAATTATTAAATTCATTAAAAGATTAAAAAATAAAACAATTTGAAATGTAAACTTTAAATATGTATTAAAATAAAACAAACTATATATAGATATATAATACCAGTCATGTACTTATTAAAACTTGTTAAGCTGTGTTAATTATTATTCAATGTTTTTTTGATAATAACTGGAAACTAGCAGGACCTGTGGATATACCACAGTATGATAATTTAATTATTACAACATTTGATATGTTTACTTAAGAGCTATTACAAATAGTTCAATGTGTAAAAAGTATAATAATCTTGATTTATCTCTTTCCACTAGCAGGACCTGTGAATATACCACAGTATGATAATTCAATTATTACAACAATTAACACAGCATTCTTATTCGACTGCATGGAAAAGGGTTGGACATGCCATGTATTCCTATTGAGGTTGGGTGTATCGTGGATTTCTAGGACACTCAGTCATTTCATTTCTGTCAAAAATAGGAATTACTGGCCGCTGTTTGAAAATCGCCTCACATCGTCTTCAAACCACAGTGCAAAATGCATCTAGCTGGATCTGGTCAAGGATTAAAAGTCTTCAACACGAATGATACGCGCACGGAATCTTCATTCCTGTGTTGCTACGTAACATCTGCAATCGCGTAATCAACTCAACGGCCAAAAACAAACGCGTTTTCAAATAACAAACTGCACTGATAACAAAACATCTCCAATGAACAGATCATATAATCTCTTCTCTGTAGTATTACATTTTTTTAATACCCTGTCCGGTGGCAAAAGCTGCTTGGTAATGCTAGGAAGTGGCTGTCCTGCCTTAGCTACCGAAACTGTTATCACTCCTAGTTGGCAGCTGATGAGGGCAGGATATCGCACGTGCTATCACACGTTGTATGACGAAAAAAAAATGCAACTCATATCTAGCTAATTCTTTATGCAACTTTGTATTTACCTCGTACCCCACTTGTACGGGTTAGGCACAAGGCCCTATTACTGTGGGACCACCCACAAACCAAAGCTCATGGGTGGCAGATGAAAAATTGCGTCGATCCCGTCGGCATTCCCCCTCAAAGGGGGCGCCTCAGGCACTGGGCAAAAACCCAGCCCTGCCCCTTTAAATCGAGGGGGCAGGTATTGCCTGGGGGGATAGCCCCCTGGGATCGACGCTATTAACTTGTAAAGATCCAGGGCCGAAGCCACTGGACCCACTCTGTTGGCGGATCTATTCTTATTCTCTATGCAACTTGTTAGGGTCATACAGTAGCACTGATCTCACACCACAGGAGTGGACGCAACATTCTTATGCATCTTGTTAGGGGATCTCACAAAGAGTCCTGGATATACCACAGTATGATAAATCAATTATTACATTTGAATGCATCTTGTTAGGGTCCATACAGTAGCTGATCTCACAAAGAGTCCTGGATATACCACAGTATGATAAATCAATTATTACATTTGACGCAACATTCTTATGCATCTTGTTAGGGTCCATACAGTAGCACTGATCTCACAAAGAGTCCTGGATATACCACAGTATGATAATCAATTATTACATTGACGCAACATTCTTATGCATCTTGTTAGGGTCCATACAGTAGCACTGATCTCACAAAGAGTCCTGGATATACCACAGTATGATAAATCAATTATTACATTTGACGCAACATTCTTATGCATCTTGTTAGGGTCCATACAGTAGCGCTGATCTCACAAAGAGTCCTGGATATACCACAGTATGATAAATCAATTATTACATTTGACGCAACATTCTTATGCATCTTGTTAGGGTCCATACAGTAGCACTGATCTCACAAGAGTCCTGGATATACCACAGTATGATAAATCAATTATTACATTTGACGCAACATTCTTATGCATCTTGTTAGGTCCATACAGTAGCACTGATCTCACAAAGAGTCTGGATATACCACAGTATGATAAATCAATTATTACATTTGACGCAACATTCTTATGCATCTTGTTAGGGTCCATACAGTAGCGCTGATCTCACAAAGAGTCCTGGATATACCACAGTATGATAAATCAATTATTACATTTGACGCAACATTCTTATGCATCTTGTTAGGGTCCATACAGTAGCACTGATCTCACAAAGAGTCCTGGATATACACAGTATGATAAATCAATTATTACATTTGACGCAACATTCTTATGCATCTTGTTAGGGTCCATACAGTAGCACTGATCTCACAAAGAGTCCTGGATATACCACAGTATGATAAATCAATTATTACATTTGACGCAACATTCTTATGCATCTTGTTAGGGTCCATACAGTAGCACTGATCTCACAAAGAGTCCTGGATATACCACAGTATGATAAATCAATTATTACATTTGACGCAACATTCTTATGCATCTTGTTAGGGTCCATACAGTAGCACTGATCTCAAAGAGTCCTGGATATACCACAGTATGATAAATCAATTATTACATTTGACGCAACATTCTTATGCATCTTGTTAGGGTCCATACAGTAGCACTGATCTCACAAAGAGTCCTGGATATACCACAGTATGATAAATCAATTATTACATTTGACGCAACATTCTTATGCATCTTGTTAGGGTCCATACAGTAGCACTGATCTCACAAAGAGTCTGGATATACCACAGTATGATAAATCAATTATTACATTTGACGCAACATTCTTATGCATCTTGTTAGGGTCCATACAGTAGCACTGATCTCACAAAGAGTCCTGGATATACCACAGTATGATAAATCAATTATTACATTTGACGCAACATTCTTATGCATCTTGTTAGGGTCCATACAGTAGCACTGATCTCACAAAGAGTCCTGGATATACCACAGTATGATAAATCAATTATTACATTTGACGCAACATTCTTATGCATCTTGTTAGGGTCCATACAGTAGCACTGATCTCACAAAGAGTCCTGGATATACCACAGTATGATAAATCAATTATTACATTTGACGCAACATTCTTATGCATCTTGTTAGGGTCCATACAGTAGCGCTGATCTCACAAAGAGTCCTGGATATACCACAGTATGATAAATCAATTATTACATTTGACGCAACATTCTTATGCATCTTGTTAGGGTCCATACAGTAGCACTGATCTCACAAGAGTCCAATCTGTCCTATTTATTCACCCATAGCTGGTGGGATCGAAGACATGAATGTATGCATTTACCAATGGAATTGGAATTAGTTCAAGGTGAAATGCAAACAGCCTCATCCAGAATTTGAACCCGGATCTACAAGTCCATTTCCATGAATAGTAACTATTATGCCTTTCAGGAAAAATAAATAAATAAATAAATGCAAATTATGTATATATTTGAATTTCTTAAATTCTTCATGTTACCCCCACAGAATTTCATATTACTCTATTGTGAGATCAAATTGCACGACCAAAAAATATGCAAATTACATTGTGTCTTATACATAAATATTGAATTAATTAGATTGAACCACATTAAAAATAAGGAATGTCCAGGGTCATTTAATAAAAATGTTTTTTAAAAATCATTTTTGTAATTTTTAAATAGTCAACTATAATGTATTCTTTACTAGAAGGTTCAATGACCCAAGATTTTTTCACTCCTTAAATAGAAGTATCAATATAATCATGGACAACTGTTAACTATGAAATACTAATTAGAATCTTTCACTCCTTAAATAGAAGCATCAATATCATCATGGATGGCTATTGACAATTAAATCCTAATTAAAATCCTTCCTCCCCTCTGCCTCTCTCACACACACACAAACTCTCTCTCTCTCTCATATATTTACCAATCCCTCCCCACGGGCAGGATGTGACACAGGATCAATTTCTTAAGCGTAGTTTAACAGGTTTGAATTCAGAGTTTTCCTTCTCCTACGCTGGTTACCTAGCCATGGTTAAAGAGTCATGGAAAATAGTGTGAGAGGGTATTAGCGCTAAGTGAAATGCAATTATCACATCCGGGATTTGAACTCGGGGTGACGAGTCCATTTCCCATGACTTTAACCATTACACCACGTGCTTCCATAAAAAGGGGTATATAAGTTAATAGCAAGTAATAAGTATTGTAAAATAACCAGCTGTAATCCAAATTCTGATCTCCTAACCTAGAGTAGATAGGAACTTAAACTAATGAAAAAAAATTTCCTGTTAAAAATATTTCAACATATCTTTATGTAGAAATAAATTCAAAAACATTTTTTCTTTTATTTAATTTTGAAAGCCGCCTAAAAAGGCGGCTGAGAAAGTTTTTAGGCAAAATTATTAATGAAAACAATATGGTTCAATTTTAAGAATATCAGTGTTTAATGTTTTGATATAAGATCACTGGGTGGGTTTCTATTTGGTGTTTTTTGGAACATTCTTTGAATTCTGAAAGCGAAAGAGAAACCAACTCAAGAAATTGGAAGATTATATAATTTTTCTAAAAGCAACAATTTGTTGTATTTATCAGCAGAATTCTTCAACACCACGGGATATATATCCAATTTAGGATAGACATAGTCAATGGCACACAATTGTCTGTCAAGAATTATTTGTAAAACTGTAAGGGAAAACTGGCCTCTTTAGAATTGGTACAGCAACCAATTTAGGAGAAGGAAAACTTTGAATTCAAACCAGCTGTACTCCCTTAAAAATTGACCATGGACAACTTGCGTAAATTCATACAAAGAGGTAAGTCTACATTGTCCAGAACAGGAGCTTCACCACTAGATGCAGTTTTGTATCATACCCAGGACACCCGGAAGAGGGAGCCGAGTTCAAAGAGAAGGCTCCCAGAGTTCTCTTTGAGAAGGCTCCCAGAGTTCTCTTTGAGAAGGCTTCCAGAGTTCTCTTTGAGAAGGCTTCCAGAGTTCGAAGAGAAGGCTCCCGAGTTCGAAGAGAAGGCTCCGAGTTCGAAGAGAAGGCTCTCGAGTTCGAAGAGAAGGCTCCCAAGTTTGAAGAGAAGCCTTACCCCTCTGTAGAGGATACAGTTGGTATATCGTAAGCCGCACTGAGGGGTCTTGCACTTTTCTAATTAGTTGTTTAAAATTCCAATTATATCAGAATAATGAGAAATTACTTTGTGTTTTAATTTACATTGAAATAATAATGACTTGTACATTTATATTAAACAAAGCCCAAAGGTCATAATAACACCAAACTATCAAAAAGAGTTTAGAGCATTAAAAAGTATATATGAATATTCCCAAGATAATTTATTATGTGAAACATAAGTCTTAAATGTGGATGTAATCAGATGATTGATATATTCAGAATGAATTTAACCAAAAATATTTCTAATGTTTCCAACATGAGAATTCTAGTTTGGTTTGGTTTGTGGCACATCAACATCAGTGGGTCATTTAATGCCAACAAAGTTTTGAAATAAATTCATTCTTAATTGATACTCATTTTTTTTTTTATAAACACATTTTTCTATTTAACCCATAGATGAGACCCCTAACAGGTACTCCCACTCCGGGTCAGAGTGGACCAGGGAGCAATGGTAATAAAAGGGGTGCTCCACATTCCCCAGAGCTCCAAAACTGGAACCTCACCATCAGATTAAGTTTAACATCATTCCCAGAACACAAAGACCCTCAGACACTGCCTTCTAGCACCTTTATGATAAAAAGGGCAGGGGCAATCATATAGTAGCTAGGGCTTGATGTGACCAGCCGACTGATTGGAGGAGGCCTCTCTGACCGCCCGTCTAGTCCAAGTAAGGACCAAAGTGGAATATTGCATGTCATGAACTGCTCAGCCACCTGGGTTCTACCCTTAAGCATCACGGTCGCCACCCACAGCCAACAGGTGGCCCCATTGGGGGAGTCTTACCCCCTCTGCAGAGGAGCAGTCGTTGCATTCTAACGCCCCAGCCGACAGGGCGGGAGAATTCTAGTAATATATAAATGCTCATTACTACTGTATGGCTGTACCACTTGAAGTCTAGTGACATACACACACACACACACATTTACCAACCTCTCCAGATAGGTAGGATGTGACATGTCAATTTCTTAAGTAGAGTTTAATAGGTTTGAATTCAGGTTTTCCTTCTCCTTGATTGGTTGCCATAGCAAGATCCTGCCCTAATATTTACCAAGAGCTGAAAGGAGAATAGTTGGATGCATACCTTTCCCAAAGATATTAGAACTGTGTGAAATGCAAACAGCCTCATGCACTATTGACATACATACACATATACACACAAATACACACATGCACGCACATATCATACACATCATACATACACATACACACATCATCATACATATACACACGTACATATGCACACACACACACACACACACACACACATTAATACATACATACACATGCCCACATACACACACATACATATAATTAAAACCAAAGTCTTAATAAATCCTAACTTGTTTCCAATTGAACCATCAATAACTGACTTATTGACATAAATTTTTAACTTGAATGTCACAGTTAAAATATAGAGCCAATTAGCCATAACATGAGCACATTTTATAATGTGCTTCTTCTTCTTCTCTCTCTCCACTATTTTTCTCTGTCTTTGAACAAGTTGCTTATAGCAATTTGATATACAATTTTAAGTAGACACTTACAGTTATAGAAAAAAAAGAAAAAAAGAAAAAAGGTAAAGAAAAAAGTGAACAAAGTTAAAAATTAAAAACTACACGGCACTTGACAAAGCGGCTGCTAATGTCAATAATTGAGGAAATCAGAGTTCTACATTTTTTGGTTATTCTTTTTTGGTTTCATAATGATGATCAAGGCAGCGACTCGAGAAATAATTGTACAACTTAAAGCAGAGCTGATCAGTCGGTATCCTTCCTCTTTGGTACTTAAAATTCTTCCTCCCTTTAGCACCAACATCCTCATCATACAATTGGCAACATGACAATCTTTTTTTTTTGCCAACTGTAAATTACAAAAAGTAGTTGCTAGTTTCTTTTTTAATGGACAAACAGATTAACAAAATCAACACACGTGTTCAAATCACTTGATTCGGACTCTACCCCCATGGGATTTAATAAAGGGTTCTGTTCGAAGTTCCGGGAAGGCTCTTGATTACGACATGAAGGCTCCAGAGTTCAAAGAGTAGGTTCCCAGAGTTTCGAAGAGTAGGTTCCCAGAGTTTCGAAGAGTAGGTTCCCAGAGTTTCGAAGAGTAGGTTCCCAGAGTTTCGAAGAGTAGGTTCCCAGAGTTTCGAAGAGAAGGTTCCCAAGTCTAACAAAAATACCTGAAGAAGGCCGGAAGGCACATTGGCCGAAACGTTGTATAAAGTCGAGGACAAAAGTTTTAATAATTCATATAACACAAAAGGAAATTTTCTTTTCAAAAAATATAAACAGTAAAAACTTTCATATTTTCAACCCACGGGTAACACCTTATCTGTGACGTAATTACTTTTGAATATATTTTTATACGTATTACATTGTAAGCAGAAAAATCAACAACAGTCCTGATGATTATCTGAGATTCGCATGCACGGTATTTTGTATTTAATTGACAGTCCGAATCAAGTGATTTTGATAAAAGTAGAATAGCAAAATAAACATAGATACGCAGAGGTATAGCATGGACTGCTATTGACGGTCCAAATAAAGTCAATAAAGTAGTAGTATAATAAAAAAAGTCAGTATAATAAAAAAAGACAATTAGTATTTGTCTGAATTTTTCAGATGTGACTTGATAATTTGTCTTATTTGGATTTGTATTGCCCTAATCATTGTATATATTTCATTGGCATTGCTTCTTCAATTGAACTCCGCACCTTGTTGATAAAAACAGTTTGAAGGCTCTTGACACCGTGTATCAATTGTCACTGTCACTGAAGCTCAGGTCTTCATTATGAGTGCCCCACATTCCATACCCACTATGTGACCAGTTGCAAGTCTTCCCCCATTACAGATGATGCGGCGATGAGATAGAAGCTAACTGTAAATACAAATATTAGAAATGAATTACACAGAATAGGTTACAAGGTAGGAGTTAGACAGCTTTAGTTATTTCCCCAGATCATAAATAAAAACCCTACAATCTATCAAGAAACTTTAGTTGGGACCCATAAGTTTTTCCGGGGACTCATTCAAAGCAAATATGTGCATCCAGGATGCACTAAATTAAAAAGCTATCAGCATCACCAGGGTAATAAAGTATTTGAAATTGGTTATTGATTCTATAGCAACTTAATTCTGTTTCTCAAAAATCTTTTGATACTCCTAATATTAAAATGAAATAGATTTACAAGAGATTTCACAAAGTACAGACAAGACCTTCTCTATAAGAACATTTTTGTGCAACTTAATAGAAAAATTTTTACTACACTTTTATTAGTTATGGTATTGGGAAAAATGCAACAATTCCCATCCTTTATAGTGAATTTCAATTTTATAGTCAACTTCAACAGATCTTTGGAAGTAATGGTTATCATTATAGGAAATGGATACAGCAACCAGGTTTGGTTTGGTTTGTTTTACGGCATATCAACCTCAGGAGTTATTTAATGCCGATAAAGTTTTGAAATAAAGTCATTCTTAATGGAAAATACAATTTTGTTTATTAACTCATTTTTTCTATTTAACCCATAGATGAGACCCTATGGTGATGAACGGGTGCTCCACATTCCCCAAACATCATTCCCAGGACATGTAAACCTTCAGCGACCGCCTTCTAGCACATATATGATAAAAAGGGTTGGGGTTTGCCATAAGGGCAATAGGGTTGGGAAAATCATATAGGTGCTAGGGTTTGACATGACCAGCCGATTGATCGGAGGGGCCTCTCTGACCGCCCGTCTAGCCCAAGATGGGCCAAAGTGGAGTATTGCAAGTCTTGAACTGCTCATCCACTGGACTCTATCCTTAAGCATCACAGGTCACCACCCACAGCCAACAGGTGGCCCTATTGGGGGAGTCTTACCCCTCTGCAGTCGGTGCATTCTAACGCCCCAGCCAACAGGGCAGACAGCGACCAGAGTTCAAATCCTGGATGAGGCAGTTTGTGCTAATACCGTTGGAAAAGGTAGTTATTTTCCTGACCTTCCACCAGGCGGGATTAACACAAGGTTTTTTTTTTTTTTAACATGGATAGCCACGCATAAACCAAAGCTTATGTGCTGGACAGTAAAAAAATTTAAAAATGAATATAATTATGTTTAAAACATATTTCCGCCCTGTCGGCTAGGGCATTAGAATGCACCAACTGCACCTATGCAGAGAGGTAAGACTCCCCCAATGGAGCCACCTGTTGCCGGATGCGTGGTGGATGAGCAGTTCATGACATGTAATACTCCACTTTGGCCTTATCTTGGGCTAGACGGGGTCAGAGAGGCCCCCTCCGATCAATCGGCTGGTCACGTCAAGCCTTAGCACCTATATGATTTTCCCAACCCTATTGCCCTTATGGCAAGCCCCAACCCATTTTTATCATATGGGTGCTAAAAGGCGGTGGCTGCGGGTCTACATGTCCTGGAATGACGTTAAACTCTATCTGATGGTGAGGTTCCAGTTTTGGAGGTTTGGGGAATGTGTTGCACCCTTCATCACCATTGCTCCCTGGTCCACTCTGACCCGGAGTGGTAGTACCTGTTAGGGTCCCATCTATGGGTTAAATAGAAAAATGTATTTATAAAAAAATTGTATTATCCATTAAGAATTGATTTATTTCAAAACTTTATCGGCATTAAATGACCCACTGAGATTGATATGCCGTAAAACAAAACAAACCTAAAACATATTTAACCGTTTTGTTATTCCTAACATTTTTGGTTATAATGTAGTGGAAAAAGAAAAAAGAAATGACTGAAAATGAATAACAAAACACGGTTACAAACAATTTGATTTTTAAAGTTTAAATCTCCTCAAAAATGTGTGCTTAAATCCAAAATTGTTTTAGATTATTTTCATTATTCACCGATATATTCAACTCATGTTCTTATCTCGGTTACTGTTATGGTTACAATATTTTAGGCATTGTACATTCTAGCCTTTTTCAGGTGTCTATTGAAGTAGCTAACCTTCTGGGCTATTTTTTAAACTGAATCCTTTATTCAATCCCCACCGCAAAAATATTTGTTTTGTTGTTTCAGGTTATAACAGTATGTAATTAAAAAAAAAAAAAAAAATATATATATATATATATATATATATATTATGGACTCTCTCGTCGATTTTCGACGCATGAGGGTTCACATACACAATGAACACCCACACAGTGATTTGTTTATAGTGGTGAAGGCTTGTGTTGGACCATCCACACTTTTTGGCACAGTCGATAGGAAAGAATTGGTGCATCAAGGGTTGCCACAAACCCAATCAACGACCGACCTCAGGAATTTTGAATTCAGAGTTATCCCTCTCCTAGACTGGTTACTTACCCAAGGTTAAAGAGCCCAGTCTGCCCTACTATTTAACCCATAGCTGGAGGGAGAATATATGGATCCATACCTTTCCCAAGGGTATTAGCACTATGTGAAATGCCAACAGCTTCGTCTAGGAATTGAACTCGAATCGACGAGTCCATTTCCCACGATTCTAACCACTAGCCCACGCGCCTATATATATATATATTCTAAAGAAAGAAAAAAAGAATGACTGAAAATGAATAACAAAACATTATTACTATTTGATTTTTTAAATCTAAATCTCCCCAAAAAAGTAGATTTAATTCCAGCAAAATATCAAAATTGTTTTAGATTATTATTATTCACTGATATATTGTTGTAACCTAACAAAGGTTACTAAATGAGAAATAACCAAATGGAGGCTGGAAATAAAATGGAACTTTTATAACATTAACAAAATACAATTCTCACCAGCGGTGTGGTATAAGACTACTCAGTCAGCATAATACTTCCGTATCTATGAGGATTGGGACATATCCATTCATGTTCATAGGTAGAGTAAAAACATCCCCTTTTTAGATATTGTAAAGTTTTTAAATGCCATCCTTGGCCAGTTGAAAAGGGTTTAAAGAAAGTCCTATGTTATGGAATCCTTTGGTAAGTGTATAAGTCCTATCCTGCGTATTGGTAAAGGTCCAGTGTTTTAATCCTATGTCCGTCGTCCACGAAAGTCAGAAGTAATTATGTCCTGTAGCGGTTGGTTTAAGTATTGTATCAACCTCAGAGTATTGCCAGTGATTGGCCAAGAGATGGGTCACATGATTATGTGTAGTCTATAAGTAGGAGTGGGCTTTTAACACACACCTTATATATGAAAAAGGAAGCGCGTGGTGTAATGGTTAAAGTCATGGGAAATGGACTCGTCGCTCAGAGTTCAAATCCTGGATGGGGTAATTGCATTTCACTTAGCGCTAATACCCTTGGGAAAGGTATGAATCCTACTCTCCCTCCAGCTATGGGAAAATAGTAGGGCAGACTGGGTTCTTTAACCTTGGTTAGGCAACCGGTCTAGGAGAAGGAAAACTCAGAATTCAAACCTGTTAAACTCCACTTAAAAAATTGACCTTGTGTCGCATCCTGCTCATGCGGAGGGGTTGGTAAATATATATATGTGAAAATTCACATATGTTTGCACAACGTCAATATTTTTTCCTTTTCGGGTTAATTTCAAATCTCATCCTCGTCGCCGAAATGTTGTAATCTAACAAAGGTTACTAAATGAGAAATAACCAAAAGGAGATTGGAAATTAAATGGAATCTTTATAAAATTAACAAAATACAATATTCGCCAGCGGCATGGAGAAGGTAAACCACTGCTAGTGGTATAAGACTACTCAGTCAGCATAATACTTCTGTATTCACATACCCATTAATGTTCATAGGTAGGGTATAGAACATATATTCAGACTAATGTTCCTATTTACCTATCTAGGTTACTGTTATGGTCACAATATTTCAGCCATTGTACATTAAATAATAGTAATTAATCCATTGTACATTAAATGATATTTGTATAACATATTCAGACTAATGTTCCTGTCTAGGTTACTGTTATGGTTACAATATTTCAGTCATGGTACATTTCTTCCGTGTCTTTTGTAGTTGGTAACCTTCTGGGCTTTTTTTTTTTTTTTTTTTTTTTATGAAGGAGAACGTCACTTATGCGTTCGTCCTTGCTTTCTCACCAGTGTCCAGCATGTCTTGTTCGCCTTAGTTATAGTAGCTGTTTTGCTGGTAGCTGTTTGCAGAAATTGTTCAAAGCAGCACGCAGTATCCTTGGGAAATTCTTGATTTTTTCCCAGGTGTTTTGTTAAAGTCTAAGTGGTGCAGACATACAGTAGTACTGACACAGATACAGCTTGAAAGTATTCTTGTCTAATTTTATCAAATAAAAATGATTTCCATATGATCAATAACCTGTCAATAGCAGCCTGTGCCTTTCCCATCCGTATGACATCACTTTCAGTAGAGGAGACGTTGCTACCGAGGTATGTGAACTGGTCTACTAATTTGAGAAGGCTTGCCATTTAATGTGGAGATGGTTTCATTTGGTTTAAAATACATGAACTATGTTTTATGTAAATCATATATATATATATATATATATATATATATATATATGAAAGTACGTAAATAAACACTGTTTATTTGATATGGCTTTTAGCCGACAATTTTTGGAGGATATGTGCTTAATTGAAGTCATACCTAATTTTTGAAAATTAATTAGTTAATAATTAATGAATTTAGGCGGGCATATATGTTCAAATGTAAGGCTAAACAGATCGAGAAAATGTCAATCCCTGAATGTACATGAGACCTAATAGGTCGAAATGTACATTCAGGGATTGACATTTTCTCGATCTGTTTAGCCTTACATTTGAACATATGTGCCCGCCTAAATTCATTAATTATTAACTAATTAATTTTCAAAAAATAAATAAATAAATAAAAATAATATATATATATATATATATATATGTATGTGTGTGTGTGTGTGTGTGTGTGTGTGTGTTCAATCCACGAAGGTAAATTGTTCTCATTCCACCACCGAGTTACTGCACAACGGGTTCAGTTGAAGGGGGCAGATAGAATGACATTAGGTTTAAGGGCCCCCAAGTTACCACCATCAAACAAAGGGCAGGCGATATTGGGTAAGTGTATCTGGTTACCTGTCTACCGTGAGTTAAATACATAAAAAGTCATATACCTTCGTTCAGTGGTAGGGACACTTGACATCTCAAGGATGAATTTACCGATACAAGATATCCCCGTGGATAGTGGAGCGAGAACAATTTATCCCCATGGATAGAACAAAGAGTTGGGATCAAAATTCCGAGAGGGTTACCAAATACGACAGACACCTGGAGGTTAAAGCGGCCGAAAGATTGACCTAAAACAACCAAAACGTGAGTGAATAATGAGGAGAATTCTTCTTCTAAAAGATTCTAACATCAATCTTATAAATACTCAAACTGAATACGATGATTGTTTGTTTTGTTTAATGGCATATCAACCTCGGTGGGTTATTTAATGCTAAGTTTTGAAATAAATTCATTCTGAATGGATACTCATTTTTTTTTTTTTATTAACACATTTTTTTTACTTAACCCATAGATGAGACCCTAACAGGTACTACCACTCCAGGTCAGAGTGGACCAGGGAGCAATGGTGATGAACGGGTGCTCCACATTCCCCAAGATCTCCAGAACTGGAACCTCACCATCAGATAGAGTTTGTTTTACGGCATATCAATCTCAGTGGGTCATTTAATGCTGATAAAGTTTTGAAATAAATCAATTCTTAATGGATAATACAATTTTTATAAATACATTTTTCTATTTAACCCATAGATGAGACCCTAACAGGTACTACCACTCCAGGTTAGAGTGGACCAGGGAGCAATGGTGATGAACGAGTGCTCCACATTCCCCAAGATCTCCAGAACTGGAACCTCACCATCAGATAGAGTTTAACGTCATTCCCAGGACATGAAGACCCTCAGCCACTGCCTTCTAGCACATATATGATAAAAAGGATTGGGCTTGCCATAAGGGCAATAGGGTTGGGGAAACCATATAGGTGTTAGGGCTTGTCATGGCCAGCCGATTGATCAGAGGGGGCCTCTCTAACTGCCCGTCTAACCTAAGTAAGGGCTAAAGTGGGGTGTTGCAGGTCATTGACTGTGCAACAACCAGGATTCCATCCTTAAGAATTACAGGTTGCCTCCCACAGCCAACAGAGGGTCCCATTGGGGGGGAGGGTTCTTAATGCCCCAGCTGATCAGACTACATCCAGTGAGGATCAAACTCGCAATTCAGTAGTAATGGATCTGCAAGACTAGCTTACTAACCATTACACTATGATAGGACACCCTTACTATGCTTGTATGTATTTACCCTACTCTTCAGCCACAAGTAGGATGTGACAACTTAAATCCAACTATTCTCCCTCCAGCTATGGGTAAATAGTAGGGCAGATTGGGCTTTTTTAACCATGGTTTGGTTTCTCTCTGTAAATGGCAGTGTCATTTGAAGTAAGGCAAAATATTTTTCAGTAGCAATCAAAACCTAAATTTATGCTATTGCTGTCCCATAATAGTTGGTACATTTAGTATATGAAACATAATATTCAACTATACTAACTACCAGGACAGACACGCCAAAGTAAAGGTCTGAGGAAAATTTGTTTCGGTATTGAAATTCGAGATAATTTTATCTTAGATATATTGGCGAGATGGTGAGAAAGAAAGATAAGAAGCATTACAACTTACTCCACCCTGGTCACTCATAGCTTTGGGTGGGGGGTCATAAAAAAAACTATTCCTAATTCCAGAGAACCCTCTCTCACCCAGACTGGTAGGGTAAAGACTTTGGTTAAATCAAACTTAACGGACCTAAATTCCACCATCATATGTCACCCTGCTGAGACAGAAAAAAAAAAAGAAAAAAAATCATGGAATTAACCGAATTTAATGAAATTTTCAGCGTTGATATATTAATAAATAAAATATATAAGGCACCAGTTATTTTATTTAAAAACCTTTACATTTTTTCAGGTCAGTTAACTTTGAACAACATATCTGAGGCATAGCACAGATTCTCAAAGATATGTGCTTCAAAGTTAACGGACCTAAAAAAATATAAAAATTTTTAATAAAATAACTGGTGCATCATATTTTTTATTCGTTAATTACATTAAATTTGGATTATTCCCTGATTTTTTTTTTTTCTTTGAGTGGGGTGAATACAGGTGAAAGTTCGAATTAACCAAGACTTTATCTGATGTCTCTGGTATGTCAAAAGACAAGTGAACTAGATAACAAGAGTAGTAGTGCCCTACATTAAACTACTTTATATCACATTCATTACAATTCTGATCATCATTTTAGACATTTAGGTCTCCTACTGGTAAATCCAATGGTAGAAAAGGTGTTTAGTCTCAGTTGTAGTAGAAGATCTGTTGTATTCCTTGAAATCCTACGTAGAACAACAGTGTACTCCTTGTAGCAGAGAATCCAGTTGTAGTCCTTGAAATCATAGGTAGCAGATGATTTCAGGACAATTACAACCTTAAATACATTCCATGTGGGTTTTTTATTAGTCAATGCTTGCTGCTGATTTTGGTAAAGTACATAAATATAAGTGGCAATTTTATGCCTCAGTCCAACAACATTACACTCTCGTGGAAAGGTGGATAAGTCAACTCTGGTCAAGAACTATATATTTTGTCAAGAAGTTTGTATTTACCTAACCCCTCCACCAAGAGCAGGATATGACACAAGGCCAGTTTTTATGCAGAATACAGCTGGTTAGGCTTCAGAGTTTTCCTTCTCTTAGATTAATTGCATAAACCAAGGGTAAAAAATCCAGTTTGCTTCACTATTTTCCCCCAGAGATGGAGGAATGAGAATAGATGGATCCACACATTTTCCCATAGCTGGGGGGAATAAGAATAGATGGATCCACACATTTCCCATAGCTGGGGGGAATGAGAATAGGATCCACACATTTCCCATAGCTCATAGCTGGGGGAAGAGGACAGAGGGATCCATGCATTTTCAATCAATACTAGTGCTGTGATATTTGGGCCAATAAGAGTACCCCCCCACCTTAAAAATTGATAAAAAGTTTGAAAAGTTCTAAACTACTTGGAGTTTTATTTTTGCTATATTAAAATTTCAGGCAAAAAAAAAAAAAAAAAAAAAAAACTCAAGATTATATCAGCTTATTTTACAAAAATGTAAAAAAGAACAAAGAAAACCCAAAAAACCCCGAAAAGCCAACACATCAAATCAATGAGACGAGCCTGGACAAGACTCATTAAGAAATTTACTGTTTTTTTCCCACTCGGAAAAGGAAACACGAGAAGTGTCACTAGATAACATGATGACAGTAAAGTCGAATGTTTCTGTGTCAATTTTCTTGTCCTGGGGGTTAAAAACAGAACAGCCAGCCAGCCAGCCAGGATATAAGCGATAAAAGCAGTTACTTAAGAGCCCTGTGATCACTAGTCGGGGGGGGGGGGGCACAAGAAAGTTTGATTTGTGTGTGTGTGTAATATGTCAACTAGTAATACCCGTGCTGAAAAAAAAATTGTGCATACAATAAAAGCTTAAATTGTTTTCAGAAGAGAGGGGGGGGGTGAACGACCAAGTATAGTCAATATCATTTGGTGGGGGGTGGGGACAATCAAATTCTAATTAGGGTCGTGTGTGTGATATTATGTCAGCTAGTAATACCCATGCTGACAAATGGTGTTTACAATAAAAGCTTAAATTGTTATCGGGGCGGGGGTGGGGGGATGAATGACCAAGTATATTCAGAATTGTTTGATGAGGATGGGATAGGCCAAATGAAACAAAGGTTTGGGGGCGGCCCTATAAACAACTATAATTTTCAAAAACAATTTAAGAAGGGGCTGGGTAGTTTATTAGTCATTAGGTTATTATATCAATTTCAATTAAAATGATGTCGGTATCCATTATAGTCACCTTCAACATTTTCTTTTTCTTTCTTTTTTTTTGTGTGTGCATGCACAAAAGGGGTAATTTTAATCTTAAATAATTTTTTCAGTTAAACTTGCAAATTCAATTTCTTAAGCGGAGTTTAACAGGTTTGAATTCAGAGTCTTCCTTTTCCTAGATTAGTTGCCAAACCAAGGTTAAAGAGCCCTGTCTACCCTATTATTTACCCATAGCTAGAGGGAGAATAGTTGGATGCATACCTTTTCCAATGGTATTAGCACTATGGGAAATGTAAACAAGTCTCGTCCAGCTGTGTCTCAAATATAGATGCAACCTAAACAGTCAATTAAATGGCTTGTCTGAAAAGCTGACCATTTACGCAATAGGAAACAGTGTGGAATCTGTAACCCAGCAACATTTAATCGCTTTTTATGCCAATAGAATCGACACGTTTAGACGGAAATGCAACGGTTGCAAATGGACACAAAATGTACGACAAATTCCAATTTGCACAAGTCGCGTGCCCAAATACGCAAAAGCTCACACAGCTGACATTTCTCGGGTTCTGGCGATAAAGTTCAGGTACTAAAAAATAAAAAAATAAAAAAGTATTTTTCCAGATAACAAAATTCGGTGCTACTTTCCTGGTTATTTACTAGGATTTTTGCTTAGACATGACACAAGGCCAGATCTACGGAGCACTCAGTGAGACTCACTAGTATTGGTTAGCATATATATATATATATATATATATATTTACCAACTCCTCCACACGAGCAGGATGTGACACAAGATCAATTTCTTAAGTTCAACAGGTTTGAATTCAGAGTTTTCCTTCTCCTAGACTGGTTACCTAGCCATGGTTAAAGAACCCAGTCTGTCCTGCTATTTACCCATAGCTGGAGGGAGAGTAGGATTCATACCTTTCCCAAGCTAGTATAGCCCAGACATGTTGCTGATAGGTATGCGTCCTGCGTCTCTGACGCACAAAATTCTAAAAGGGCGCAGTAAAATCATATCCATGCATCCCAGTGTTTTTCTTTTTTCTTCTCATTTCAACAAATTACATTTCAATAATTTCTTAGAAACGAATTACACAGGATAAGTTACAAGGTAGGAGTTAGACAGCTTTAATTGGAACCCATAATTTTTTTTCATTCTAAGCAAATATGTGCGTCCGAGGATGCACTAAATCAAAAAGCTATCAGCATCTCTGATAGCTTGTTAACCAGTACACAAAGTGCCCTCGGTGTTATTTTCGGTATGCAGTTTACATGTGATGGAATTGATTTTGTATTCGATCTACCTAACTTAACCCAATTCATTTCATTTTAATTTCTGTTAAATAATATGATTTTTTTATTGTCTACTTGCGTGTCTTTAATTTCAAAGTAACACACTTTTAGAATTTAAATGATATACATTCATCTATCTATACTAAAAGAAAATTTTCTCGGTTCTCATTAGAGCAGCGAAGTTAAGCAGCGATCATCCTGTTCAATATTTGATTGGTAGAATTAGTTATTAAATGACCTAAAAGAGGGTTGGATATGTCGTAAAATAAAACAACCAATCAACCTTATTTTCCCAAGCGCACGTCTCTTTCTCCTTAAAATTAGATCAACACACTCAATTTTGTATTTATTAAAGAATTACAATTATATATAAAGAAAAGAAAGAAACAACATAAAACAACGATTTCGCTTTAAAAAAGATAGGTGAATTCAGGGGCGTAAATTTTTACCATAGTCTACTGGACAGACGTTAGTGGAATATGAAATGGAGTCCAATATATATATATTTTCAATTTCTGAACTGGGATTAATACTTAAAAATGAAACTAAGGAAAACATGACTTAATATAGGGACTGGCATTTTTGTCGTCTGCTACGAATCTTAAAAGTGAATTAAAAATAATTAAATCTATTATTTAAGGTTAAACTTTGTCTAAATCGATAAGTAGTAACATAATAACCATCATTAAAAAAACAAAAATATCATTACATATGCAGTTTATTTTTAATGCATTTAAACGATTTGTTCTGGTCAATTTCGACGCGATCCCCATTCTGTCTCTTTTTCGATGGTTTTAAGTGCTTGTTTACAATTTTACTGTAACATTCGCGATTGCAAAAAAATTACCAAAAATCAGGTAATTATCCAATTTTAATGAAATTTTCAATATTGATTTATCAATTAATGAATGTTATAATGCATCAGTTATTTTATTTCAAAACTTTAATTTAGTATTTTTGCTATGAAAATTAATATATAAGATTCATTTAAAATGTGAAAAATCTGATGTTAAGTTTAAAATGTTACATTTTTAGATTCTAGAAATAAATATCTATTTAATGCAAACCTTATTTCATTGCATCAAAGTATACTTTTTGAAGAAAAACTCAATTGAAAATGTACCCACCCTTTTTTAAGCAGAAAAAATATTGATGTATAATTTTTTCTTTTATAAGATAATAGCCAATTAAATAATTATTGAAATGAGAAAAAAAAAAAAATCTCTAAAAAATTAATTAACTATTATTTTTTTATATTTTATTTTTCGATTTTCGGTACTTGTTTTCTCATAGAATAGCCACCGTAAAATTTTTTTTTTGTTTCTATTTATAACTTCGGTCTTTTATCTCTTTATTTATACTGTAATTAGTACAATATAAGACCAACTTGAAAAAAATGTTACGCCCCCAACATTAAGCGACCTGAAAAAAATGAGAAAGTTTTAAAATAAAATAAATAATGCATTATAAAGATCATTCATTGATAAATAAACACTGAAAATTTCATTAAAATCCGATAATTCCCTGATTTTTGGTTAATTATTTTCTGTAGGGGGGCTAAAGTCATTTTGTCAAAAACGAATTTTAGGCTCATTTTGCCAGTAGCTAACTTAATACGTTAATTCATTTATAAGTTGTTATTTTTTCTTTTTAATAAAAGGACAAAAAAGTGTATAAGTGAATCACTAGGCAGCAACTTTAAATCTATACAACATCAATTAATGCTGTCCTTTAAGTTTTATAATTAAAAAAAAAAAAAATGAAATTAATCAATTACTAACATTCATATTCCACTAACATCTGTCAGGTAGACTATGGTAAAAATACACGCTCCTGAATTCACAGTCCACCGCAAAAATCTATTTATTATGTGAAAAAACAGAAAAATCTGAAGAATTTAATTTTCTCAAAAGCAAGAATTTCAACAATTACAAAACAAAACAAGAAACAAAATACCTTAATTTACGGAATTAAGGTATAAACTTTAATTTAAAAAAAAAAAAAAAAAACAATTTTTAAAACAATGAAAGGAAGGAATGAAGATCTCAACGGACGAAGTAAACGTCTTTTTTTTTTTTAAAGAAAATAATTAATTCGTGTACATGTCTGAAGAGACGGTCCGAAGTGAAATATAGTAACCTATGTGCTGACGTCACACATCGGAATATGATTTTATTTTGAAATTGTAATGAAACGAATAAATGCACGTAAAAAAAAAAACATTATTATTATCGACCACGTGCTCACAATACGAGTTCAGAACTGAAAGGAAGAAGAAAAAAAAATTCAAGGCTGCTTGTAAGGGAAGGGGGTGCATTCTTTTATTGCTACCGTCACATTTTTTAGACGAATTCGGTATGATGCCTATGCACACAGGAGGACTGCTTTTTCAGAATATATTGTTGCACATTTTTGTCTGCAGTAAGTTAGGCCTGGAATTCCTCATTGTCACAACTTCAATTGTTTGTTTTAAATCCTGGTAAAAAAAAATGATGAACTATGTGCGAACAATCCTGCGTTTGTTGTATTAGCACAAGCACATACATTAAATTCCACAAGGGACCATTTCTTTAGACAAGTACATTATTTGTAAGTTGTAAACTTTAAAAAATCTTTTTACTAGGTACTAGCAAAAAAATCGGCTGCTACGAATTTTAAAAGCGAATTAAAAATAATTAAATCTATTATTTAAGGTCAAACTTTGTCTAAATCGATAAAAAGAAAAAATGATTACATATGTAGTTTATTTTTAATAGATTTAAAAGGATTTGTTTTGGTCAATTTCGACGCGATCCGCCAGTCTGTCAATTTTTCAATGGTTTTACGCGCTTGTTTACAATTTTAATGTAACATTTGCGATTGCAAAAAAATTTACCAAAAATTAGGTAATTATCCGATTTTAATGAAATTTTCAGTATTGATTTATCCATTAATGAATTTTATAATGCATTATATATTTTATTTCAAAACTAATATATAAAATTCCCATCAGAATAAATCTAATGATTCAAACAAAAACAGGTAATAATAATAATAATAATAATAATAATAATACTATATAACAAATGTCTACCCAACCCCTCCTTTACAGGCAGTCAACTTTTTAAGCGGGGTAGAGCTGATTTGAATTCAGTTATCCTTCTCTTTGACTGGTTGCCTAACCAAGGCTAAAGAGCCCAGTTTGCCCTACTATTTACCCATAGTTAGGAGAGAGAGAGAGAGAGAGAGAGAGAGAGAGATAACACATGGGGTCATGCCTTTTCTAAGGGCATTAGAGCGAAATGAATGTTGTTTTTTTGTGTGTACATTGCTGCAGGGGCTACAAGCTTCCTAGTTCGATACCGACACATGAGTAGCATTAGATTAGGTAAAGTGGGGAGCTGACGGTAGGTGTGGCGCTCCACTTCGGCAAAAACAATCTCCTAGGTCTAGTGCTAGTGAAAAATGGATAGACACCCTCACTTTTCAGCTAATACCAACAATAGGCCACTCAGCCAACTTTACTTATCGCAGACATCTAATCCGCGGGCTATTCTGGATAAGTGCCAATAAATAAAGAAAAAAATATCCAATAATAAAATAAAACATAAAAAATATTTTTGTAAAAAAAAAGTTTTCTATAAAAATAAATAAATAAATAAAAATATCCAATACTTGTATCTGCTATGTAATCGCGTGCTATTCTGGATAACCGCCAATGAATAAAAACAATTCATTCATAAAAAAAAACGTTTAATCAAATTTACATAACCATGAAAAACTAGAGAAAAATCTGATATAAAAATTACTTTCTGTGAAATGAAGTTATTGTTTTTAAAAATGTGGTGTTTACAGTTTTGTCTTTGTGTCGTGTTTTTGTGTTCAGTTTCCATATTAAAAGAAAACATAACATTTTTTATATAAGATTTTCACAAATCATCATTACTGCAATAATGTGAACGAATTTGATTATCAATCTAGTGTCATTGACAAGTGCATGAAGCTTTGCATTTAATTGAGGGTTTTAAATTTAAGTAATTTCTGGATTTTCGAGCAATTCAAAGGAAAAAATATTTACAATTGTAGCCTGAATAAACGAAGATTTTTGTATTTATTTATTTTTTATTAAAAATAAAATATCGCTTTCTTAAAAAAGAAACAAAATAATAGCTTAGTTACCGCCAATTTTTTTTTTTTTTTTTTTTTAGTATCATTATTTTTACAGTAGAAAATATTCCCTTTACACAGCGAGAGAAATAAACTACTTTCTCGTTCTGATAAAGTCGGATTTTCAGCTTTGTTAATCAACAACTTGAATTCATTTACATCATTAAAAGTTTAAGATAAAAAAAATTTACTTAAATTGCATTGTTATCTTGTTTAATGTTTGTAAACAACGATTTAAGGGTAGGTAAACACAGTGTTATCAACAACTATCAACACAAAATATCGGGACAATAAACAGGTAATGTTTAAATATTTAAAAGCAAAAAAATATAACTTAAAAGAAGGAGTACATTACTTTTTAAAAAGTTATATTTTTAATGTCCATATTGTTAGTCGTATCGTGGGTGGTTGGGTTTTATTAAAACTCCCAAAAAGTTTTTCTTTTTTTTCTCATTTGACGCCATAAAAACACACCTAAGAAATTAAAACCTATTTCCACCATGACAGAGAAAACAATGTTTCCTTTGGGTGAGTAAGAGTGTGTGACAAATGGATGTAATAATGTGTCTTTAATTTTTGAAAAAAAAAGTTAGTATCTCTATATGATAGTCTTCTTTTAACCCTTACACAACAAAAACAACTTTTTTTAACTTTAAAATTAGTTGTATTTTCTTCCCAAAATAGAGATTTGGTTACAAGATTTTAAATTCTTAATTCACAGTCACCAAAAATGAGATGAACCAAACAATGACCTAATTATTTCAGTAACTTTGCTAAAGAAATAATGTCAGTGCGTATAGCAATTTGTGGGTGAGCTGCATTTGGGGATAATTAAAACAAAGTTTAATAAGTACTTTTATGCAACAACTTGCTATAGTTGGTTGTGGCTATGATGGTTACTAGTCGCTACTGTTTTAAAAAGTTTTTTTTTTTTTTTTTTTTTTTTTTAAACCAGGTGTGACCCAGAGAGAGAGTGTGTGTGTGTGTGTGTGTGTAGAAAAGAAAAATGAATGAATACGAAATGTGTTCCTATTAGTCATAAAGTAAATAACCACAAGTACTTTTTTTATCTTTTCTCATATTGCGAATTATTCTTTTTCTTTTCTTAAGTACACACGAAGTTTGTTGGTTTTTTCCAAAGTTAACTAAATATTTAGGTAATTAAGAAATTTTGTTTAGTAAATTAGGGTGTCCCAGAAAAAACAGAACCCACAAATTGTGTAATAAAACTTAATTTTAACTAGGAGGTTTATGGTTAGTTTAATGGGAAAATAAATAAATAATTTGGGTTCTGTTTTTCTGGGTCAAACTATACAAAGTGACCCAGAAAAAACAGAACCCAAATTATTTATTTATTTTCCCAAACCGTAACATTAACCCCAACCTCAAAAGTTAAAATTAAGTTTTATTACAAAATTTGTGGGTTCTGTTTTTTCTGGGACACCCTAATTTACTAAACAAAAGTTCATAATTACCATTATTTAAACAAAAAAAAAATTGAAGTAGGTAATTAAAATCTCCACGTGTCAAGTGTTTTTTTGTTTTTTTAGTGTTTTGTTTTGTTTTTTCTTTTTGTAAAGTATGATAAACCAAACTATAACAATTTCCGCATAGTTATTTTACTAAAACTTAGGGCGCCTAATGTGGTGCAGTAATGGTTAGCAAGCTATACATGCAGAACATTACAAGTGAGTTAGAGTCTCACTGGGTGCTCCATACATCCGGCCCTATGTCACAACTCACAACTAAGCGAAGTTAAGTAAATAAATAATTTAATACTTTAATTAGTAGTAACTGAGGGTAGAATGGACGGATAGGGGGTCCCTGGCTGACTTTATTTATTACTTATACAATATACACATACATGCACACGGAATATTTGAACCTTTTCTTCTTTTTTAACAAAAAAGATAAACGTTTAAGAAGCAAAACAATTTAACAATTCATTTCATTTAAATTCGAAACAATACCATTTATTTATTTGCCTCCATTCCACTCGGGACCACAATATGCACATTGTACGTTTCTTAATGGTAGCGTTGCAAGATTATTTAAAAATTATCTAATATTATTTCTCTATATATTATAAATGTTTTAGTAACTTTCTTTGGCTTAGATTGTTAGAAATAGACTTGTCGACCTATTTTAATAACAAAGTAAAAACGTAGCCTTTTGAGGGAGAAAAAGAAAAAAA
Organism: Doryteuthis pealeii; assembly: GCA_023376005.1. Taxonomy (NCBI): domain Eukaryota; kingdom Metazoa; phylum Mollusca; class Cephalopoda; order Myopsida; family Loliginidae; genus Doryteuthis; species Doryteuthis pealeii. The sequence goes on along the minus strand of CM042162.1, from coordinate 72,998,944 downwards.
ACACTTTTTCTTTTCCATTTACCTCAACAAGGTAAAAAAGAGTTCTGGGTAAAAATCAATTAATGTTACTTCAATAATGACAATATTTATTAAACTTAAAAATAAAAGTGAAATTCTGTTTTTTTATGAGTTTAAGACAAAATAAAAATTTTAAAATCCGAAATAGTTAATGCTAAAAAATTTAAAAAAATAGAATAAGAAAAGTTATTAAGTCTTTAAAAAAAGCCAATACAATAAACCTTAATACATACAGGTACTTTACTTTATCAAGAGAAAACAAAACACTACGAATTCATTTTAAGACCGAAATTAAAATATATGTGGTAGTTCTTTTTAAAATATACTCTAATGAACAAATATGCAGCATTGGTAGTAATTATATCTAAATGCCATAATTGTAATGATATTAAAATTAAAGTAATTTAAATCCTCGAAATAAGTCTGTTAGTAGCGAATAACTTTTCATAAAGTTTTTCACTACTACTACGACTACACACCAGCAATTAAAATAAAACATGAAAATAAAAACATAGGGGAAAAAACGATGAAAGTATTGAATTTCTTATTTTAAAAAAAGAGAAAAAGCAGCAAAAATATCTTAAAGTAATTAAGAAATTGTTAGAGTCAAAAAAAAAAATAAAATAAAACTTTTTTTTTAAATAACAGCAACAAATTTTTAAAAGGCGTGTTCTGAAAAATTTTAAATCATGTAAAAGAAAGGCAAAAGTTTTTCTAAGAAAAATAAAAAGTGCATTTTTTTTCTTTGTTTTGTTTAAGACACAAGGAACAATAAAAATTAAAAAGGTAAAGAATAATAAAAGTATTCTTTCATTTATATATACATTTTTGTCTATTGTTTTTTAAATTATTTACTTACCAATTGGAATTCCCTTCTTCGATCAAATGTTATTTTAATCGCCCGGTCCTGCCACAATGTGTCTATAAATTCAAAATAATGAAGAAATACAGCCTCGTCTATTGTCTCACTACAGTCCACAGAAAACACCCGGGAAGCAATTGTCTGCCTGGCGGGGTCTTCCCAAGGAATCACCAATTTATTTCTTGCATCGATCAATACTTTCATCCCTCTTAAAATATTCATGTAGATTGTAGGTTTATACTCCCGTAGAGAGTCCTCGTCAAAATCATGCCCGTGAATAATACGCATTTGTTTAAGAAAAGTACTTTTGCCGCTCTCGCCGGCCCCTAACAGCAAAAGCTTTACCGTCCGACGTATAATCATTTTATCCCTGGCCAGCATTCGATCAATTTTTCGGCTTTTACTTCGCTGTACTTTCTCATGATCAGAGAGACAACACGATCCTAACCACGAAGCCATCTTGGTCTGACCGTTCCTGTGACGTCACATCATCTATAGACTTCCTGTTGAACCATAAGGAGAGGGGAGGAACTAAGCATTGTATAGAGAGGGTCGGAGGGTGTCATAGTAAAAAAAGAAAGAGGAGTGAGAGGTGTGTCAAACACTGAAGTGTCATCAAAATATAAGAGAATGATAAGGAGTAGGAGAAGAAGGTAAAGACGGAAAGAGAGAGGGGGGTATTAAAGAAAGATGTCTGCAATTCCCTTCTTTGATTAGAGCACTAACTTTAATAATTTTATTATTAAAAATATCTGCAGAAAAGTTTTGCTTGAGTTTTTTTTATTAAGAAACATTAAAAAAAGGAATTGTGAATAATGATAAAAAAAAACTTTGACCGCTCGAGAAAGTTTTAAAAGATAGTAAATGAATTAAAGAAAGTGATGTAGTGAATTAATTGAAATATGGGCTGACTGACTTGGTTGCGTTATATTTAAAAGTAAAAGACGTGTTGTTGTAGTACACAACTGAGGAACAGTAAGGAAATGTTCAGGCTTGGTTCATTGGTTTGTGCTAGAAAATTTATACGCTTGAAAACATACGTTTATTTTGTAAGAGAAAGAAAATGTGTTGAAATGAAATTCAAAAACTTAACAATTTTATGTTTTTCAAATAGGAACTAAATTAGAAAAAAAATTCTTTTTTTCTTTTTTTTTTTTTTTTTTGCAATTGGTGTTTTTTAGCCTATTTTTAGACCCAAGGAGGTTCCCGTGGCGTAGTAGATAATGTGCCGGTGAGTGACATTCTACTTAAGTTAGTTCGAACTCCAGTCGCGCTAATACGTTCATTTTTTTTTTTAATTAAATAATCACTAAGTAGGTCTGAGCATATTCTAGTAGTGACCACCCCAAGCGGAGATTTAAGAGGTTTGAATTCTGAGTTTTCCTTCTCCTAGACTGGTTACCTAACCAAGTTTTAAACGCCTAGTCTGCCCTACTATTTACACATAGTTGGATTCATACCTTTACCAAGGGTATTAGCGCTATGTGAACTGTGGCTTTGTCCAGGATTTGAACTCGGCTCGACGGGTCCATTTACTACGATGCTAACCAGTACACCACCGCACCCTCCGTTCACTTTCAGATTAATAACCTTTGGAAAGGTATAAAATAAACCTTCTCATCCCCCAGGTATTGGTTAAATAGTAGCACTACTGTTCTTCTACAAGGATAGATCTGGCATTAAATAACCCACGAAGATTGATATGTCATTAAACAAAGAAAGCAAGTTCACGTTATTTAATGTTTGAACACGAAGTTTCTTTTTATTTCGTATCATCTTCAGTCTCCTAACAGAGTTTCCTCGTTAGGTAGTTAGGATTTTTTTAATGGCACATTGCCATAGTTGTGGTCCCTTTTTAGATGTCTGACTTTTGTGAAGTCTTCCCGGTCTCTCTTTCACTGTTGCTGATCGTCAAGACTAGTCGTCTCTCTTCCTCACCTTTCTTTTTTTTATGAACGTTAGGTACCACCAAAATAGGTCACGTGATCAGTTTCGGTCATATTGAAGGAAGAAACGTAAATACTTTTTAACTTTTTTTTTTAATCTCGCAAAAAAGAAATAACGAACATAAAGAGTTGTTACAAAAGAAAAACAGTTAATTCAAAGATCGAATTATCCGACTGAGTAAAAATTACCGTTATCTTGAAAAATAAGTAAAACAGTCCGTTTTTTTTTTTTTTACGACACGGTCAGTTTCTTTATTGATATTTCTTAGCAGAATTCTGTATTCATGGTTCTTTTACTAAAAACATCTGGCATTGAAACTTATAAAAATCTTCTGATATTATAATTCAGACTCTTATCTTTATAGAAAAAAAAGTGAAAATTGTTTTTGTCGGTTCCTTTTATTCATATTTCATAAAATAAAAAAGGGGGAGGGTAGACCTTGTAAAAAATATTTCTCATAATATATTTTATGAAAAAACGATTTCAGACATATTTTCATCAAAAGGTAAGTAATTATGGAAGTTTTCGTGAAAATCGGACCATTAATTGATTTTTCATAGAATTTTTAAAAAAGTCTCTTGTCTTAATATATGTGCCCTTGTTATGTGTTTGTTGTAATTAACAATATATATATATATATATATATATATATATATATATATATATATGGTAGAAATGTGAGGAGGTTAATCCGACAGTATGTGGAGAAAAGTAGACAAACACGGGATGTTGTGGAAACTTGATGTTTATTGTCGACGGTGCAACGTTTCGGTCTCTTATTGGACCATCTTCAGGACTTGAATATAGTTCTTACTCCAATGATGGAAATTCTCAAATTTTTGAGAATTTCCATCATTGGAGTAAGAACTATATTCAAGTCCTGAAGATGGTCCAATAAGAGACCGAAACGTTGCACCGTCGACAATAAACATCAAGTTTCCACAACATCCCGTGTTTGTCTACTTTTCTCCACACACACACATATATATATATATATATATATATATATATATATATATATATATATATATATTGAACAATGAACTGGTACCGTGGCAAAGAACTCTCGATATGGGGCAGACATATTGAGCCTTGCGGAAGTCCGCTTCAGCGAGGAGGACCAATTGACAGAAGTGGGGTCCGGGTACACATTCTTTTGTAAAAGCAGGCCCATGGTAGCTGTATGGATTTGAGGTAAGGCAGCTCGAGCACCCCACCCTAAAGCGGCCTCTGTGTAAGCGGCACATGACGGACGGCATGGACACATCTCCTACATCTACTGACCACATATGTGACCTGTGTGGCAGGGCCTGCCCGTCGAAGGTTGGGCTTCTCAGTCACATACGGTCGCATGCGAGTGGAAACCAAGAAAGGGGTTCATGTGTGACAGGAAACAAACAAATTTGGATCAGGGGACCCTCGGCGTGCTCACATCCGAACTATTTGTAGAAATGGCCTTATTCTGCGAAGAAGTGGCAATCACCATATATATATATATATATATATATATATCTATATATAATGGAGATAGACTGCATTTTTGTCTGAAGCCGAAACTATATTACTACTCAAGTCACAATTCCTTTAATTATTTACGTCAAATTCTCCATGATTTCATTCTTTTAAACCTTCAGTTATTAATAAAAATTGTTTTACATTATTAATACTGTTGATCATATCTACGTACTAATAACATGCAATTGTATTTATATATACAACAAAAATAGCGATTTACAGTTTGAACGAGAAGGCTAATTTGCATATTGATATTTAAAATTTATTTTAATAAATATGTGCTGGTATTATTGATTTCAAATTGTTTGGTTTTATCTTAAGAAATATAAACAAAAATCTCGCTAGATATGATCAAACAGTATTAATAATGTAAAAAAATTTTTATAATAACGAAGGTTTAAAAGAATGAAATCATGGAGAATTTTGACTAAATAATTAAAGAATTGTGACTTGAGTAGTAATATAGTCGGCTCAGACAAAAATGCAGTCTATCTCCATTATATATAGATATATATATATATATATATATATAGATGGTGATTGCCACTTCTTCGCAGAATAAGGCCATTTCTACAAATAGTTCGGATGTGAGCACGCCGAGGGTCCCCTGATCCAAATTTGTTTGTTTCCTGTCACACATGAACCCCTTTCTTGGTTTCCACTCGCATGCGACCGTATGTGACTGAGAACCCAACCTTCGACGGGCAGGCCCTGCCACACAGGTCACATATGTGGTCAGTAGATGTAGGAGATGTGTCCATGCCGTCCGTCGTGTGACGCTTACGCAGAGGCCGCTTTAGGGTGGGTGCTCGAGCTGTCTTACCTCAAATCCATACAGCTACCATGGGTCTGCTTTTACAAAATAATGTGTACCCGGACCCCACCTCTGTCAATTGGTCCTCCTCGCTGAAGCGGACTTCCGCAAGGCTCAAGATGTCTGCCCCATATCGAGAGTTCTTTGCCACGGTACCAGTTCATTGTTCAATATATATATATATATTATATATATATATATATATATATATATATATATATGTGTGTGGTGGAGAAAAGTAGAACAAACTTAACGGGATGTTGTTTGGAAATTAATTAATTAATTGTTGCAACGTTTCGGTCTCTTATTACATTTCAGGACTTAGAAAGATAGTTGCTTACCAATGATGAAATCTCAAAAATTTTGAGAATTTCCTTCATTGGTTAAGAACTATATTAAGTCCTGAGAATGGTCCAATAAGAGAAAACGTTGCACCTCGACAATAAAATAAGTTTATCCCGTGTTTGTCTACTTTTTCCAATATCGATTAAACCTCCTCACATTTCTACCAATATATATATATATATATATATATATATATATATATATATATATTGTTAATTACAACAAACACATAATAAGGGCACATATATTAAGACAACAGACTTTTTAAAAATTCTATGAAAAATCAATTAATGGTTCGATTTTTACGAAAATGTCCATAATTACTTACCTTTTGATGAAAATATGTCTGAAATAGTTTTTTCATAAAATATATTAGGAGAAATATTTTTACAAGGTCTACCCTCCCCCTTTTTATTTTATGAAATATGAATAAAAGGAACCGACAAAAACAATTTTTACTTTTTTTTCTATAAAGATAAGAGTCTGAATTATAATATCAGAAGATTTTTATAAGTTTCAATGCCAGATGTTTTTAGTAAAAGAACCATGAATACAGAATTCTGCTAAGAAATATCAATAAAGAAACTGACCGTGTCGTAAAAAAAAAACGGACTGTTTTACTTATTTTTCAAGATAACGGTAATTTTTATTCAGTCGGATAATTCGATCTTTGAATTAACTGTTTTTCTTTTGTAACAACTCTTTATGTTCGTTATTTCTTTTTTGCGAGATTAAAAAAAAAGTTAAAAAGTATTTACGTTTCTTCCTTCAATATGATCGAAACTGATCACGTGACCTATTTTGGTGGTACCTAACGTTCATAAAAAAAAGAAAGGTGAGGAAGAGAGACGACTAGTCTTGACGATCAGCAACAGTGAAAGAGAGACCGGGAAGACTTCACAAAAGTCAGACATCTAAAAAGGGACCACAACTATGGCAATGTGCGATTAAAAAAAATCCTAACTACCTAACGAGGAAACTCTGTTAGGAGACTGAAGATGATACGAAATAAAAAGAAACCTCGTGTTCAAACATTAAATAACGTGAACTTGCTTTCTTTGTTTAATGACATATCAATCTTCGTGGGTTATTTAATGCCAGAGCTATCCTTGTAGAAGAACAGTAGTACTACTATTTAACCAATACCTGGGGGGTGAGAAGGTTTATTTTATACCTTTCCCAAGGTTATTAATCTGAAAGTGAACGGTGCGGTGGTGTAATGGTTAGCGTCGTAGTAAATGGACCCGTCGAGCCGAGTTCAAATCCTGAACAAAGCCACAGTTCACATAGCGCTAATACCCTTGGTAAAGGTATGAATCCAACTATGTGTAAATAGTAGGGCAGACTAGGCGTTTAAAACTTGGTTAGGTAACCAGTCTAGGAGAAGGAAAACTCTGAATTCAAACCTCTTAAATCTCCGCTTGGGGTGGTCACTACTAGAATATGCTCAGACCTACTTAGTGATTATTTAATTAAAAAAAAATGAACGTATTAGCGCGACTGGAGTTCGAACTAACTTAAGTAGAATGTCACTCACCGGCACATTATCTACTACGCCACGGGAACCTCCTTGGGTCTAAAAATAGGCTAAAAAACACCAATTGCAAAAAAAAAAAAAAAAAAGAAAAAAAGAATTTTTTTTCTAATTTAGTTCCTATTTGAAAAACATAAAATTGGTAAGTTTTTGAATTTCATTTTAACACATTTTCTTTCTCTTACAAAATAAACGTATGTTTTCAAGCGTATACATTTTCTAGCACAAACCAATGAACCAAGCCTGAACATTTCCTTACTGTTCCTCAGTTGTGTACTACAACAACACGTCTTTTACTTTTAAATATAACGCAACCAAGTCAGTCAGCCCATATTTCAATTAATTCACTACATCACTTTCTTTAATTCATTTACTATCTTTTAAAACTTTCTCGAGCGGTCAAAGTTTTTTTTTATCATTATTCACAATTCCTTTTTTTAATGTTTCTTAATAAAAAAAACTCAAGCAAAACTTTTCTGCAGATATTTTTAATAAATAAAATTATTAAAGTTAGTGCTCTAATCAAAGAAGGGAATTGCAGACATCTTTCTTTAATACCCCCCTCTCTCTTTCCGTCTTTACCTTCTTCTCCTACTCCTTATCATTCTCTTATATTTTGATGACACTTCAGTGTTTGACACACCTCTCACTCCTCTTTCTTTTTTTACTATGACACCCTCCGACCCTCTCTATACAATGCTTAGTTCCTCCCCCTCTCCTTATGGTTCAACAGGAAGTCTATAGATGATGTGACGTCACAGGAACGGTCAGACCAAGATGGCTTCGTGGTTAGGATCGTGTTGTCTCTCTGATCATGAGAAAGTACAGCGAAGTAAAAGCCGAAAAATTGATCGAATGCTGGCCAGGGATAAAATGATTATACGTCGGACGGTAAAGCTTTTGCTGTTAGGGGCCGGCGAGAGCGGCAAAAGTACTTTTCTTAAACAAATGCGTATTATTCACGGGCATGATTTTGACGAGGACTCTCTACGGGAGTATAAACCTACAATCTACATGAATATTTTAAGAGGGATGAAAGTATTGATCGATGCAAGAAATAAATTGGTGATTTCCTTGGGAAGACCCCGCCAGGCAGACAATTGCTTCCCGGGTGTTTTCTGTGGACTGTAGTGAGACAATAGACGAGGCTGTATTTCTTCATTATTTTGAATTTATAGACACATTGTGGCAGGACCGGGCGATTAAAATAACATTTGATCGAAGAAGGGAATTCCAATTGGTAAGTAAATAATTTAAAAAACAATAGACAAAAATGTATATATAAATGAAAGAATACTTTTATTATTCTTTACCTTTTTAATTTTTATTGTTCCTTGTGTCTTAAACAAAACAAAGAAAAAAAATGCACTTTTTATTTTTCTTAGAAAAACTTTTGCCTTTCTTTTACATGATTTAAAATTTTTCAGAACACGCCTTTTAAAATTTGTTGCTGTTATTTAAAAAAAAAGTTTTATTTTATTTTTTTTTTTTTGACTCTAACAATTTCTTAATTACTTTAAGATATTTTTGCTGCTTTTTCTCTTTTTTTTAAATAAGAAATTCAATACTTTCATCGTTTTTTTTCCCCTGTGTTTTTATTTTCATGATTTATTTTAATTGCTGGTGTGTAGTCGTAGTAGTAGTGAAAAACTTTATGAAAAGTTATTCGCTACTAACAGACTTATTTCGAGGATTTAAATTACTTTAATTTTAATATCATTACAATTATGGCATTTAGATATAATTACTACCAATGCTGCATATTTGTTCATTAGAGTATATTTTAAAAAGAACTACCACATATATTTTAATTTCAGTCTTAAAACGAATTCGTAGTGTTTTGTTTTCTCTTGATAAAGTAAAGTACCTGTATGTATTAAGGTTTATTGTATTGGCTTTTTTTTAAAGACTTAATAACTTTTCTTATTCTATTTTAAAAATTTTTTAGCATTAACTATTAAGGATTTAAAATTTTTTATTTTGTCTTAAACTCATAAAAAAACAGAATTTCACTTTTATTTTTAAGTTTAATAGATATTGTCATTATTGAAGTAACATTAATTGATTTTTACCCTGAACTCTTTTTTTTACCTTGTTGAGGTAAATGGAAAAGAAAAAGTGTTTTTTTCTTTTTCTCCCTCAAAAGGCTACGTTTTTACTTTGTTATTAAAATAGGTCGACAAGTCTATTTCTAACAATCTAAGCCAAAGAAAGTTACTAAAACATTTATAATATATAGAGAAATAATATTAGATAATTTTTAAATAATCTTGCAACGCTACCATTAAGAAACGTACAATGTGCATATTGTGGTCCCGAGTGGAATGGAGGCAAATAAATAAATGGTATTGTTTCGAATTTAAATGAAATGAATTGTTAAATTGTTTTGCTTCTTAAACGTTTCTTTTTTGTTAAAAAAGAAGAAAAGGTTCGAATATTCCGTGTGCATGTATGTGTATATTGTATAAGTAATAAATAAAGTCAGCCAGGGACCCCCTATCCGTCCATTCTACCCTCAGTTACTACTAATTAAAGTATTAAATTATTTATTTACTTTACTTCGCTTAGTTGTGAGTTGTGACATAGGGCCGGATGTATGGAGCACCCAGTGAGACTCTAACTCACTTGTAATGTTCTGCATGTATAGCTTGCTAACCATTACTGCACCACATTAGGCGCCCTAAGTTTTAGCAAAATAACTATGCGGAAATTGTTATAGTTTGGTTTATCATACTTTACAAAAAGAAAAAAACAAAACAAAACACTAAAAAAACAAAAAAAACACTTGACACGTGGAGATTTTAATTACCTACTTCAATTTTTTTTTTGTTTAAATAATGGTAATTATGAACTTTTTGTTTAGTAAATTAGGGTGTCCCAGAAAAAAACAGACCCACAAATTTTGTAATAAAACTTAATTTTAACTTTTTGAGGTTGGGGTTAATGTTACGGTTTGGGAAAATAAATAAATAATTTGGGTTCTGTTTTTTCTGGTCACTTTGTATAGTTTGACCCAGAAAAACAGAACCCAAATTATTTATTTATTTTCCCATTAAACTAACCATAAACCTCCTAGTTAAAATTAAGTTTTATTACACAATTTGTGGGTTCTGTTTTTTCTGGGACACCCTAATTTACTAAACAAAATTTCTTAATTACCTAAATATTTAGTTAACTTTGGAAAAAAACCAACAAACTTCGTGTGTACTTAAGAAAAGAAAAAGAATAATTCGCAATATGAGAAAAGATAAAAAAGTACTTGTGGTTATTTACTTTATGACTAATAGGAACACATTTCGTATTCATTCATTTTTCTTTTCTACACACACACACACACACACACTCTCTCTCTGGGTCACACCTGGTTAAAAAAAAAAAAAAAAAAAAAAAAAAAAACTTTTTAAAACAGTAGCGACTAGTAACCATCATAGCCACAACCAACTATAGCAAGTTGTTGCATAAAAGTACTTATTAAACTTTGTTTTAATTATCCCCAAATGCAGCTCACCCACAAATTGCTATACGCACTGACATTATTTCTTTAGCAAAGTTACTGAAATAATTAGGTCATTGTTTGGTTCATCTCATTTTTGGTGACTGTGAATTAAGAATTTAAAATCTTGTAACCAAATCTCTATTTTGGGAAGAAAATACAACTAATTTTAAAGTTAAAAAAAGTTGTTTTTGTTGTGTAAGGGTTAAAAGAAGACTATCATATAGAGATACTAACTTTTTTTTTCAAAAATTAAAGACACATTATTATATCCATTTGTCACACACTCTTACTCACCCAAAGGAAACATTGTTTTCTCTGTCATGGTGGAAATAGGTTTTAATTTCTTAGGTGTGTTTTTATGGCGTCAAATGAGAAAAAAAAGAAAAACTTTTTGGGAGTTTTAATAAAACCCAACCACCCACGATACGACTAACAATATGGACATTAAAAATATAACTTTTTAAAAAGTAGTGTACTCCTTCTTTTAAGTTATATTTTTTTGCTTTTAAATATTTAAACATTACCTGTTTATTGTCCCGATATTTTGTGTTGATAGTTGTTGATAACACTGTGTTTACCTATCCTTAAATCGTTGTTTACAAACATTAAACAAGATAACAATGCAATTTAAGTAATTCTTTTTTATCTTAAACTTTTAATGATGTAAATTAATTGAAGTTGTTGATTAACAAAGCTGAAAATCCGACTTTATCAGAACGAGAAAGTAGTTTTATTTCTCTCGCTGTGTAAAGGGAATATTTTCTACTGTAAAAATAATGATACTAAAAAAAAAAAAAAAAAAAAAAAGAATTGGCGGTAACTAAGCTATTATTTTGTTTCTTTTTTTAAGAAAGCGATATTTTTATTTTTAATAAAAAATAAATAAATACAAAAATCTTCGTTTATTCAGGCTACAATTGTAAATATTTTTTTCCTTTGAATTGCTCGAAAATCCAGAAATTACTTAAATTTAAAACCCTCAATTAAATGCAAAGCTTTTATGCACTTGTCAATGACACTCTAGATTGATAATCAAATTCGTTCACATTATTACAGTAATGATGATTTGTGAAAAATCTTATATAAAAAATGTTATGTTTTCTTTTAATATGGAAACTGAACACAAAAACACGACACAGAGACAAAACTGTAAACACCACATTTTTAAAAACAATAACTTCATTTCACAGAAAGTAATTTTTATATCAGATTTTTCTCTAGTTTTTCATGGTTATGTAAATTTGATTAAACGTTTTTTTTATATGAATAAATTGTTTTTTATTCATTGGCGGTTATCCAGAATAGCACGCGGATTACATAGCAGATACAAGTATTGGATATTTTTATTTTTATTTTATTTTTATAGAAAACTTTTTTTTTACAAAAATATTTTTTTATGTTTTATTTTATTATTGGATATTTTTATTTCTTTATTTATTGGCGCTTATCCAGAATAGCCCGCGGATTAGATGTCTGCGATAAGTAAAGTTGGCTGAGTGGCCTATTGTTGGTATTAGCTGAAAAGTGAGGGTGTCTATCCCATTTTCACTAGCACTAGACCTAGGAGATTTTTTGCCGAAGTGGAGCACCACACCTACCGTCAGCTCCCCACTTTACCTAATCTATGCTACTCATGTGTCGGTATCGAACTAGGAAGCTTGTAGCCCCTGCAGCAATGCACACAAAAAAAAAAACATTCATTTCGCTCTAATGCCCTTAGAAAAGACATGACCCCATGTGTTATCTCTCTCTCGTCTCTCTCTCTCTCTCTCTCTCCTAACTATGGGTAAATAGTAGGGCAAACTGGGCTCGTTAGGCAACCAGTCAAAGAGAAGGATAACTGAATTCAAATCAGCTCTACCCCGCTTAAAAAGTTGACTGCCTGTAAAGGGGTTGGGTAGACATTTGTTATATAGTATTATTAATTATTATTATTATTATTAATTATCTGTTTTTGTTTGAATCATTAGATTTATTCTGATGGGAAATTTTATATATTAGTTTTGAAATAAAATATATAATGCATTATAAAATTCATTAATGGATAAATCAATACTGAAAATTTCATTAAAATCAGATAATTACCTGATTTTTGGTAAAATTTTTTGCAATCGCAAATGTTACATTAAAATTGTAAACAAGCGCGTAAAACCAATGAAAAATTGACAGAATGGCGGATCGCGTCGAAATTGACCAAAACAAATCGTTTTAAATCTTTTAAAAATAAACTGCATATGTAATCATTTTTTCTTTTTTATCGATTTAGACAAAGTTTGACCTTAAATAATAGATTTAATTATTTTTAATTCGCTTTTAAAATTCGTAGCAGCCGATATTTTGCTAGTACCTAGTAAAAAGATTTTTTTAAAGTTTACAACTGTACAAATAATGTACTTGTCTAAAGAAATGGTCCCTTGTGGAATTTAATGTATGTGCTTGTGCTAATACAACAAACGCAGGATTGTTCGCACATAGTTCATCATTTTTTTTTTACCAGGATTTAAAACAAACAATTGAAGTTGTGACAATGAGAAAATTCCAGGCCTAACTTACTGCAGACAAAAAATGTGCAACAATATATTCTGAAAAAGCAGTCCTCCTGTGTGCATAGGCATCATATACCGAATTCGTCTAAAAATGTGACGGTAGCAATAAAAGAATGCACCCCCTTCCCTTACAAGCAGCCTTGAAATTTTTTTTCTTCTTCCTTTTTCAGTTCTGAACTCGTATTGTGAGCACGTGGTCGATAATAATAATGTTTTTTTTTTTTACGTGCATTTATTCGTTTCATTTCAATTTTAAAAAAAATCATATTCCTATGTGGACGTCAGCACATAGGTTACTATATTTCACTTCGGACCGTCTCTTCAGACATGTACACGAATTAATTATTTTCTTTAAAAAAAAAAAAGACGTTTACTTCGTTCCGTTGAGATCTTCATTCCTTCCTTCATTGTTTTAAAAATTGTTTTCTTTTTTTTTTTTTTAAATTTGAAATCTCT
>CM042162.1:72978209-72985311 GCA_023376005.1 Doryteuthis pealeii | reverse complement strand
ACGGCACCGTCGACAATAACATCAATTTTCCACAACATCCCGTTTGTCTACTTTTCTCCACAACACACATATATATATATATATAATATAATATATTATAATATATATATATATATATATTGAACAATGAACTGGTACCGTGGCAAAGAACTCTCGATATGGGGCAGACATATTGAGCCTTGCGGAAGTCCGCTTCAGCGAGGAGGACCAATTGACAGAAGTGGGTCCGGGTACACATTCTTTTGTAAAAGCAGGCCCATGGTAGCTGTATGGATTTGAGGTAAGGCAGCTCGAGCACCCCACCCTAAAGCGGCCTCTGTGTAAGCGCACATGACGGACGGCATGACACATCTCCTACATCTACTGACCACATATGTGACCTGTGTGCAGGGCCTGCCCGTCGAAGGTTGGGCTTCTCAGTCACATACGGTCGCATGCGAGTGGAAACCAAGAAAGGGGTTCATGTGTGACAGGAAACAAACAAATTTGGATCAGGGGACCCTCGGCGTGCTACATCCGAACTATTTGTAGAAATGGCCTTATTCTGCGAAGAAGTGGCAATCACCATATATATATATATATTATATATATATATCTATATATAATGGAGATAGACTGCATTTTGTCTGAAGCCGAAACTATATTACTACTCAAGTCACAATTCCTTTAATTATTTACGTCAATTCTCCATGATTTCATTTCTTTTAAACCTTCAGTTATTAATAAATTGTTTTACATTATTAATACTGTTGATCATATCTACGTACTAATAACATGCAATTGTATTTATATATACAACAAAATAGCGATTTACAGTTTGAACGAGAAGGCTAATTTGCATATTGATATTTAAAATTTATTTTAATAAATATGTGCTTGGTATTATTGATTTCAAATTGTTTGGTTTTATCTTAAGAAATATAAACAAAAATCTCGTAGATAAATCTTAAAAGAAATTTATTTACAAGAAGAAATAACTGTAATATATCCTTTACTTCCTATTTTAACTAAATAGTTAAATTAGGAAAATTTACCAATGAAACAGGGAGTAATGGTAAATGATGGAATAGTTAGTTTCAAAGTTGTTCTATTTTTCGATTATACCCCCTCTGTTGCAGATCTTTTTATCTGCATTCTTAGTCAGTTTCATTAGCCTTTCTAATTTAATATGATATTTTATTATATCAAAACTTGAATACTTGCACCCGGAGGGTGCATATATTGGCTAGTATATATAACCACCATAGCCTCATAGCAATAAATCACCTTTATGTTGTTATACATAATATATGAGAAGTGAAATATAGTGAAAGGCAGCTCTTAACAATAACAAAAGTTGCCTGACTTCTGATTTAGGTCGGAAAATTAAAACTGAAAGTTTTTTGGTGCTACCCAATGACAGTTTTACTACAGTCTATGAATTAACATTTTGCGAATTGGGTTACGTTTTTAGGGGATTAAGGTTGTTTTTAATTACGTATTGCTTTAAAAAAACAACAAAAAAAACAAATTACTATACATTTAATTAACCATTGAAATTAATTATTGAATCTATTATTGAGACAGTTGTTTGTGTTTGTATTGCAATGTATAATTTCAATTAAACTTAGTTTTAAAAAATATTTTTCAACATTAAATGTATAGTAATTTGGGGGTTTTGTTGATTAGTTTTTTAGGCAATACATAATTAAAAACAACCTTAATCCCCTAAAACCGTAACCCAATTCGCAAAATGTTAATTAATGGACTGTAGTTAAACTGTCATTGGGTACCACCAAAAAAACTTTCCGTTTTAATTTTCCGACCTAAATCAGAAGTCAGCCCAAAAGTTTTATAAAGCTATCATCATCATTATCATCATCATGTCGTGCAATTAGCACGGATATCCATGACAATCTCTCGCCAACCTTCCCTATCATTCATTGTCCCAGGGAGGTCCTTTGTGCAGCATCCAGTATCCACACAGAATTGGTCAATGTTGATCCTTGCTGGGTGGCCAACGTTAGCATGTCCATGTGTTGGCTTCCACAGGAGAACATCGCTTATGAGTTCGTCCTTGCTCCCCCAGCAGTGTCCAGCATGTCTTGTCCGTCTCACTCAGATGGTTTGAGAGATAGGGGCAGGTGGCTGTACAGCTGCTTCCTTGTGGGGTGTGTTTCCACGATTTGTTCAGGACCACACGCAGCATTCTTGTGCAGCTCCCATCTATCTTATTCTCAAGGCGCCTCGTTAGGGTCCAAGTGGTGCAGCCATACAGCAGCACTGATATAACCAGAGCTTGGAAGAATTGTCTTTTTAACTTGTCGGTGAGATCGGATTTTCATATGAGTGATAATCTGTTTATAGCCGTCCACGCCTTTCCTATTCGAGTGTTAACATCACTTTCTGTGGAAGAGATATTACTACCTAGAAAATGAATGAAGCAGACGATACCCCGCACAGACTATCACAAACTAATCCCTCGCCGATTGCCCTTATGACAAGACCATAACTTTTTATCATATATCTGCTAGAAGGCGGTTTGGTTTGGTTTGGTTTGGTTTTACGGCATATCAACCTCAGTGGGTCATTTAATGCCGATAAAGTTTTGAAATAAATCAATTCTTAATGGATAATACAATTTTTTTTATAAATACATTTTTCTATTTAACCCATTGATGGGACCCTAACAGGTACTACCACTCCGTGGACCAGGGAGCAATGGTGATGAAGGGGTGCTCCACGTTCCCCAAACATCCAAAACTGGAACCTCATCATCAGATAGAGTTTAACGTCATTCCCAGGACATGTAGACCCTTAGTCACCGCCTTCTAGTACCCATATGATAAAAAGGGTTGGGGCTTGCCATAAGGGCAATAGGGTTGGGAAAATCATATAGGTACTAGGAGTTAACGTGACCAGTCGATTGATCGGAGGGGGCCTCTCCAACCGCCCGTTTAGCCCAAGATAGGACCAAAGTGGAGTATTGCAAGTCATGAACTGCTCATCCACCTGGGTTCTATCCTTAAGCATCACAGGTCGCCACCCACGGCCAACAGGTGGCCCCATTGGAAGAGTCTTACCTCTCTGCAGAGGTGCAGTCGGTGCATTCTAACGCCCCACCGACAGGGCGGCTATGTCTTTGGTGAGTGTGAAGTACCACTTCATCATCATTATTCCCAGGTCCACTCTGACCGGATTGGTAGTCCCTGTTAGAGCCCCATCCATGGGTTGAATACAAAAAACTTGAGTTAAAAAAATGTGTATAAAAATTGAATTAAAAAAAATTGAATACCCATCAAGAATGAATAAAACAAAACGTCTTCAGCATAAAATAACCCAACAAGAGTTGACATGCCGTAAAATCTAACCAACCGACCAACCTTGAAGAAATATTTTTGTAGGCTAGCATAGCCATTATGGTTTGTTCTTTACACGAAGTCCTTCATTACTCGAGTATACTGTGGTGATTTAATTTACGAGTTTAATTTATTCCACTTGTAACTCAATTACCTCGCATATCAAATCAATTTTGTCCATTGAAATCAACTGAAATGCCATTAATCCGTTTCATCCCTTCCAGTGGCACCTCGACTTTACGAGTTTAATTCATTCTGCTTGTAACTCAATTTCCTCGCATATCAAATCAATTTTCTCCACTGAAATGAACTGAAATGTCATTAATTCGTTCCAGGCCCCCAGGTGGTACCTTGACTTTACGAGTTTAATTCATTCCACTTGTAACTCAATTTCCTCGCATATCAAATCAATTTTCTCCACTGAAATAAACTGAAATGCCATTAATCCGTTCCATCCCCACCAAATACATTTTTTAACTGCATTTTTTAAATATGAAAAATAGCACTGTATTAAGAAAAAAAAAAAAACAATAAAATAGAATGTAATGAACTATACGTTTTATTGTTTTAGTGCTTTTTTTTTTGTATGAATAATATTTTTCTTTGGTGTAATAAATTTGGAAACTTAGATATTTTTAGGAACCTATTAACATCTAAATCTCACACGTACCTCAAATTTAAACTCTCGGCACAAAAAAAAAATCGACCGGGTGACAGCTCGTAATTCGAAAAACTCGTAAGTTTGAAGAACTCCTAAGTCAAGGTACTACTGTCTATGGTACTAAGCTTTGCTTACTCAGACACACAGTAGCTCTGGTTTGCATACAACCCCCAATAAAAAAAAATTCCCCAGGGGGTCAAAAAGAGGAGTTTTCAAATTTCAAAAGAGGATACCCTAAGCTTTCAAAAACATACCAAATTTAGCTTGGTAACAATTTTTTCCCAGTCCACCTTCTTATCTACCAGTGGTATTATTACTTATTACTAAATGGTCACCGATCTAAGCACTGAGAAGGTTCATCGCTGCTTAACTTCAGCGTGACTTTACGGTAAGTCAATTTGAAGACACCGCTGCAATAATTTTCGATGTTACAGTTTAGCGAACAATTCAATGTTAGCCACGTGACTATTCATCGCAATTTGGGCGGGGGGGGACAAAAAAGAGAAAAGAAAAAAAAAGAAAAAAAAAGAAAAAAAAAACAAGGAAAAGTGTCAAAGGTCGGAAAATGGGTCCCACACGACATGACATGACCTGTCCGTAGCAAATCGGGCTGATTGTTAGGAGTCATTGGATCCTCGACAGCTACAGTCATCAGTTTTGGACATAGTTGATACTGGAGATCAGAAATGAACCCTTTTTTTTCACACAATGTTAAACGTCGTCATCAGTGGTTTGGTTTGGTTTGGTTTACGGCATATCAATCTCAGTGGGTCATTTAATGCCGATAAAGTTTTGAAATAAATCAATTCTTAATGGATAATACAATTTTTTTTATAAATACATTTTTCTATTTAACCCATAGATGGGACTCTAACAGGTACTACCACTCCGGGTCAGAGTGGACCAGGGAGCAATGGTGATGAAGGGATGCTCCACATTCCCCAAACCTCTAAAACTGGAACCTCACCACCAGATAGAGTTTAACGTCATTCCCAGGACATGTAGACCCGCAGCCACCACCTTCTAGCACCCATATGATAAAAAGGGGTTGGGGCTTGCCATAAGAGCAATAGGGTTGGGAAAATCATATAGGTGCTAGGGCTTGACGTGACCATCCGATTGATCGGAGGGGGCGTATCCGACCGCCCGTCTAGCCCAAGATAGGGCCAAAGTGGAGTATTGCATGTCATGAATTGCTCATCCACCTGGGCTCTATCCTTAAGCATCACGGGTCGCCACCCACGGCCAACAGGTGGCCCCATTGGGGGAGTCTTACCCCTCTGCAGCGGTGCAGTCGGAGGATTCTAACACCTTAACTGACAGGGCAGGTCATCATCAGTGACCAAAAACTTTCCGTTTTAATTTTCCGACCTAAATCAGAAGTCAGCCTATAAAGCTATAAACGAAAGACACGTTTTTATAATAAAGACAATTTTCTTCTTTTTTTTTTACGAATTACTTATTTTATATTGTTGTTAATTTAATAGTATTTTTTTAATTATAAAACATTAAACGAGAGACATTTTTTTAGTTATTTCCTGTTGTTATTACTTAAGTAGCATTTTTTTAATAATAATACTATAAACGAAAGATGTTTTTATATTAAAGACACGTTTTTTTTTACCTATTTCATGTTGTTGTTGTTAATTCAATAGCAATTTTTACTTATTTATAAAACTTTAAACGAAAGACATGTTTAACACGGGAATGGTTAACAGTTTTATGGGGAAATTCTAAATCACACTCAATCGCTCTGGCAGAGATCTATTTAATTCTAAAGTATTCTAAAATTCTGAAATAGGGTTAGGGTTAGGGTTAGGGATTAGAGTTAGTGTTAGGGTAGCAGTTATTATAAGAGGAATTGCGGTCTCGTAGGGAGCTCTTATTCTCCCAGTGTTAGGCAATTATTCGGACGAAAGAAGACAAACAACACAATGGAAATTAAACACATATATTGACAAAGGGTACAAAAAATAGTGTTGCAAATTTTGTTGGCATTTGCTACCAGACTTATCTGAGAGGTGGAATTACAGTTCGTTGGTGAAGTGGCACTAGAAAGCGGATTCTGGTCGCTGTGGTTGTAGAGTGCTGTTGAGACGTCTCTCCTGGTGAAAGTAAAGTGTTGGGAGTGCTTTGCGTCGCTACTCGCCTGGGTAACTGCCCTTCGAAGTGGGCGGTGGATGGAGACCTTGTTCAGGTAACTACTCCGGTCGACAGCCTTCAGATAAGTAAAAGTGTAGGGAGTGCTTTTTTGAAGCTACTCGCCCGGTGAAACTGCCCTTCGAAGTAGGCTGTGGATGGAGACCTTGTTCAGGTGACTCCTCCGGTCAACTGCTTCCAGATAAGTGCCGGGGCATGATTCTCCCGCCAACCACGTGTTGGCGATTCGCCCCCTAGCGACAGGGGAAGATAATTTAACTATCGGATTTCCAACAATTATTATAATCATATAATATGCATTTTATGGGAGACCACATGCCATAAGAGAGACATGATTTCGTAGGCCACATTCAAAAGGTAGGCCATATATTATAATGGTACCAAAAAACGTGTCTTTAATATAAAAACATGTATTTCGTTTATAGTTTTATAATTTTAAAAATCCTACTGAAGTAACAACAACAGGAAATAACTAAAAAAAAGGGTCTAAAAATCGTCTGTTAACAAACAACCGGAAGTTGACGGTGAAAAGCAAAACCTGTCCTTTTGAATCTAGCAAACAGCCGGGGTGCTTATTGGTTACTTGGTCCAATAAATTATATATAAAAATATTTGGCATTGAATAAGCCATAAACCAACCAACCACTGCAATATCAACAACATGAACGAACTATTTGGGAAAATAGATCCTAAAAACATATTGAACTTTTTGAATGGATGTTGGCCAACAAAATAGATTTACAAAATTACCTACATGGCCACTTGATATAAAAATACTCAGCAGAAATGTCGATTTCAACAGATAACTAAACATGCATCGTTATACCCAATTTCTAATAGAAACAAAATCTAAAATGATATCCAAATAGCTACACACATGATAACCATACACCACAAAGAAGAAATAAAACTAAAAACGTCTTAGGCATAAAATAACCCAATG
>CM042162.1:72963209-72973209 GCA_023376005.1 Doryteuthis pealeii | reverse complement strand
CGAATCCATACAACTGCATGTTTTAACACGCAAATATCATAAAATGTGTTCTTAATTGTGCTTGCGCATTATTTGAAATGAACTTAATTGTTATTAAGAACACATGATATGATATTTTCGTGTTAAAACATACAGTTGCATTGATTTACGGTGAAATGAAAATGGCCGACCAAAACATATCGCTTCCTCAAAGTGAAATAAACAAGGGGAGGTTACTCTCATTTATGTAGCTAATGTTCAGATTACCAAAAGTTGATTACCTTTCTGAGCAATCGTGGCTCAAGACAAAACAAATATCCCTCCTCCACCCCAAAAGCTTTCGTTTTGTTCCTTGTCTCGGTCAATAGACCCGCCCGTACATATGCTGAAGTCAGAACACAAAATAAACACCCCTTGCTTCGGTAGTGGCGAAAGGAACAAAGGATCTCACGAACGGGGGTCAAAGGGGTGCAAAATCGCCCCAACCCAAAAGCATTTGCGTTGCTATAACATTGGAATATATTGCCGAACTTTTGCCATTAGTCTCCTGAATTTGAAAGTGAGCGGGTAGGTGAAGCTTTGAAAGATCCGAATAAGTATTTATTGGCCACTGGAGCTCTTGCCACCACCACCCCATCCACGACGTTGGCACGGTACTGCCCCTCGGTAATCAGTTCTTTTAATGGACAAGCAGGTGGAACCGTCATTTGCGCACGCCGCATTCGTCTCGCGGGATTCACAAGATTAACACGAGGCCAGTTCTTCATGAATTGAGACTCTCTCTCTCTCTCTCTCTCTCTCTCTCTCTCTCTCTCTCTCTCTCTCTCTCTGATATCTTGCACGCAAGAAACGTGCGCGCCAGCTTCACCTCACGAGGTAGGTTCCTCCTCTCGCTACATTCTCCAGCACAATTAAGAACCTTACTAAATCGCCTCGCACGCGTACGGAGATTAAGATATGGGGTAATCTCGGAGTTTGTTTTTTTTTGTTTGTTTTTTTTTAAATTTTAATCCGGTTTAGGGCTCAAATAACAAATCAGCACCGGTTACGATAATCTCTAAACTATCAATAACATCTATTTCTCACTTAGTGAATCATACAACGGAAATAGACGGAGGAATGTATAATCCGAAACGCAATCATAAACCAATAACGATAAGGATATTAGTCCGAAATTATGATGGCATTACAAGGGTGAGTCAAAAGTTTTGTAATATTTTGGCAACCGGCTTGTCTGCGGTATATATATCACGTGACAAACACAGTTCAATTAGTGGTAGGTATCCGCCGTGTTTAGCAATATGTTCATCATCATCATCATCATGTTGCGCTGGCAGCACGGATATCCTTGACAATCTCTCGCCAACCTTCCCTATCATTCATCGCCCCAGGGAGTTCTTCCTCGCTGCAGCCAGCATCTTTACATAGCTGGTCAATGTAGGTCCTTGCTGGGCGGCCCACACTGGCATGTCCATGTGTTGGCTTCCACAGGAGAACATTGCTTATGAGTTCGTCCTTGCTTCTCCAGCAGTGCCCCGCATGCCTAGTCCGTCTCACTCGGATGGTCTGTGAGATAGGGGGCAAGTGACCATACAACTGCTCCTTTGTGGGGTGCTGTCTCCTACCTCTTATTACATTCTGCTATGAGTGAACCTGGGAGTAATGGTAATAAAGGGATACTCCACATTCCCCAGAGTTCCAGAATTGAAACTTTATTCATTAGATGCAGTTCTAGCATCATACCCAGGAGACTAAGACCCTCTGCATCCTCTTTCCATCACGAATATGATAAAAAGGATTGGCGATTTGCCAGAGAGTCAGAACAATAATGTAGGTGCTAGGACTTGACGTGACCAGCCGATTCATTGAAGGCGACCCTCCGTCTAACCTATATAAGGGCCAAAGTAGAGTGATGCATATCATAGACTGCTTAGCCACCAGGATTCAGTCCTTATGCATCGCGGGTCGCCGCCTACTGCCAACAGATGGTCATATTGGAGGGATTGTACACCTCTGCAAGGAGCAGTTGGTGTATTCTTTTGCCCCCAGCCGACAGGGTGACTTAACTAATGAGAGAGTCACCCGTGAGAGGTCAGAGTGTGGTGTAAGCTTGTCTATCAAACTTATATGAGCTTACTGTATCTTTTCATGAATCTTTCCAATTAAAAGTTAAATTTTAAAGTCTACACTATATTACAAAATGATTGTTTGGTTTGGTTTGGTTTGGTTTTACGGCATATCAACCTCAGTGGGTCATTTAATGCTGATAATGTTTTGAGATAAATTCATTCTTAATGCATAATACAATTTTGTTTATAAACTCATGTTTTTCTATTTAACCCATAGATGGGACCCTAACAGGTACTACCTCTCCGGGTCAGAGTGGACCAGGGAGCAATGGTGATGAAGGGGTGCTCCAACTTATGACAAGCCCCAACCCTTTTTATCATCTTGTGACAGAGAACACGAGGTGAGTGGCGTACGTGAAGGCCTGTCGTATTCTCGAAGGATGCGAGCTAGGCTTTGCCTGGCATGTAGGACTGTAGAATCGAACCCGCGTCCTTCAGAATGCGAACGGGCGACACATTGGTACGGAAGTCGAGATACTACAGTCTCGTATGTAAGCGCCAGGTGCCCGGATGATAGCTGCGAGGATTCCGGCGGCCGGGATTGGCTCGAAAGTCTTGTGTGTGGGGCGCAGACGCCCGGACGTTAAGGGGAAACAGTAGTATAAATAGAAGTGGGGTGACGGCAAGAGGTGAGTTGCGATTTTCAGCTGCTAAAACTTTTGACGACGACGACATTGTTGAGAAGGCGTTTGACTCGCTTCTTTTTGCCCCCCCCCTCAACAAGGACCTATTGAGTCGAATATTTATTTTTCCCCCTCTATTCTTTTCCTTCTAGACATTTATATGATAGAAAGCGGTAACTGAGGGTCCTAATGTTCTGGGTATGACGCTAAACTGCTTCTAGTGGTGAAGTTTCAATTCTGGAGCTCTGGGTGTATGGAGTACCCCTTCATTTCAATTATTAATTATTCCCAGGTCTACCCTGACCCGGATTGAAGGGGGTTGGTGACAATTTTACTTTTTTCTGGATGATTTGACATGGAATTGCCCAGTAGGAAAAGTACATGGAGATCAAATTTAAAAGTTGCCAACCAAGAAGATAAACTCATGAAGTGGACAGAACACCCTAAGAATTTGCCTGGAAACCATCTTTAAATCACAGATAAAAAAATATATATACAATATCATTAATAACCAACTCGACAATTAGCCAAAGATGGCGCTATTTTTAGCTTTTTGATTGAGCATCTTCAACGTAATTTATTTTTGGATAATTTGATACTCAACGTATGATATTCGGTAATTTAGCGTGGGTTGTAATCTGGCCAAATATTCGCCAGTCAGGGTCGCCGTCGAAAGTGCCGAGGTTATTGGCCTCGGTTACCGCCATTTTGACCTCAGAATATTGGTTGAAAGGCATCTCGATTAAGAAGTAAGTTTTGCTTAGTAGAATGGCTGATGCAACACATCTCACTGGCCATAGTTCGGTCTAACTCCGTTGCTATCCTGGGGGGCGGGATTGATCAAAAGAATGAGAATAAAATAGTTAAAAATGAAAATGGAAATTGAAACCATACCATGTTCTGATGATTCACTTTCTCTTACTCTCTTTCTCTTTCTTTCTTTGTTCTTTGTCTCTCTCTCTCTCTCTCTCTCTCTCTCTCTCTCTCTCTCTCTTACTCTTCTCTTCACTCTTCTCTCACTCTTTTCTTTTCTCTCACTTCTAACTGCTCTTACTATTTATTTTTCTCTTACTTTTCATTCCCTCCTCTCTATCTCTTTCTCTGTCTCTGTCGTCTGTCTGTCTGTCTGTCTCTCTCTCTCTCTTTTATGTCAATTCTCATTCTTTTCTTTCTCTCACTTTACACTTCTCTGACCCTTTTCTTTTCTTTGACGACTCATCTTTCTCTCTCTCTCTCTCTCTCTCTTCTCTCATTCTTTTCTGTATGCCCACTTTTCTCTGTCTCTCTCATTCTTCTTCTTCTTCTTCTTCTTCTTCTTCTTCTTCTTCTTCTTCTTCTCTCACTTTTCATTTCTCTCTCTGACTCTATCTCCCTCTTTTCATTTCTGTCTCACTTTTCGTTTTCTTCACTCTTTTCTCTCTCCTCTCTCCCCCCTCTCTCTCTCTCTCTCTCTATCTATCTATCTATCTATCTCTCACACACACAGACACACACACATACTCTCTCTTTCTCTCTCCCCTCTCTCTTTCTCTGTCTGTCTCCCCCTCTCTCTCTCCTCTCTCTCTCTCTCTCACACACACACACGCATACTCTCTTTTTCTCTTTCTCTCTCCCTCTCTTTCTCTGTCTGTATGTCTGTCTCCCCTCTATCTCTCTCCCCCCCTCTCTCTCTCTCTCTCACACACACACACACACGCATACTCTCTCTTCTCTTTCCCTCTCTCTTTCTCTGTCTCTGGCTGTTTGTCTGTCTCCCTCTCTGTCTCTCTCTGTCTCTCTGTCTCTCTGTCTCTCTCTCTCTCTCTCTCTCTCTCTCTCTATATATATATATATATATATATATATATATTCCTTTTTCCGTTTTGGTTGTTGTTACCCAATATATCGACCATACCTATTGTAATAAACGATGTAACGAAACACCACTAAATTTTTAATCAACCACCAGACCATCGCCATCATCATGGCATCCATTAGTCTCGATGGACACTCCGGATGTGAGTCTGGATTTCATATCAGACTCAATTTTGACAGAATTTATTCACTAAAAGCATTTTATGTGGATTTCTCTAATTAAAAACAAATCGTACTGTTAAATCGTGCCGTTTTTTTGGGTGGGGTGGGGTTGGATTAGGGTTGCATACCTACACATATACAAACATGATCACAATTTTAATAATATTCTTGACAACCCGTGAAACCTTTAGTCTTTACTTCGGACCAACAATGACACTTTGTGTATTGAGTAACTAATAGATTTTATTAAACTTCTTTTACAAATTTATTTCAAAATTATAAAAATTGCTATCGTCCAAAAAAACAAAAAAAAAGAAGTGGTGAGTTTACAGTTTTGGAGGTTTGAGGAATGTGGACCACCCCTTCATCACCATTGCTCCCTGTTCCACTCTGACCCGGAGTGGTAGTACCTGTTAGGGTCCCATCTATGGGTTAAATAGAAAAACATGAGTTGATAAACAAAATTGTATTATGCATTAAGAATTGATTTATTTCAAAACTTTATCGGCATTAAATGACCCACCGAGGTTGATATGCCGCAAAACAAAACAAAACAAAACCAAACCAAAAAAAAAAAAAAAAAACGCCGAAAAAAAAAATCACGTAAAAATCACCGAAAGCAATTGCAGTAATTAAAAACTTGGAAAGAAAATGATTGCGGGTCCAGATTTGGCCCGGAATGTTTTTAATTTGTTTGTGGAGTCGCCTGATTTCAAAATGGTATGATATGTAGGGTTACGGCCTCTTGTAGTAAAGTTGAAAAAATGTGACACACTGATACACTGACATTCGCATTTATTACTTGAGAATTTTTTTTTTAAGTACGTATTTGAGGGCATATAAGACGCACGGACATATAAGTCGCACCCCCATTTCAGCAGGTCAGATTCAGGAAAAAAAGTTTTTAGTGTATTTAAGAATATATTGTTGAAAACAGTCTACCATACGCTCCTGTTAACCTTGATTATAACAATACCAGCAATAAAAATAAGGATGCATGGAGTTTAGGGTTGGTAAAAGTACTGAACGTAAGCTGGGTTAGGGAGCATCATAGAGAAGATTAGCCAAGGCCCACGGGAGGTCTCAAATTGCACCTATGATATATAAGACGCAGGGGAATTTTTTGAGCGAAAATTTTGGGGAAAAAATGCGTCCTATATGCCATCAAATACGGTATATCTTCTCTTGTTATAATGGAGATTGTGTGTGTATGTGTCTGTAACCGAAACTACCTCATCATCAACGTCACAATTCTATTTGTTTATTTACGTTATATTCTCAATGGTTATGAAAGAAAAAGAGGATATGCAATAAATAAATAAATAAATAAATAAAAATCATACATAAAAATGAATAGGTAGATATTATGGCCCAAAACAAGACATTAGGTTTATAAGTTCCCCAAATTCACACTCAATTCACACTCAATTGTCCAATTGGACACATGGCCTAGTGGATAAGGTAATTAGGTTAAGACAGTTCTAAGTGACAGTTATCTCTGGATTCCGGGTTCAATCCTGAGTAGAGGCAGTAGCATAGAAAAATAATTAACACAACTCCTACCCCAGCTATGGTTAGCGGAATGAGAACAGGATACCCCCGTAGTTCAAAGTTCCGTGATGGCTCCCGATTACGACAAGAAAGTTCCCGAGTCCGAAAAGAAGGTTCCCGAGTCCGACAAGAAAGGCCGGAGGGCATATCGGCCGAAACGTTGTACAAATAACAATGAAGATAGGGACAATAGTCCGAATAACGCAGATAATACTATAAAAACAAAAATAAAAAAAAGAAACAAAAACAGTCTTTTAAGAACGTTGCATAAAATATGGAGCTCGTAAATATATGTAGACCACAGGCTTTCAACCTTTTTTCATCTCACGGCACAGTGAAATGGGCAATAAATTGATCGAGGTACACCATCGGTATATAAACATATAATCATGTAAGAGTGAAGTACGTGGTGTAATGGTTAAAGTCAAGGGAAATGGACTCGTCACCCCGTGTTCAAATCCTGGATGTGGTAATTGCATTTCACTTAGCGCTAATACCCTTGGGAAAGGTATGAATCCTACTCTCCCTCCAGCTATGGATAAATAGCAGGGCAGACTGAGCTCTTTAACCTTGGTTAGGCAACCGGTCTCGGAGAAGGAAAACTCTGAATTCAAACCTGTTAAAACTCCGCTTAAGAAATTGATCTTGTGTCACATCCTGCTCGTGCGGAGGGGTTGGGATATATATATATATATATATAATCATGTAAGAGTAAAAATACCTGTTTCTAAGACAGAGTTGAAAAACTCTGTTCTAAGAGGACAAAAAATATTTAATTAAAATAAAAGATATTAAATTTAGAAAGAAAAAAAAAAGAATTATTAAAGTAATAGAATAAAACGTAAGCGGATAATCAACCGTGCTCAACACTCACTGAACACCCATGGAAGCTTCACGGTACACTAGTTAATATAATAATAAAAGTCTCTGTGGTGTTCCGTTTTTGCTAGGCTACAGTTACATCTAAACATAATAAAAATGATAGTGATATATTGTAGGGACTGGCATTTTTGTCGTCTGCTACGAATTTTAAAAGCGAATTAAAAATAATTAAATCTATTATTTAAGGTTAAACTTTGTCTAAATCGATAAGTAGTAACATAATAACCATCATTAAAAAAAGAAAAATATCATTACATATGTAGTTTATTTTTAATAGATTTAAAACTATTTGTTTTTGTCAATTTCGACGCGATTCGCATTTGTCTCTTTTTCAATGGTTTTACACGCTTGTTTACAATTTTTATATAACATTCGCGATTGCAAAAAAATTTACCAAAAATCAGGTAATTATCCGATTTTAATGAAATTTTCAGTATTGATTTATCAATTAATGAATTTTTATAATGCATCAGTTATTTTATTTCAAAACTTTAATTTAGTATTTTTGCTATGAAAAATTAATATATAAAATTCATTTAAAATGTAAAAAGCCTGATGTTAAGTTTAAAATGTTATATTTTTAGATTCTAGAAATAAATATCTATTTAATGCAAACCTTATTTTAGGCGCCAAAAGTAATAAGTTTTGAAGAAAAACTCTATTGAAAATGTACCCCCCCCCCTCTTTTAAGCAGAAAAAATATCAATGTTAATTTTTCTTTTATAAGATAATAGCCAATTAAATAATTATCGAAATAAGTAAAAAAGAAATCTCCAAAAAAATAATTATTTATTATTTTTTTACATTTCATTTTTCAATTTTCGGTACTTATTTTCTCATAGAAAAGCCAGCGTAAAAGTTTTCTTTTGTTTCTATTCATAAGTTCGGTCTTTTATCTCTTTATTTATACTGTAATTAGAAAACTATAAGACCAACTTGAAAAAAAAAGAAGAAGTTACGCTCCCAACATAAGGGTGGGGTCAAAAATAAGTGACCTGAAAAAAATGAGAAAGCTTTGAAATAAAATAAATAATGCATTATAAAGATCATTCATTGATAAATAAACACTGAAAATTTCATTAGAATCCGATAATTCCCTGATTTTTGGTAAATTATTTTTGTAGGGGGTGGGAGCTAAAGTCATTTTGTCAAAAACGCATTTTAGGCTCAGTTTGCCAGTACCTAATATATTGATAACATTTCTATCTAAAAATCCCTATTTCTTTATCACACTTAAAAGACATTGCCTTTAAATTTAGATGTCAGTTCCTTTTAAGTGGGGAAACTACGTGATGTGTGGTCGATGAAAAGATCCTTTCATAAAAAATAAAGTTCTGACGAAAGTAGGTGAGACAATGACGCCTTTCCGTATCTTCTACTCCTCAAAAGGAATTTACCAGGAACAAGAGAGGAAATACCAATTCATTCTAACGTTTCTGGGTCAATATCTTTTTAAACCATATAGCGGTTAAGATGAAATGGACTCGTCGCCCCGAGTTCAAATCCTGGACGTGGTAATTGCATTTCACCTAGTGCTAATATCCCTAGGAAAGGTATGAATCCTACTCCTCCCCACAGCTATGGGTAAATAGTAGGGAAGACTGGGCTCTTTAACCTTGGTTAGGCAACCGGTCTAGGAGAAGGAAAACTCTGAATTCAAACCTGCTGAAATTGACCTTGTGTCGCATCCTGCTCGTGCGGAGGGGTTGGTAAATATAAATATAAATATAGCGGTTAAGTCTTAATTCCAGAGGCGGAATGATAGTGACTTGGTTGGTCGGTTTGGTTTGGTTTGGTTTGGTTTACGGCATATCAACCTCAGTGGGTCATTTAATGCCGATAAAGTTTTGAAATAAATTCGTTCTTAATGGATACACAATTTTTTGTAAACATATTTTTTTATTTAACCCATAGATACTAACAGGTACTACCAATCCGGTTATATATATATATATATATATATATATATATATATATATAGATAGATAGATAGATAGATAGATAGATAGATAAAGGGTGTCTTACCGGTGAATATGGGCACGATCATTGGAGGTGCACAGAATCCAGGGATTAAGTCCACGATAAAACCAATAAAAAGTGCTCAATACAAAGTAGAGCAAATTTATTAAAGAAATGGATACAATAGAAACCTACTCGAGTTTCACCGTTAGGATAATCAGGGAATTAATCGAATTAATCGAGTTACCGATTAATTGCAGCCGATTACACGTGTCGTGTGTTCATTGAATAAGATGTTACGTTACAGTGGGACGCTTATATATATATATATATATATATATATATATATATATGTGTGTGTGTGTGTGTGTGTGTGTGTGTGTGTGTGTGTGCTTAATTGAAGTCGTACCTAATTTTGAAAGTTAATTAATTAATAATTAATCAATTAGGCGGGAATACCTATTCAAATGTAAGGCTAAACAAATCGAGAAAAATCAATCTCTGTATGTACATTTCGGCCTAAATGTACATACAGAGATTGATTTTTCTCGATTTGTTTAGCCTTACATTTGAACAGGTATGCCCGCCTAATTCATTAATTATCAATTAATTAATTTTCAAAATTAGGTATGACTTCAATTAAGCACATATTCTCCCAAAAATTGTCGGCTAAAAAAAAAAGCCATATCAAACGCATCGTTTGTGTATTTACTTCTCATATATATATATATATGTATATATATTAGGTTATCCAAACAGGGTTACCTAACACTGAATATTCGGTAGGAGGGGTTGAAGGTGTAACAATAGTGGGTATTAGTTTATAACTTACACTAAGTCTTGATAATGCATTGATACATC
>CM042162.1:72948209-72958209 GCA_023376005.1 Doryteuthis pealeii | reverse complement strand
GATTGAGAGATGCAAGGACATTATTAGAAATGTCAAATTGACTTGAATCAAATAAATTTATTTCAGTTTTCAAAGCCTACCAAACTACAGGACTGGCTGGATGACAGGACTGGCCAGGGTGACAGGACTTTATGGACCACGGAATGCCGGATTTAGAGAGATATAAAGAAACTATTAAAAAACGT
The DNA here is from genome assembly GCA_023376005.1 of Doryteuthis pealeii. Classification (NCBI taxonomy): domain Eukaryota; kingdom Metazoa; phylum Mollusca; class Cephalopoda; order Myopsida; family Loliginidae; genus Doryteuthis; species Doryteuthis pealeii. The sequence goes on along the minus strand of CM042162.1, from coordinate 72,958,024 downwards.
CAAATTTTTCAGGTGTCGCGGTTTTCTTGTATATCAAGTGAACAACTAATCTAAAATGCCTTGTCACGTGTTCACCTACCCCCCCCCCATTTGCCGCAAACAGAGAATTCTCAAGATCATATTACGCAACGGATTTCTTTTTAAACCTCTTATTTAATGCAACAAATATCTTATTAGTTGCGCTAATTATTTTCTCTTGAAAGGACAGCTCCATATCGCTAATAAATTTAAATGAGATTCTAAATAAGCCTCGTTTTAAGACACAGGATCTTGTTTGACCCCCCCCCCGCTTTTACAACCCACACACACACACACACACACACACACATATATATATATATATATATATATATATATATATATATATATATATAATTTTTAGTTAAATCGGAAGTAAAGTATATATATATATATATATATATATATATATATATATACAGTAACATGCAGAATGAATTCAGTCAGACGTGAGCCATAAAATTAATGAAACCCCTTACCGTTCTTATGCTCTCCTTTTCTTGGAACCTTAATTAAAAATCTTTCAAGAATATATATGTATGTATATATATATATATACCAACCTCTCTGCACGAGTCGTACGTGACACAAGAGAAAATTTTAAGCAGAGTTTAACTGGTTTGAATTCAGATTTTTATTTCTCCGAGACTGGTTGCCATACCAACGTTATAGGGCCCAGTCTGTCCAATTTACCCATAGCTTGAGGGAGAATAGTAGGATACAACCCTTTCCCATGGGTATTTGGTCTATTTGAAATAGAAACAGTCTCGTTCAGTATTTGAACTCGGTTATATATATATATATATATATATATATATATATATATATATATATATATATATATATGTGTGTGTGTAATAGACAAAACTTGACCCGTTGGGTCACCCATTAAGCTCTCGCTAAATGATTAGGGAAAAGAGTAGGATCTGCCAAAATATCATCTGCTTTTCATTTTTAAAAACGAACTAAAATTTATTAAATTGATTATTTAAGGTCAAATTTTTGTCTAAGTCGAAAAGTAGTAACATAATATTACACATATAATTTATTTTTGATATATTTAAAACGTTTTTTTCGTCCATTTTAATCAAGATGCCTGCCAAGAGGCTACTTAAAATCCGTTTTTACAAAATAAATTGTAACTTTTGCAATTGAAAAAATTCACACTAGATTGTCCAATTGAACACATATCCTAGTAGATAAAGGAGTTAGATTAAGACAGTTCTAAATGCCAGTTATCTCTAGACTGCAGGTTCAATTCTGGTCAGGGACAGCAGTAACATAGAATAATAATTAACACAGCTTAACACCTGTACCCCAGCTATGGTTAGTGGAATGAGAACAGGATACCCCCGTGGACCTAATAACGGGTTGGGTTCAAAGTTCCGTGATGGCTCCCAATTACAAGAAGGTTCCTGAGTCCGACAAGAAATACCTGAAGAAGGCCGGAGGGACATCAGCCGAAACTTTGTACAGATAACAATGAAGACGAGGACAATAGTCTGAATAATACAAATAATGGTAATCTTTGCGGAGTTCCGTCCTGGCTTCCTGTATCCGAAGCAGTATCACTTGAAAAAAAAAAAAAAAAAAAAAGAAGAACCAAATTAGGGCATTTTCCACTGAAAACCCAACCCTAACCCTAAACCCCCCTAGTTAAAATTAACTGTTTTATTACAAAGTTCTGTTTTTTCTGGGTCACCCTGTATACAGAGTGACTCAGAAAAAACAGAGCCCAAATTATTTATTTATTTTCCATTAAACTAAACCTAAACCCCAACCCCAAATCCTAAACCCTAAACCCTAGTTGTTTTTGTTTTTCACGCCGCGTCCGCTACGGACTTCAATCGTAGCTGGTGTTTTTTTTCAGCAGTCACCGGCAAGCATGTTTTGAGGCAAGAGGCCATGACGGAACTCCGCAAAGATTACAATTATTTGTATTATTCAGACTGTAATATCGGAGTGGTATATATTTGATTGATACTGTTTTCTGCATAAATAAAAAGACTAAAGACAGAGTTTATTTTTTTAAAGCCATACGTAATTAAAAACAACCTTAATCCCCTAAAACCGTAACCCAATTCGCAAAATGTTAATTCATAGACTGTAGTTAAACTGTCATTGGGTACCAGCAAAATAATTTCCGTTTTAATTTTCCAACCTAAGTCAGTCCTACATTCTATGAATTAACATTTTGCGAATTGGGTTACGGTTTTAGGGGATTAAGGTTGTTTTTAATTACGTATTGCTTTAAAAAAATAAACAACAAAAAACCCAAATTACTATACATTTAATTAACCATTGAAATTAATTATTGAATCTATTATTGAAACAGTTGTTTGTGTTAATATAGCAATGTATAATTTCAATTAAACTTAGTTTAAAAAAATATTTTTCAACATTAAATGTATAGTAATTTGTGTTTTTTGTTGTTTATTTTTTAAGCAATACGTAATTAAAAATAACCGTAATCCCCTAAAACCGTAACCAAATTCGCAAAATGTTAATTCATAGACTGCAGTTAAACTGTCATTTGTACCAGCAAAAAACTTTCCGTTCTAATTTTACCGACCTAAATAAGAAGTCAGTCTAGTTTGTTTTAGTTTTAACTAAAACAAATTTTTAAGCCCGAAGAAAACTTTCACTTAAACAGTGGGAGTAGTCAATGTTTGCTCATTTGAATTCCATAATATTTAAGTATATAACTACTTTTTTTACCCAACATGAAATATCTTTTAAAGTAAGTTTAATACTCTATGAATTAATAATTAAAGTAATTTAAAAAAAATCTATTTTAAAGCATGATTTCAATTTCGTAAAATTTACGCTCAACTAAAATTGAAATCATGCCGTAAAAAGATACTTTTGTTTTGTTTTATTAAAACAAACCAAAACGTTTGCTCATTTGAATAAGATTCGCCTGGAGAAAGGGAAGTGGGCGAATCTACGGGGGGTTAGTGGGTGTGTGTAGGGGTCATTGACTGCTGGATTTTTTACCCTTTTTTCACTCTCCTTAACTGACAAATAGAGAGTGGGAGGAGAGTTAACTTAACTGACAAAGGGAGATGAGAAGAGAGATAGGTAGTCTTTTAGACAGGGATTGGTCGGTCGTTGAGTTAATTGCTAATTACGCCTAATTAAAACCAATTAAACTGAATTTTTTTCAAACACTTTGTAGTGCTAACACCAAGGAATATCTAAGTATAAATATTGTGTCCATAACATAAATAGAAAAAAAATCCTTTAGCTGGAGAAGGTTGATAAACTCAGCTTTAGTATAATAATATATATATATATATATGAGGTTTAGTAAACAAACAAATGTGTTTATTTTTATATGGCTTTAAGCCGACAATTTTTTGAGGATATGTGCTTAATTGTAGTCATACCTAATTTGAAAATTAATTAGTTAATAATTAATGAATTTCAGGCGGGCATATATGTTCAAATGTAAGGCTAAGCGAATCGAGAAGATGTCAATCCCTGAATGTACATTTCGACCTATTAGGTCTCATCAGCAAGGTTATAGACATGGGAGACTACTCCGTTTGTGACTCGAAACCTCGAAATATAATATATATATATATTATATATATATATATATTATATATATATTATATATATATATATATATTAGCAAATATATGCACCATCCGGGTGCAAGTATTTAAGTTTTAATGTAATAAAATATCGTATTAAATTAGAAAGGCTAATGAAACTAAATAAGAATGCAGATAAAAAGACTTGAAACAGAGGGGGTGATAATAGATAAATAGAACAACTGAAACGTACTCTTCCATCACTCTCGCATTTCCTTGTTATTTTTTTCTAATTTAAGTATTTAGTTAAAAGAGTAAGTAAAGAATAAAATGACAGTTATTTTTTCATGTTAATAGATTTCATTTAAGATTCATTGAAGAGATTTTTGCTTATATTCATTAAAATAAAACCAAACGGTTAGAAATCAATAATACTAAGCACATATTTATTAAAATCACATTTTTAATATCAATATGCAAATAAGCCTTCCTGTTCACACTGTAAACTGCTATTTTAGTGTATATATAAATACAATTGCATATTATTCATTTGTAGATATGATTAACAATATTAATAATGTAAAACAATTTTATTAGTAATTGAGGTTTAAATAAAAATAAAATCATGGAGAATGTGACGTAAATAACAAAGGGAATTGTTACTTGAGTAGTGATATAGTTTCGGTTACAGACAGAAAAGCAAACAATCTCCATTATAATAAGATATATATATATATATATATATATATATTATACTCATGGGTCCACACCACTCATTATTCTTTAATTATTATACACAAAGTTGTTGTCATACTCGGGATGGTTACAGTGACTTGGACCCTAGCAAAAAAAGAAAAAAAACAAAAAAAAAAAGAAAGGATTATTATCCCTTTAAGTACTCTTCCAAGATGTGATATACCGAGTTGTTTACATTCCTATATGTGATCTACCCATTAACTATCAATTATTTTCCCATTAAACTAACCCTAAACCCTAACCCTAACCCTGTCTTCTTTTTTCCTAGTAGATCACATGCCATGAATAGTAAGTAAGTAAGTAAAGTCGTCGGGGCGGCCTAATGTCGGTACCAGCCAATCAGCGAAGGAGTCTATCCCCTTTTCAATTGCGCTAGACCAAGGAGATTGTGTTGGCGTCTGAGGTGGAGCGCCACACCTACCATCAGCTCCTTACTTTACCTGTGCTACTCATACGCTGGGTTGGCGAGGGCGGTATCGAACTAAGAACCTTGCGGTTTCTAGCCGACCGAGCTAACCCGGCCCCATATTGGAAGAGCACCGCCCTTTATCCTATACGTAGGGGGGGGGGTCTTACTTCTTTGCTAGTCAGCGCATTCAAAGCAGAATTCATTGGACCGGAGACCGATTGACCAGACCAGTATTCATTATGTGCAGTCTCTCGGCCATCGAAAAATGCCTCTTATCACCCCCACCCCCCTTGCCTGGAATAGAACGATCTGATCTCGGCCCAGAATTTTGACACGGTATTTGATCCTGTGTTCTATTTTCGTGACACACTTAACTAAACACTTAAGCAGACAATTGCACTTATAATCATTCAAGATTTTCCCAGTTGATCGTCAATTTATGAGAAAGCAAACATAAAATATAAAATAGTTTAACACATGTGCAAGGTCATCGTTGATAAACTGATTTTTAATCACAGTTGCTAAACTCAAATAGGAGAACCCTGACAAATAAAATTATTTAATATACTAGCAAATATATGCACCCTCCGGGTGCAAGTATTTAAGTTTTAATGTAATAAAATGTTATATTAAATTAGAAAGGCTAATGAAACTAAATAAGAATGCAGATAAAAAGATTTTAGACGTGGGGGGGGGTATAATCGAAAAATAGAACACCTATTGCTAAATTTTCCTAATTTAACTATTCAGTTAAAATAGGAAGTAAATAATAAAATTACAATTATGTCTTCTTGTCAATGAATTTCTTTTAAGATGTATTCACAAGACTTTTGCTCATATTCATTAAGTTAAAACCAAATAATTAGAAATCAGCAAATTAGCCTTCCCGTTCACACTGTAAACTGCTCCGCCAATAGCGGTGAATGTCACGTAAATAACTAAGGAAATTGTGACTTGAGTAGTAATATAGTTTCGGTTACAGACAGAAAACACTCAATCTCCATTATATATATATTGATAAGTCATCCACAGACACGTATTTCGGCGTTTCACGCCTCTTCAGTGTGGCTAGACACAACTATCCTTGGCGAGGGTCGAACTCAGACTGAGCGTTTGGCAGCCTGATATCTTATCCCCCCGGTCACTGACAGCTGTAGCGGGACTGATGTTTTTAAACTATTAAGTACATAGGTTTGTTTATGTATTTTACGGTCACAGAGAGATCAAATTTCCTGGGAAACGATCATTGCTTATATGCTTAGTAGTGCTAGTTAATTTAAATTACCAATTAGAGAGCTCATACCAAATTTATGGGAGCATATATTATATATATATATATATATATATATATATATATATATGTGTGTGTGTGTGTGTGTGTGTGTGTGTAGAATTAAACAAAAGGCACGTCTCTGGTTTAACAATTTTATTAACAATCTTTTCGAGCTTTCAGGCCAACTTTTGTTTTTACATTTGGATGGAATCCGTGGATTAGTCCACCAAAGTTTTTATCCCAAGTACTTTCGGTGGACTAATCCACGGATTAAATCCAAATGTAAAAAGTTGGCCAGAAAGCTTGAAAAGATTGTTTATAAAATTGTTAAACAGAAGACGTGCCTTTTGTTTAATTGTACATGTTAAATGAAAGGATGCTGCCCAAATACACACACACACACACACACATACATATATATATATATGTGTGTGTGTGTGTGTGTGTGTGTGTGTTCGTATGTGGGAGTGTATGAATGATATAAAGTGTTTTCTTGATAGGATTCAACCAAAATTGAAAACTCAAACGTACATATAAAGATTTGCGTATATATATATATATATATATATATATATATATATATATGAAAAATAGATGGAAATTAATCCGACAGTATGAACTATAACATTTTGAAAAACATATGATGTGACAGATCTGTTTCGACCAAATCGATAAGTTGGTCTTCATCAAAGAGCGACATAGACGTCTATGTATCGATGGTCGAAACAGATCTGTCAGCAATCACATAACAAACATCATATGTGTTATAGTGTGTGTGTGTGTGTGTGTGTGTGTGTGTGTGTGTGTGTGTGTGTGTTTGCATTCCTTATAGCACTAATACCCTTGGGAAAGATATGAATCCAATTATCCTCCCTCTAGCTATGGGTAAATAGTAGGGCACAGTTGGTATGTTAACCGATCTAAGGAAAGGAAAACTCTAAATTCAAACGTTAAACCTCGCTTAAAAAATTAACCTTTTGTGGCATAATACTGTCAATGTAAACATAAACACTAAAATATTTTCATACGTGTCCAAGGTCAATGATGATCGGCTGATTTTCATATAAACTATGAAATTAATTTAAACAATTGTATTATTACTTTAAATGGAAAACAAATATTTGAGAAATTTGCAATCAATTCTAAAAATTATTTTTTTTTACTCTCACCCTTTTTTCAGTAATAATAAGTTAACTAAAAAGTTTACAAATAAATAAATAACTACGATTTTGTGTAAAATGTATGTATACAATATTCAAAATAGTTATCTAACTAATAATTAATAGATGCGCGCTACATTTTATTTGAGGGGACAGAACTATTTTCTATTTCAAATTCTTTCATTTTTGTTATTTTTTTTTTTTATTTTTTTTTTTTATTTTTTATTTTTTTTTTAATTTTTAATTTTTAATTTTTTTATTTTTCAATTTTTTTTATTTTTTTTTTTTTTATTTTTCCTTTTTTTTTTTATTTTTCAATTTTTTTATTTTTCATTTTTTTTTTTTTCTTTTTTTTTTTTTTTCTTTTCATTTTTTTTTTTCAATTTTTTATTTTCAATTTTTTTAATTTTTTTTTTATTTTTATTTTTTCATTTTTTTATTTTTTCATTTTTTTATTTTTCAATTTTTTATTTTTTTTTTTTATTTTTCATTTTTTTTTATTTTTCATTTTTTAATTTTTTAAATTTTTAATTTTTTATTTTTTTTTTTTTTTTTTTTTTTTTCTTTTTTTTACTCCTTTTATAAAGTTGATAATTTTACTTACTTATGGTACAAACTCTCTGTCATTCAATTTTTAACTCCCACTCCCATCAGGCAATATCTTTTGATACAGTCAGTCAGTCTTAGTCAGTCTCATCAGCAAGACATGGGAGACTGCTCCGTGTCTATAACCTTGCTGATGAGACCTAATAGGTCGAAATGTACATTCAGGGATTGACACTTTCTCGATTTGTTTAGCCTTACATTTGAACATATATGCCCGCCTAAATTCATTAATTATTAACTAATTAATTTTCAAAATTAGGTATGACTTCAATTAAGCACATATCCTCCAAAAATTGTCGGCTAAAAGCCATATCAAATAACACATTGTTTAATTACTTACTCTATATATATATATATATATATATATATATATATATATTTGTGAATAAAAAGGCCTTAAATACCATGGGTTTCGTGATTATTTAACCCCCCACAAAATATGCCAACCAGGGACTATGAAATAAGTGCCACATTTGTTTTCGATTATGATATTTAAAACCTTATTATCCACAAATAACTTTGCTCTATTTATAATAAGTAAACATTGAGCTGTCAAACGGAACCTGAACTCTACAACAAACTACTGGTAGGAATAGGACCAGCCTAGAATCACCTTGTACCAAGAAACTTGATACCCCAACAAAGAATATATATATATATATATATATATATTATATATATATATATTATGGAGTAAATATGGAAATTAAATCCGACAATATAAAGAAATTTGAAAAAACAAGTGTTCCGAAATGGGATGAATTTAATTATCGATGTTTAAAACATTTCGGTTACATTGAACCTTCATCAGGATGTCTCTTGGGGTGAAGAAAATGATGGATGTTTTTATATGTGACAGGAGATGAAAATCTTTTTAGTTCACATATAAAAAACATCCATCATTTTCTTCACCCCAAGAGACATCCTGATGAAGGTTCAATGTAACCGAAATGTTTTAAAACATCGATAATTAAATTCATCCATTTTCGGAACACTTGTTTTTTCAAATTTTCTTTATATATATATATATATATATATATATATATTATATATATATATATATATATATATATTATGGACTCTCTCGTCGATTTTCGACGCATGAGGGTTCACACACACAATGAACACCCACACAGTGATTTGTTTATAGTGGTGAAGGCTCGTGTTGGACCATCCACACTTTTTGGCACAGTCGATAGGAAAGAATTGATGCATCAAGGGTTGCCACAAATCCAATCAACGACCGACCTCAGGAATTTTGAATTCAGAGTTATCCCTCTCCTAGACTGGTTACCTACCCATATATATATATATATATATATATATATATATATATATATATATATATATATATATCGTTCCATGCTGATATTAACAGCCTGTTTATAATTGGCTAGAAAACTGAGGATTGGCACTATACAACATCAGTTTATCTATTCACGTGATGAATTGGCAAGAGTTAACGTCAAACACGATCGTTACATTTCGTGACAGGGCGCGGTAATTTTTTTTTATTTTTAGGAACAACTAATCCTCACTTACTTAAAATATCCCAAGACCACTTATTAATTATCCCTAATAAAAATTAAAAAATAATTTAAAAAATCAAAAAATCCAACGGTCAGAAAAGCAAGATGGCCGATCCCTCTGAATAAGAATTCATTGAAGGGACAAAACCACCCAGAGTGACACCATTACAGCCCCCCTCCCCCTAAGACGAGGACAAGAAGTGAAACCGAAACCTTTCAGGATTTCCCTGAAAAAATCTATACATATTAAAGGGCAGTTGTGTGTATATGTATGTCCGGAAGAAACTTCAAAAATAAAACTATTAATGACAAAGTATATATATATATACACATTAATTATCACCAGGGCTTGGTTTTTGAGCAAAAATAGAGATTTGATTTATATTCGTGAAGATAATTAAAAAATAAAATTTAAATGATAACAGCATGGTGTTTTTTTTCATTTAATATTTTAGATAGTAGACATAAACATTTCTTTTCAAGAATAGCTGGATCAATGCAAGGTCTATTTTTTTTACATAGGGA
>CM042162.1:72938209-72943209 GCA_023376005.1 Doryteuthis pealeii | reverse complement strand
CACACACACACACACACACACATATATATATATATATATATATATATATACCTTTTTTGACGGCACATAAGACGTACTGGCATATAAGACGCATCCCCATTTCAGCAGGTCAGATTCAGGAAAAAGTTTTTAGTGTATTTAAGCATATATTGTTTAAACAGGCTAACTCTGCATTACACAAGCAAAAACATAGCTGTATAAAAGCAATTTGGCAGTACAGGCAAGCAATAAGCATACACAAGACATCTCAATAGCAGGAAATAATAATAATAATAATAATAATAATAATAATAATAATAATAATAATAATAATAATAAAAAAATGGATCACCTTATCCCAGCAAGAAGACCGGACCTAGTGTTGATAAACAAAAAAGAAAGAACTTGTCAACTGGTGGATTATGCAGTGCCAGCAGATCACAGGGTGAAGCTACAGGAAAATGAAAAAATGGACAAATATATGGACCTTGCCAGAGAACTGAAAAAGTTATGGAACATGAAAGTGAAAGTAATACCAATTGCGGTTGGTGCACTTGGAACAGTCCCAAAAGGATTGGAAAAGGGTTTGGAAATTTGGATATACAAGGAAGGATTGAAATCATTCAGAACACTGCACTGCTGCAATCTGCCAGAATACTCAGAAGAGTTCTGGAGACCTAAGGAGACTTGCTGTCACTCAGACTCCAGTGAAAGACCATCAGCTAATGTTGATGTGAAAACTCAAAAGGAGATAATAATAATAATAATAATAATAATAATAATAATAATAATAAAACTTTACCTACAATGTATAAGACGCAGAGCAATTTTTTGTGCCGAAGTATTGGAAAAAAAAGTGCGTCCTATATGCTGTCAAATACGGTATATATATATATATATATATATATATATATATATATATATATATATACTATAGCGTGAGATGGTCACTGATTGCCTCGCATGAAACCAATATGGTCGTGAATGTTCCTTTGTCACCTAATAAATAGATATGTAAAACCTTTATATATTTATCTTATTATATATATATATATATATTGTTAAATAATGCAGCCATTTTCTGTCTGCAAGTTTTGTCCTTTGTTTTTTCGTATTGCCGGATTATTTTTGTAATATTGGCGAAAATTGGCTGATGTATTTGCCATATGTCATAGACCAAGTACTTTCTGCCCTATCGTGGGCCATCTTCAAGGTATTTTGAAACCGTACAACAATGGGCTATTCCATTTTCCATTTATATAGGTTGTGTTTATTATTGTTGTTGTTATTATTATTAGTGTTATTATTATTGTCATTATTATTACTACTTTTGCTATTATAATTTTATAGTAATTATAGGCATTTTAGAATATTGGTGCTATTATCAAAGTTTATTTTGTTTAGTTTTGGATTTTTGTGTCTAATATGCAGTGCTTCTAAGATTTTTAGTCGTTGTTTACATGTTTGTGTTTCTATAATGGTAGTGTTATCGTTAAGTATTTTCCGGAATTTATTGTTGGGACAAGAGTGTGATTTTAGATGTTGGGCTATTGAGCTATTATCTGTAAGGTGCATTGTAAGCCGTTTGGAAAGGACAAAACTTACAGACAGAAAATGGCTGCATTATTTAACAATATATACCTACAAGAAAAAATGCTGGCAAAATACACACACACGTGTGTGTGTGTGTGTGTGTGTGTGTGTGTGTTGTGTCTGTGTGTGTGTGTGTGTGTGTCTGTGTGTGTGTGTGTGTATGTGTCTGTGTGTGTGTGTCTGTGTATGTGTCTGTGTGTGTGTGTGTGTGTCTGTGTATGTGTCTGTGTGTGTGTGTGTGTCTGTCTGTGTATGTGTGTGTGTGTATGTGTGTGTGTGTATCTGTGTATGTGTGTGTGTGTGTCTGTGTGTGTGTGTGTGTGTGTGTGTGTCTGTGCATGTGTGTGTGTCTGTGTCTGTGTGTCTGTGTGTGTGTTGGGGAAATTTTTTTGGTTGTCTTAGAAGCCTGAAAAAAGTAAAGCTCAGAATCAAAATGAAGAATATTGTTGTTATGGTAATTTACCACACACGCATGAACTCTTCCAACTAAGTGAGTTAATATTTCAGCGGATAGCCGATAAGACAGCCTCGCGTGGCCGTCACATTTGTATATGTAAGGTTAAAAGTGATATGTACTTGAAGATACAAACTCCGACAAAGGTTTGATAAACAAAACATTTAATACATATACAGCACATGGATAAAAGGGTACATAATACAAGGTGTACATAAATAAAGATAAAGACACATTCATGAATGGTAAAAAGATAAACATAAATGCCACAGACATGAAACTAAGAATAGTCCATGCTGTGTGAATAACTTACAGTAATGTAAGGGGGGACGAGGCCCCAACGAGAAGGGGTAGACCAGAATCTAACCCATGTATCTCGTAGTGTGAGGAACAGGAAAAGAGAGGAAGAGACGTTCAAACCAGCCGCTTAAATACTATAGCCCCTGGTGAGAACAAGCAACAAATCAGGGGGAAGACAACTATTACAGGCCAAATGGGAAGATAATCCCAACATATATTAATTTTTCAGCGGATAGCCGATAAGACAGCCTCGCGCTACCGTCACATTTGTATATGTTTGCACTACTGTTCTTTGTTAATATATTTCAAGGTGCTTCCCACTTCTTTAAAGGTTTATTTTTAGATTGACTTTTCTTTTGCTTTTCAGTGTTCTTTTCTTTGTGGTTACCTGGTGGGTTGGCCTGGTGGTCAGTTGGCTGTCTTTGATGGGTTTTTTTTGTGTGTATGTATGTGTTGTCACAGGATTTTTCGCTCCATTGTAAATGTCGTGGGTTGGGGAAGGAAGGTTTATTTTTAGCTGAGTTTGTTTGTGGTGGACTGCTATGTGGGAGGTGGGGTTGATTGAAGTATTCGCATACATTAAAACTACAATAACAACACGTATATATATATATATATATATATATATATATATATATTTGAGGTGAATGTTAGTATTTGTATCCGTTTTAGGAGATACTTATACTAGGTTTGGGCTTAGGTGTGAAGCATTAACGTACTTATTATGCTAATATTGTTAGCGTAATATGTTAGTTGAGGAATAAATATCTGAAGACTCTGTGGTTTGTTTTGAGTTTCATTTATTTAGCCGGGTAAATTTTCGGGACTGCTATGTCCCTTCGACTGACCGTGAATCGTGGTGGTGATCTGGTGGCGACTGCCGCGTGTTTTAGGCTGGACTGTGGGGCCTGGTTTCTGGTTGGTTCGTGGTGATTGATGAGTTAGTACTCTGTGTGTGGTCGTGTGGTGGGGGTCATGGAGTTGGAGGTGTGGGGGTGTTATAGAAATATTTATTCCTCAACTACCATATTACGCTAACAATATTAGCATAATAAGTACGTTAATGCTTCACACCTAAGCCCAAACCTGGTATAAGTATCTCCTACAACGGATACAAATACTAACATTCACCTCAAATATACATACGCACCAGAAGCATACGGAGACGTGAAATCCACACATATATATATATATATATATATATATATATATATATATATATATATATATATAGATAGATAGATAGATAGATAGATAGATAATTTCTGTTTCAACTCAAATTTCTTTGTTACTTTTTACTGTTTACTTGTTTTATTGATTATTCATTTCACCTTTCCCTTATGGCAATCCCCAACCCCTTTTTATCATATGGGTGCTAGAAGGCGGTGGCTGCGGGTCTACATGTCCTGGGAATGACGTTAAACTCTATTTGATGGTGAGGTTCCAGTTTTGTAGGTTTGGGGAATGTGGAGCACCCCTTCATCACCATTGCTCCCTGGTCCACTCTGACTCGGAGTGGTAGTACCTGTTAGCGTCCCATCTATGGGTTAAATAGAAAAATGTATTTATAAAAAAAATTGTATTATCCATTAAGAATTGATTTATTTCAAAACTTTATCGGCATTAAATGACCCACTGAGATTGATATGCCGTAAAACAAAACAAATAAACAAACAATCATTTCACCTTTAAGGTTTTTTTTGTTGTTGTTGTTGCTATTTGTTTTTTTTTTTTTTACATCACGGCACTCGGAAAACTCCTTATCTATATACCGTTACGAACTCGGTAAGTAATAATTCACTACTTTCACACCAACCCCACCACAACCACTTAAACAGGTGATTTGATTTATAGGCGCTGCTAGGCACTGTTAAAGAAGTAAGGACGACCTCATAAGCTTTGTTCACCTGCATACTTCTACACATGATTTATAGTGGTGAAGGCTTGTGCAGGACCAGATACACATTTGGGATTAGCAGTTAAGAGAAAAATACTACACGTCTGCGCTACAGATTCCCCCAACAACACTCCTCATGTTTTGAAATCAGAGTTTTTCCTTCTCCTAGACTGGTTGCCTTACCGTGTCTTAAGGGTCCAGTCTGCCGCTTGGAAAATTGATCTTGTGTCACATCCTGTCCTTGGCGGAGAGATTTGGTAAATACATACTTATAATATTTTTAAAAAACTACACAAGGATACTGCGTGCTGTTTTGAACAAATCCTGGAAGCAGACCCCTTAAAAACGCCAACTGTACGGCCACTTACATCCCATCACACAAACCATCCAAATAAGATGAACAAGACACGCTAGACACTGTTGGAGAAGTAAGAACGAGCTCATGAGCTATGTTCGCCAATGGACTCCTACACATGGACACACCAGTGCTGGCAGCCCAGCAAAAACTTACATTCGCCAGTTCTGTGCAAACACTGTATGCCGTCTCGAGAAGCCACCATGAGCGATAGCGACAGATGGTGAGAGAGAGAGAGAGAGAGAGAGAGAGAGAGAGAGAGAGAGAGAGAATATAAGGAATCCGTGCTATCAGCATGCCTTGGTGATAATGATATGACCTACTATTTATCCATAGCAAGAGGGAGAATAGTTGGATGAAAACCTTTCTCAGGGGTATTAGCGCTGTTGGGATTACATTTCTCGACTAATATGCCATATGGG
>CM042162.1:72868209-72933209 GCA_023376005.1 Doryteuthis pealeii | reverse complement strand
ACTAATCATCAAGCCTCATCTCAAACATTCAGAGAAATTGTTTTATTTAATTATTATTTTCAATGTTTGGTTTGTTTAATGGCATATCAACTCTTGTGGGTTATTTAATGCCAGATCTATATTTTGTATATGTGATTTATAAGTGAATAGTTTCCAAATAGATACTTTTGTTTGGTTCAGTTCTATAAACTAGTCGAAATAATTTCATTAACTTCATGTGTATTTATATATTGGTTGGTTGGTTTATTTAATGGCATATCAACCCTTGTGGGTTATTTAATGCCAAATCTTTTATTTTTTATTTTTTTTTGTATATTTGATTTGTCAGTCAATAGTTTCCAAATAGATATTTTTGTTTGGTTCGGTTTTATAAACTGGTAGAAATAATTTTCAATAACTTTATATATTGGTTGGTTAGTTGATTGGTTGGTTGTTGTTTAATGGCATATCAACCCTTGTGGGTTATTTAATACCAAATTTATTTTTGTATATATGACTTTGGGCCGGGTTAGCTCAGTCAGTAGAGCGTTAGGCTAGAAACCACAAGGTTCCTAGTTCGATACCGGTCCCCGCCAACTCAGCGTATGAGTAGCACAGGGATCTGTGCGGTAAAGTAAGGAGCTGATGGTAGGTGTGGCGCTCCACCTCAGATGCTAAAAACAATCTCCTGGGTCTAGCGCTATTGAAAAGGGGATAGACTCCCTCGCTGACTGGCTGATACCGACTTTAGGCCGCCCCGTCGACTTTACTTTATATATGATTTGTAAATAGTTTGTAAATTGATATTTTTGTTTGGTTCGGTTTCATAAACTAGTAGAAATAATTTTCAATAACTTTATATATTGGTTGGTTAGTTGATTGGTTGGTTGTTGTTTAAAGGCATATCAACCCTTGTGGGTTATTTAATACCAAATCTATTTTTGTATATATGATTTGTCAATAGTTTGTAAATTGATATTTTTGTTTGGTTCGGTTTTATAAACTAGCCGAAATAATTTTAATTAATTTCATGTTTATTAATTAATTAGTAGAATTATTAAACTATTAGCTGACTCTCAGACACCGCCTCTTAGCCATAAATTATTAAAAGGATGGGCATTTGCCATTAAAGCAATTTGAAGAATATGGTTGGGACAATTCTATATGTGCTAGGGCTTGACATGACCAGCCGATTGATCGGATTAGGCTCCTCGTTTATTTTCGGTCGCTCGTTTAGACCAAGTAAGGGGCTAACTGAAGTATTGCAAGTCTCGGGCCCACTCTCGGGTCACAGTCTGCTCAGCCACCATAATCCTGTCCTCAGGTATTACGGGTCACCACCCACCGCCAACAGGGTTTTTACTCTTCTGCAGAGGTGCAGTTAGCGTATTCTATTGCCCCAGGCGATAGGGCGGTACTATATTGGTAGAAATAATTTTCATTAGCTTCATGCATATTATTAAATTAAAAGAAATAACTGTGTATTGAAAAACTCGTAGTTGACCCTCAGTCACAGCCTTCTAGCACCTTTTAGATAAAATGGGTTGGGTGTTTTTTTTTGCTATAAGGGCGGTTTGAAAAATACGGTCGGGACTTAAAGCTATACGGGTCGTATAGATTTTGACACGACCAGCTGATCGCCAGTATAGGTACCGAAGTGGAGTGTTGCAAGTCCTGTGACCACTTAGTACCCAGGTCACAGACCGCTCAGCCACCAGTATCCTGTCCTCAAGCATTATGGTGGGCTGAGGGTTTTGCAGTCGGCACATTCTACAACCACAGGCGAAAATAGGTGCTGTTCCAATATGTGATATACCGAATGTTTTCAAATCCGATATGTGATCTACCGTGTTGTTTACATTCCAGTATGTGATCTACCCATTATCTACCTATCATTTTCCTGGAGGCGCGTGGGCTAGTGGTTAGAGTCGTGGAAAATGGACTCGTCGATTCGAGTTCAATTCCTAGACGAAGCTGTTGACATTTCACATAGCGCTAATACCCTCGGGAAAGGTATGAATCCATATATTCTCCCTCCAGCTATGGGTTAAATAGTAGAGTAGACTGGGCCCTTCAGCCTTGGGTAGGTAACCAGTCTAGGAGAGGGATAACTTTGAATTCAAAATTCCTGAGGTCGGTCGTTGATTGGGTTTGTGGCAACCCTTGATGTACCAATTCTTTCCTATCGACTGTGTCAAAAAAGTGTGGATGGTCCAACACAAGCCTTCACCACTATAAACACATCACTGTGTGGACGTTCAATGTACGAACACTTATACGTCGAAATCGACGGGAGAGTCCATCATTTTCCCATTAAACGAACCCTAACCCTAACCCTGTCTTCTTTTTTCGTAGTAGATCACATGCCATGAATAGTAGATCAATTGTAGATCACAAACCTTCGGTAGATCACATATTGGAAGAGCACCCCTAACCCTAACCCTAAACCCTAACCCTGTCTTCTTTTTCCTAGTAGATCACATGCCATGAATAGTAGATCAATTGTAGATCACAAACCTTCGGTAGATCACATATTGGAAGAGCACCCCTAACCCTAACCCTAAACCCTAACCCTGTCTTCTTTTTCCTAGTAGATCACATGCCATGAATAGTAGATCAATTGTAGATCACAAACCTTCGGTAGATCACATATTGGAAGAGCACCCCTAACCCTAACCCTAAACCCTAACCCTGTCTTCTTTTTCCTAGTAGATCACATACCATGAATAGTAGATCAATTGTAGATCACAAAACCTTCGGTAGATCACATATTGGAAGAGCACCAAAATATATTCAAGAGACCCTTGCAGGTTTATGTAGATAATAATAGACCATGTGTCACGAAAATAAGGAGGAAGAAGAATAGCTAGTATTGACGATTGTGTAGATGTAACAATTCAAGGGCTCGAGGAATACACAATTGTATTAGGGAAAAGGATGACTAATTGCAGCAGCCAGTAATAATAATATTAACTGAAACAACTTAGAGACAAAAAAAAACAAAAAAAAAACAGCGATGAAAAATCTAGGAAAAAACTTTCTGGTATTGGGGTTAATCGTTATACGACAGCTTGGTACCTAGATGCAAACCCCCAACAGAGAATATGAGCTGCTATAGAAAACACAACAGCGAGTGTACAAATAGCAGTTACCATGTTTATTCATGGGAGAAATATGAGGAGATTATCCGACAGTATGTGGAGAAAGGTAGACAAACACGGGATGTTGTAGAAAATGGATGTTTATTGTAGGTAGTGATGTCGACGATGCAACGTTTCGGTCTGTTAGACCTTCTTCAGGAACCGACCCCTCCCCTTATTGACGACCTCCTCAATTCATCATACTGAAGCAAGAGCTATATTCCTAAAGTCCTGAAGAAGGTCTAACAGACCGAAACGTTGCGTCGTCGACATCACTACCTACAATAAACATCCATTTTCTACAACATCCAGTGTTATAATGAAAGAAAGAAAGAAATAAGAAATTTATTAATCAATAGTAGTACAAATTATTAAAAAAAATATAAGTAAAAGAAAAACTTTATTGGTTTAAACTACTATTGAAGGGAGGCCATGCCTAATAGCGTGAAGCTAATCCCATGGACATGACCACCCTTGGACGCTCACAGGAAACGATACATGAAACACACAACGTAAACATATACATATATATCATGAGACAAATTAGCCGTGTGAGAATCTAAATGCAAATCTGTTGTTTATAAGAGGCAATAAAATGATTTTTCAAAAGTGTTTTAAGGACAAAATAATTTACTGAAACAAGCTTCATCTTTTCTTTATCAAACAATACCGACTGAACAGTATTCCAATAATTAATTGCATTAAAACGAATCGAATTATGCCCAAAACTAACAGTGTTGATGATAGGGAAATTAAACAAACCAGATTGGTCAGCACGAGTGACATGAGCATGGGTGAAGTCAACTACAAAAGCATTCTGAACAGAAACAGGCATTTTATTGTGGAATAGTTTATGTAAGAACAAAATAATTTGTAATTTGTCTACCTTTCTCCATGTTTATTCATGTAACACAATTAATAACATATATATTGTACAAAACGTACTCACCTTATACAAAGTTCTTGCTCACCTGAAGGGGTTTCCCCAATAGACACCTACGGACCAGTTCCATGACAAGTCGACCAGAAATTATCTCAGAGAGGATTGACTCAGTTTCCCTCTCCATCAAACTTGTAGGTCTCTCAAACTTGACTCTACATATAGACCGCCCTGTCGGCTGGGGCGTTAGAATGCACCGACTGCACTTCTGCAGAGGGGTAAGACTCCCCCAATGGGGCCACCTGTTGGCCGTGGATGGCGACCCGTGATGCTTAAGGATAGAGCCCAGGTGGATGAGCAGTTCATGACATGCAATACACCACTTTGGCCCTATCTTGGGATAGACGGGCGGTCGGAGAGGCCCCCTCCGATCAATCGGCTGGTCACGTCAAGCCCTAGCACCTATATGATTGCCCCAATCCTATTGCCCTTATGGCAAGCCCCAACCCCTTTTTATCATATGGGTGCTAGAAGGCGGTGGCTGCTGGTCTAAATGTCCTGGGAATGACGTTAAACTCTATCTGATGGTGAGGTTCCAGTTTTGGAGGTTTGGGGAATGTGGAGCACCCCTTCATCACCATAGCTCCCTGGTCCACTCTGACCCGGAGTGGTAGTACCTGTTAGGGTCCCATCTATGGGTTAAATAGAAAAATGTATTTATAAAAAAATTGTATTATCCATTAAGAACTGATTTATTTCAAAACTTTATCGGCATTAAATGACCCACTGAGGTTGATATGCCGTAAAACTAAAACAAACAAACCATCTACATATAGAAAGGACATTTATATTGTTAGTCATTGTTTTATTGTTTTCTTTATTAAACCTTTAGAATTGAACTAACTTTTGATTCATTTATTTGTAGTTGTTGGCCTGAGAATAAATGCTATCATCATGTCTCGCCAGCAGCATGGATATCCATGACAATCTCTCGCCAACCACCCCTATCATTCATTGACCCTGGAAGGTCCGCCGCACAGCATGCAGTATCCGTACAGAGTTGGTCTATGTAGGTCTTTGCCGGACAGCCCGCACTAGCATGTCCACGTGCTGGTTTCCATAGAAAGACGTCGCTTATAAGTTCATCCTTACTTCTCCAGCAGTATCCAGCATGTCTTGTTTGTCTTACTCGGATGGTTTGTGTGACAGGCGGAAGGTGGTCGTATACCTGCTTTCTTGTGAGATGTTCGCTATACTACCCCAGTAACGTAATCTTGAGACTAAAATATAAAAAATAAGAGAATGATTAAAAATTTGTTTTATCCGGATTGAAGATGTAAGTATTACACGCATATATACTTTTTAATAAAAGTAGGAGTGCGTAGTGTAATGGTTAAAGTCATGGGAAATGGACTCGTCGCCCCGAGTTCAAATCCTGGACGTGGTAATTGCATTTCACTTACCGCTAATACCCTTGGGAAAGGTATAAATCCTACTTTCCCTCCAGCTATGGGTAAATAGTAGGGCAGACTGGGCTCTTTAACCTTGGTTAGGCAACCGGTCTAGGAGAAGGAAAACTTTGAATTCAAACCTGTTGAACTCCACTTAAGAAATTGACCTTGTGTCGCATCCTGCTCGTGCGGAGGGGTTGGTAAATATATATATACTTTTTTAATTGGTTGGTTGGTTGGTTGGTTGGTTGGTTTGATAATGGATTTTAACTGCATATCAACCCGTCCGTATTTTTTTTTTCTTTCGGCGGGGTAACATACGATGGTGGAATTTATGTCATCAGCGTGGATATGGCAGTCCTATATTGTGACATCAAACCGACGGTATCGTAAGATACTGCTGGGGCGCTCTGGGTTAGTGGTAATGATGCTTCGGCCCCGAAACCATGCCTGAACCCAGAGTCATCATCTGATGAAGGCTTTGTTGGTTGCAATGCTACTGTGTAAATAGCAGTCATTGTATGAAGATTATTGTCCGTTACTTAAGTAGAATTTAACCGTTATTGTTTTTGATTTTTTTGTTTTTAATTTTCTGATCGGTTTACATCTATTTACTTATCTACTTTTTGTTGTTGTCTTGACATTCAACGCTTCTTATCTTATAAAAGTCTCCATCATGTCTTTTGTGTTGAAACCGACTGCATCTCTTTAGTTTGTCAACTCCTGGTTGACGTCCTGTCTTATCTGCATGTGTTTAACGAATGATGAACTAATTGAAACAGCAGCTGCCGTTTCGACACTCTTTTCAGCCTCACCTACTTCACAAGTTTCTCTCTAATTATAAGTCACTCTTTTGCAGTGTTTGCTGGTATCTTAATTGAGAAGAAAAAATAAAACAAACTGATAAAGTTATTAATAGCGGCTTCTGCAGGTTGGTTCAATGTACACAGACTGTATCTACGAATTATATACAGGTTCTGTCAGGATTCATTTTTATAAGGAATGGAGACGTGATATACAAAAAAAAGGGCAATAAAGGACTATTTGCTCGTAAATTCCTACCATAAAATAAACTGAACCCCCATTTTATGTCCGTGTTTTTGTATTAAATGTTTTATTTTTCTTGCACCCGTTATGAATCAATACAAAATATATTTTATTTATTTATTTTAATATTCATTTCAATGTGTATATTCTAAAAGTTTTTATTTTGTAAGAATGTTTAGTTTTAAAGTGGGGGCTCGTTTTACAATTTAGGCATAAATTGGATCCTCCTTTTATGGCCGTAATTTTGTTTTTTCGTCGACGATGATTAAAATCAGACGTTTTTATTTTAGAGTACCGAAGTCAAAAAGAAAAGAAATAACAACAACAAAAGGTAATCTTCAACTTTTTACTCGTAAATTCCTGCCATAAAATTAGGCCTGGGCATTTTATGGTAGGAATTTACGAGTAAAAAGTTGAAGTGTAAAAACGAACCCCCACTTTAAAACTAAGCATTCTCACAAAATAAAAGCTTTTAGAATATGCACATTGAAATGAATATTAAAATAAATAAAGGAAATATATTTAGTATTGTAACATAACAGGTGCAAGAAAAATAAAACATTTATTGCAAAAAAACACGGACATAAAATGGGGGTTCAGTTTATTTTATGGTAGGAATTTACGAGCAAATAGTCCTTTATTACCCAAAAAAATCCCGGACATAATTGACTATAGTGAACTCGTGGATCAAAACGTTCTCACTTCATGGTCGTTGTAATAGAGTTTTCACATAAGCATTAGCTGATGGTATTTCACTGGAGTCTGAGTGACAACAAGTCTCCTCAGGTCTCCAGGTCTACTCTTGCAGCTGTGCAGTAGTCCGAATGGTGGTTCACTGGAGGCTTGAGTGACAGCAAGTCTCCTCAGGTCTCCAGGATTCTTCTGAGTATTCTAGCTGATCCCAACAGTGCTATAGTTTGGATGGTCTCGGTTCTTCCTCTGATTTCCAGTTGTTATTATTATTATTACTCCTTTTGAGTTTTCACATCAGTGTTAGCTGATGGTCTTTCACTGGAGTCTGAGTGACAGCAAGTCTCATCAGGTCTCCAGGACTCTTCTGAGTATTCTGGCAGATTGCAGCAGTGCAGTGTTCTGAATGGTTTCAATCCTTCCTCTGATATCCAAACTTTCCAAACCCTTTTCCAATCCTTTTGGGACTGTTCCAAGTGCACCAACCACAATTGGTATCACGTTCACTTTCATATTCCATAACTTTTTCAGTTCTCTGGCAAGGTCCAGGTATTTGTCTATTTTTTCATTTTCCTTTAACTTCACCCTGTGATCTGCTGGCACTGCAAAATCCACCAGTTGACAAGTTCTTTCTTTTTTGTTTATCAACACTAGGTCTGGCCTTCTTGCTGGGATAAGGTGATCCGTTTTTATCTCAAAGTCCCAGAGAATTTTGTGCGTTTTGTTCTCAAGAACAGATTCTGGTTTATGCATATACCATTTTGTTGTGTGGTCAAAATTTAATTTTTTGCATAATTCCCGGTGGATCACCTTCCCAACCCAGTCGTGTCTAGTTTTGTATTCTCGTTGTGCTAGTTTGCTACATTCGCAGAGTATATGGTTAACAGTCTCATCTCTATTACCGCAAAGTCTACACTTACTATTCTGTTGGGTCTTATCAATTTTCGCATTGATGTAGTTTGTCCTTATGGCATTATTTTGTGCAGCAATTATAAGTGATTCTGTTTCTCTTTTGAGGTTTCCCTTTCTTAACCATGTCCAAGTCTTTTCATGTGCAACCTCTTCTATTTGTCGTTTGAAGCGTCCGTATAATTGTTTTTCTTCCCATTTTTGTTTTCTAGTCTTTGTCGTTTTTCTGTTTGTCCATCTGCCGTTTCTACTATTGTTGGCCGCCATAAGTAGTTTGTCTTTGCTCTTCCTTGTGTAATCTTCAAGTTGTTGGATTGTGGTTTCTACGCATTCCTCTATGTTGGCAAGACCTCTTCCCCCTTCCTTTCTTGACACATACAATCTATCTCTATCATCTCTAGGGTGGAGAGCCTTGTGCATTGTCATTAATTTTCTCGTCCTTTGGTCTATCTGTCTGAGTTCTTCTTTTGTCCATTTTAAGAATGGTCCTGAGTATCTTATAATGGGGACAGCCCAGGTATTAATTCCTTTGATCAGATTTCTGTTGTTAAGTTTCGTTTCCAGAAGTTTTCTAGTTCTCCTGAGATATTCTTTTTTAACTTTTCTAAAAAAAAAAATTAAAAAAATAAAAATAAAAATTATTATTATTATTATTATTATTATTATTATTATTATTATTATTATTTTCACACCAGCATTAGTTGATGTATCTCCCTGGAGTCTGAGTGACAACAAGTCTCCTGAGGTCTCCAGGACTCTTCTGAGTATTCTAGCCGAATGCAGCTGTGCAGTAGTCCGAATGGTCTCAATTCTTCCTCTGATTTTTAAATCCTCCAGTCTTTTTTCCAAGTTTATTGGGACCTTTCCAAGTGCACCAACTACAATTGGTATCACTTTCACTCTCATGTTCCACAGCTTTTTCAATTCTCTGGCAAGGTCCAGATATTTATTCATCTTTTCATTTTCCTTCAGCTTCACCCTGTGATCTACTGGAACCGCAAAGTCCACCAGTTGACACGTTCTCTTTTTTTCCGTCTTTGTCTCGAAGTCCCAGATTATTATTATTATTATTATTATTATTATTATTATTATTATTATTATTATTATTATTATTATTATTTACTCCTTTTGAGTTTTCACATCAGCATTAGCTGATGGTCTTTCACTGGAGTCTGAGTGACAGCAAGTCTCATCAGGTCTCCAGGATTTTTCTGAGTATTCTGGCAGATTGCAGCAGTGCAGTGTTCTGGATGGTATCAATCCTTCCTCTGATTTCCAGACTTTCCAAACCCTTTTCCAATCCTTTTGGGACCGTTCCAAGTGCACCAACTACAATTGGTATCACTTTGACTCTCATATTCCATAACTTTTTCAGTTCTCTAGCAAGGTCCAGGTATTTGTCCATTTTTTCATTTTCCTTTAGTTTCACCCTGTGATCTGCTGGCACTGCAAAATCCACCAGTTGACAAGTTCTTTCTTTTTTGTTTATCAACACTAGATCTGGTCTTCTTGCTGGGATAAGGTGATCCGTTTTTATTTCAAAGTCCCAGAGAATTTTATGCGTTTCGTTCTCAAGAACAGATTCTGGTTTATGCATATACCATTTTATTGTATGGTCAAAATTTAATTTTTTGCATAACTCCCAGTGGATCACCTTCTCAACCCATTCGTGTCTAGTTTTGTATTCCTGTTGTGCTAGTTTGCTACATTCGCAGAGTATATGGTTTACAGTCTCATCTCTATTACCAGAAAGTCTACATTTAATATTTTGTTGGGTCTTATCAATTTTCGCTTTTATATAGTTTGTCCTTATGGCATTATTTTGCGCAGCAATTATTAATGATTCTGTTTCTCTGTTGAGGTTTCCTTTTCTTAACCATTATTATTATTATTATTATTATTATTATTATTATTATTATTATTATTATTATTATTATATCACTCCTTACTAGTTTTTCATCCCAGCTTTATCTAGTGGTCTTTCACTGTAGTCTGAGTGACAACAAGTCCTCGCAGGTCTCTAGGATTATTCTACATATTCTAGCCGTTTTTAACAATACTGTTGCCTAGGTGATTTTTATTTTTCCTCCGATCTCCAATTCCTCGCGTCTTTTTTTCCAAACCTTTGGGGATCATTCCAAGGGCACCAACCACAATTGGTTTCACCATCACTTTCATATTCCACAGCTTTTCTTTTTTATCTCTCTGGCAAGATCCAAGTATTTGTTTATCTTTTCGCTTTCTTACATTTTCACCTCGTGATCTGCTAGAACGGCTAAATGACTGTAGAGTAGAAGTGGACTGTTCCACTAAGTAGTGTGGGTGTCTACTGGGAGCACCCAATTTTATACTTACCTACTAATGATTAGTGTCGTAGGAAATGGACTCGTTGACCCGAGTTCAATTCCTGGACGAAGCCGTTTGCATTTCACATGGCGCTAATACCCTTGGGAAACGTATGAATCCTACTCTCTCCAAGCTATGGGTAAATAGCAGGGTCGACTGGGCTCTTTAACCATGGCTAGGTAACCAGTCTAGGAGAAGGAAAACTCTGAATTCAAACCTGTTAAACTCTGCTTAAGAAATTGACCTTGTGTCACATCCTGCTCGTGCGGAGGGGTTGGTATATATATATACTTACTTACTTACTCAATGACTATTTAATAACCTGACATTTTAGAGGCCAGTGAGAACAGCTATTCACGCTTAACGTGAATATATCTTTTTAGACACATTGCTTGCTCTATAATGGTCATATAATGAATGACATTTTTAGTTGATCATTGATTACCTAACCAAAAAAGCTTTCCTTTGCTGAATTTTCTTGCAAAACAAAGGAGGGAATAAATGTTGTTCAATGGGGGCATGGCAATGTGCAAAATATGAAATGTTAACCCTTTTGAGAAATTCATTTTTTTATCTTTCCTAAAAGACATAAATATAAAAGATTTGCATTTGACTCATCACCACATGTTACATAATCTATGCGGTTGCATAAGATTATTGCCAATCTGTTGGGAATTATATTGGCAAGATAAAGACAAGGATAAAATAACAGGTAATAAACACAACTCAAGGCTTTACAACAAAACAATGCGTTTATCAAACAACAAGAACATGTAACATACAAAATACAATACGTGAGATGATATACAAGTATATGTAAGATTTACAAAGTCTATGCAAGATTCACAAATGTATGCAAGATTAACAAAATGCACTGTATATGGTGTGTAATGATTTGCAAAATTAATGTCTTTGCGAAACTTATCTGTCTCTTGTTTAGAAGTGTGATTTTTACGAAAATCTACGGCTCCACCCTTGGGCAGGTTTCAAACAGGTCGTTCTCGATGTCAGTGACGGGTAGGCTTCAAAAGCATGTCTTATCTCGACCTCTGGTGCTGGGAAAAGAGCGATTCCTAGTTGTTAGTTGCCTTTTACGCGGACAGCGGCCCTGCATTAGCTGTTCCTGTTCTTCTCGTTCCGTGAACGCCTGGAGCTTAAATTTACGTCCTTCCGAGATAGATTCCAGCAGGCAAAAGGGGTGGATAGCAGTTTTCACTATCAAAATTGGCGGTCCAAACTGAGCCTCGTAACGTGTGCTCTGATTGGTCGCCGGCAAAGGCCCTTAGCCAATCGCATGAGTTTTCTCATCAGTTTATGGCTAAGTCATTAGGCTCTGTCGCTATAGACAAAGGGAGATAATTAGAATTGTTTAAGATAGTATTTCTTATAAATCCCCTGTATTTCTAAAGGGATGGCCCTTTTCATATCACGGGCGGGACTTGTCCATGAAAGATTACAGAAAGCCCGCGAAATACGTGAAGTCACGTGGGACCTGGTTGGCTCCTCAGTTTTCAGTTTGACGTCGGGCAGAGAAAATGTTTCCGCCTTAACTGGAACTCACACTGCATACGCGCGCTATGTTAGTCAGATGTTTAGTTACATGAAATGTTTAGTTAAGGAAATAAAAGCTTAAGAAAATAACACGGGTTTGTAGTTGGTGAATGTCTTGGTAACAAGACTGATCTAGAAGAAGAAATGAGTTAAGTGCGACCGACCACCAAGACGAAGCCCAGACGCTAGAACAGACGCTTGAAGAGACATAAGATAGAAAAGATGAACAGCAGAAGAATAGAAGAAAGTAAAGAAGGGTATACAACACACAGAACTACAAAACAAGATTTGAACATGCACGTGGATATGTTATATATGTGTATATGACGCTTACTGAAGATACTACGACTACTACTATAAAATGACAATTTATTTCCTTATTGTAAACCAATCAGGTCTAGTCTTCTGGCTGTGATTGGTTGATGCGTTTTTATCTTTAGCCAATCAAAACTTTTCTATTAATTTCTCCATGACCTTTTCTCTAAAAGATAACATCACCCACTTCAATTTTCATGCCTCTTTTTCTTTCCATTTCCCTCTTTACTTCCTTCTTGTTTATCTTTTCTTTTGTTAAGTCGTCGGCGTGGCCTAAAGTCGGTATCAGCCAGACAGCCAGGGAGTCTATCCCCTTTTCGGACCATATTACCTTTAGGCATCCCTTTTTGATTTCGATTAAGAAAGGGTATGTTTTTTCATTTACACCGTCAATATCCAGTTGTTTGTTAGGGATTAGGGTTAGGGGTTAGGGCTAGGGGTTAGCGTTAGGGGTTAGTTTCATAATTTAAAAAAAATCTAAAAATCGTCTGTTAAAACAACCGGATATTGACGGTGTAAATGAAAAACATGTCCTTTCTTAATCGAGATCAAAAAGGGGTGCCTAAATGTCATATGCCCCCCCCCTTTTCACTAGCACTAGACCATGGAGATTGTTTTTTTTAGCGTATGAGGTGAAACGCCACACCTACCATTAGCCCCTCACTTTACCGCATAGATCCCTGTGCTACACATACACTGAGTTTGGCAAGGGCTGGTATCGAACCAGGAACCTTCTGGTTCCCAGGTAGACGCCCTACTGACTGAGCTAACTCAACTAATAGTTACTAAAAGCCTCGGTCCTCGGGTGGGGTTTGCTGTAATTAACTATCCTCTAAGGCAATACCTGCCCCCTTGATTTAAAGGGACAGGGCTGGGTTCACTGCCCAGTGCTTGAGTCGCCTTCCTTGAGGGGGAATGCCGACGGCATCAACGCATTTTTTTCACCAGCCACCTATGTGCTTCGGTTTGTGGGTAGTCCCACATTAATAGGGCCTTGTGCCTAATCTATACACATGGTGTATGTGGTAAATATCTAGTTGTTTGTTTTCTTCAGCAACTTTAACATGAGATTAGTTGTATTTGGCAACTCTTAGGCGAGACATGGGCAACCTTTTTTGAAAAGTGGAACACATGACTCACCATCAGGTGGGTCGAGCTACTAAAAAAATCAAAGTAATTTACGTTGAAGGTATAACAATAGTGGGTATTAAGTTTACAACTTAGACTAAGTCCTGATAATGCATTTATGCATCTATAAGAATTAGCGGGGTATTAGTTTGAAGCTAACACCTGCATTCCTATAATGCATTGTTGACACCTTTCCGTCCACTAAGGACGATGGTGTAGTGTCCCAAATTAAATAAATAAATAAATTATCTGCATCTGCGCAAGTGACTCTGCAGGCCAATTCTTGAGTGACTGTCTTTGGTGCACTGAATGCAAACAAACTGTGATGCTTTCTGTGGCTGCTGTCTTTTCTACATCTTTCTGGCTCTATTTGCTGTCGAGACAACTTTCCTCTCCACCTCACTCCTCTTCGTGCCTTGCTTAACGTTAAGGCGCCATGGTTCAGGAAAAAAAGCTTTTAGTGTATTTAAGAATATATTGTTGAAAACAGTCTAGCTGTGCATTACACAAGCAGAAACATAGCTGTATAAAAGCAATTTGGCAGTACAGGCAAGCAATAAGCATACACAAGACATCTCAATAGCAGGAAATAATAATAATAATAAAATTATTTTAAGGAGGTCTCAAACTTCACCTACGATGTATAAGATGCAGGGCAATTTTTTTAGCCAAAAGTTTGGGAAAAAGTGAGTCCTGTCAAATACGAATTTATTTATCGATGCTTAAACGTTTCAGTTTATTTAAACCTTCATCAGGATAGATTATGGAGTGAAGAAATTGATGGATGTTTTGTAGATGACAGAAGTTAGAAAAATATTTATAAAATTTCTTCAACCCATAATCTATCCTGATGAAGGTTTAAATAAACATCTTATTTTTGGAACACTTCGTTTTTCAAATTTCTTAATATTGTCGGATTTATTTCCATATTTACTCCCATTGGTATCTATACTATTTGTGTAAAATGTTCTTGTAAGTACAAATTTGTTCATCTTGTTTTACCTTCCGTTGAGTTCAGTGTTAGTATATAACGGATGTACAACTATTGACATTAGTACTTGGTGAATTCAAATCCTGGACGTGTTAATTGCATTTCACTTAGCGCTAATACCCTTGGGAAACGTATGAATCCTACTCTCCCTCCAGCTATGGGTAAATAGTAGGGTAGACTGGGCTCTTTAACCTTGGTTAGGCAACCGGTCTAGGAGAAGGAAAACTCTGAATTCAAATCTGTTAAACTCCGCTTAAAAAATTGACCTTGTGTCACATGCTGCTCGTGCGGAGGGGTTGGTAAATATATATAGGATAAAATCCGGTAATTATGAACTTTAGTTGACCAAATTCCTAACATAAAATTGTGCGTGCACATTATCTCCCTTAACAAATTTGCTTGTATAGTTTTTCTTATGAGATTTTCCTTAAGAAATTGACCTTGTGTCGCATCCTGCTCGTGCGGAGGGGCTGGTAAATATATATATATACAACACTTTGAAAAAGAAGAAAGTCAGCTACCATTTGAAGAAAGAAAGATAATTATTAGTAGGTTATCTTATGATTGGGTTTGTCGTATTAGGGGTGTGTGGGGATATTTAGTCAAGTATCTACTACACTAAGTACCAATATTATCATTAGTATATCCAATGATATACTAACACTTAACAAACAGAAGTAAAGATAAGATAAGCTCAGTTACACATATAGGAACATTTAATGCATATTATTGTAAGGGAAGATATTTTCCCCTACAAGGAAGTTGGACTCGTCCAATGAAACCCACAATTGATATGGACTGCATAGTTGAGTAGTTGCTGCAGATTTTGTTTTGTTTTGTTTTGTTTTACGGCATATCAACCTTAGTGGGTCATTTAATACCGATAAAGTTTTGAAATAAATCAATTCTTAATGGATAATACAATTTTTTTATAAATACATTTTTCTATTTAACCCATAGATGGGACCCTAACAGGTACTACCACTCCAGGTCAGAGTGGACCAGGGAGCAATGGTGATGAATAGGGTGCTCCATATTCCCCAAACCTCCAAAACTGGAACCTCACCATCAGATAGAGTTTAACGTCATTTCCAGGACATGTAGACCCTCAGCTACCGCCTTCTAGCATCCATATGATAAAAAGGGATTGGGAGTTGCCATAAGGGCAATAGGGTTGTGGCAATCATATAAGTGCTAGGGCTTGACGTGACCAGCCGATTGATCAGAGGGGGCCTCTCCGACCGCCTGTCTAGCCCAAGATAGGGCCAAAGTGGAGTATTGCATGTCATGAATTGCTCATCCACCTGGGCTCTTTTTAATAATTTAAATTATTATTTTTAAACAATCAAACAATATCTGGAATGTTAATCTCAGACACATATCAATAAAAAAAAAAAATAAGGGATCAGATGGTCCTGTTAGTAAATAAAAAAAACATGCTAAGAGGGCGAGCCAAATCTGGAATAATAATTAAAAAAAAAAAAAGGAAATAAACAGACACACAGACATAAGCGCGCACATGCACACACACTTACACACACACACACACACAAACACACGCATAAACAAGAACCCCCCACCCACACCCACAGTATTTGGAAGACATGAGACAGAACAAATGAACAGCCATTAGCAACAACTTCAGTTCTAGTAATCTTCTGTAGATGGGATTTTTATCCCGAAATATTAAGAATTGAGATTAAATCACAGGTTAACAAACAACACCATAGTTACCTTATTTTTCTTTACACTTGCATTGTGATAGCCTTCAAAACCAACCAACAAACTTTTTTTTCGGTTTAAATTTGGGGAGGGGGAATTTTTTTTTTTGGTTTAAATTATTTTTGGAATGTTATTGGATGAGGATGGATTTCTTTTTTTGTTTGAATTTGGGGGCTTATTTTTTTTTTTTTTTGGTTTAAATTAATCTTTTTTTAATATAAATTTGTTTGGGAGGGTATCTTTTTTTTTTGTTGTTTGAACTTGTTTTCCCCACTTAACCCATTGAAGTTGTTTTTATCGTTAACTGACACAAAAACCTTTTCACCTCTTCAGCTTCTTCTTATCAATTTCTTATCTTTATCAATTCTCATTCCACTTCCAATGATGAAGTGGCTTAAACAAGAAACATGAAACATTGTGTAGCAATCAAATTCCTGTTAAGGATCAGTTTATTGGACTGTTACTATCTTGGAAATGCTTTTAGATAAAACTTACATTCAATCTAATCATTACATACAATGTTTTGCTGGAATGTGTTCAGCTATTTTGCATATCTTAAAAACCGGTTGAGTAGCCTTTGTGTAATTTGGTACAAAATCAGAGGAGATCTTGCTACCTATGTTTGTGTGGCTTTTCTTCAGTTTTCTGTTATGTTAAAGTTTTTAAATTTAGATCATCACAAGTTCATTTTTCTAAAGTGTTTAGATCATCGTATGCTCATTTTCTATAGTGTTTAGATCATGATATGCTCATTTTCTAAAGTGTTTAGATCATGATATGCTCATTTTCTAAAGTGTTTAGATCATGATATGCTCATTTTTCTATAGGTTTAGATCATGATATGCTCATTTCTATAGTGTTTAGATCATGATATGCTCATTTTCTATAGTGTTTAGATCATGATATGCTCATTTTCTAAGTGTTTAGATCATGATATGCTCATTTTCTATGTTTTAGATCATGATATGCTCATTTTCTATAGTGTTTAGATCATGATATGCTCATTTTCTAAAGTGTTTAGATCATGATATGCTCATTTTCTAGTGTTTAGATCATGATATGCTCATTTTCTATAGGTTTAGATCATGATATGCTCATTTTCTAAAGTGTTTAGATAGATCATGATATGCTCATTTTCTAAAGTGTTTAGATCATGATATGCTCATTTTCTATAGTGTTTAGATCATGATATGCTCATTTTCTAAAGTGTTTAGATCATGATATGCTCATTTTCTATAGTGTTTAGATCATCACATGTTCATTATTCTATAGTGTTTAGATCATCACATGTTCATTATTCTATAGTGTTTAGATCATCACATGTTCATTATTATATAGTGTTTAGATCATCACATGTTCATTTTTCTATAGTGTTTAGATCATAACATGTTCATTTTTCTATAGTGTTTAGATCATAACATGCTCATTTTCTATAGTGTTTAGATAATCACATGTTCATTACTCTATAGTGTTTAGATCATCACATGTTCATTATTATATAGTGTTTAGATCATCACATGTTCATTATTATATAGTGTTTTAGATCATACATGTTCATTATTATATAGTGTTTAGATCATACCATGTTCATTATTATATAGTGTTTAGATCATCACATGTTCATTTTTTATAGCGTTTAGATCATAACATGTTCATTTTTCTATAGTGTTTAGATCATAACATGCTCATTTTTCTATAGTGTTTAGATAATCACATGTTCATTACTCTATAGTGTTTAGATCATCACATGTTCATTATTATATAGTGTTTAGATCATCATGTTCATTATTATATAGTGTTTAGATCATACCATGTTCATTATTATATAGTGTTTATATTATATAGTGTTTAGATCATCACATGTTCATTTTTCTATAGTGTTTAGATCATCACATTTTCATTATCTATAGTGTTTAGATCATCACATGTTCATTATTATATAGTGTTTAGATCATCACATGTTCATTATTCTATAGTGTTTAGATCATCACATGTTCATTATTATATAGTGTTTAGATAATCACATGTTTATTACTCTATAGTGTTTAGATAATCACATGTTCATTATTCTATAGTGTTTAGATCATCACATGTTCATTTTTCTATAGTGTTTAGATAATCACATTTTCATGTGTTTAGATCATGTTCATTACTCTATAGTGTTTAGATAATCACATTTTCATTATTCTATAGTGTTCTGCTATGTTAAAGTTTTTAAATTTAGATCCTTACAAGTTCATGAGATTATAAATTTTGGGATTGGAATAAAGTGTTAACAGTACTATATATATATATATATATATATATATACATATATATATATATATATATATATATATATATGTGTGTGTGTGTGTGTGTGTGTGTGTATGTGTGTGTGCAAACCATTACACTTCTCCAAACATTTAATTATTCAAAGGGAGATAACTCTTATTTTAAGAGACCGCATTACATTAAAGCTTTTAAATGTAGTTTGTTATGTATTTGTCATCTAGTAAACATTACAGTTTGTGTAAAATGTTAACATTAGAACTGACAGTCGGAAGATTTTCAGTGACCCATACTTATGACCAGATCTAAAGAGCACGACAGAAAAGCAAAAATTAGATAAGAAATTTTGTGCAGCAGACATCACGAACAAGTGTTGATGTCAGCATGTTGTTCATATATATGAGGATGTGATTAAAAATTGAGGAATAATGGATAAAACATAAACAACTTTATTCAATAGTTTGTTATACATTACAGTTGGTGTAAATTGTTAACATTAGAAACATAAACAACTTTATTCAATTGATATTTTTTTCCTCGGCGTGTTAATGAGGCGAAATATCAATTGAATGAAGTTGTTTGTGTTTTATCCGTTATTCCTTAATTTTTCATCACATTTTATTGGATTTTACCCAATCTGTTATTTCCTCATATGAGAATGTCAAAAGTTTTGCAATATTTTGGTAATGTGAGTGCCACGAAGTGTTCTCCGAGTCATGTGGGTCCAGAGTAGCAAAATCATTGACTTTCCGGCCTCATCTCCGGCCTTCTTCAGGTATTTCTTGTTGGACTCTGGAACCTTCTTTTCGGATTTGGGAACCTTTTTTTCAAACTCGGGAGCCATTGTACAGATAACAATGAAGATGAGGACAATAGTCCAAATAATGCAGATAATACTAATCATCAAGCCTCATCTCAAACATTCAGAGAAAGGAAAAAAATTATTTGCCTTTTCTTTTTTTCTTCTTCTTTACCATGATCAAAGAAGAACACTACACAACATTACACTGAATCTTTCAAAGCCTCCATGCTTCCTGTAGTCTGCCGACACTATACCTGATGCCACTCTCCACATACATATGCACACACGCGCACACATACATGCATATTACTACTGTAAACTGTTCATGTTCCTGACACTAATACATTATTCTGTGTACTTGACATGAGACTTTGATGAGTTGTGGTGCACCTGAGCACTGTACACAATAAATTTCATTATTATTATCATGATCAAAGAAGAATACTACACAACATAACATTTAATGGCTCAACTAAAAAGATCAAAATAAATTAAGATACTAATAAATACTTGCAGCAGCAGCAGCAGCAGCAGCAGCAGCATCAGCATCAGCATCAGAAACAGAAGCACCAATCTATTAATAATGGAGATTGCTTGTATTTCTTTCTGTAACAAAAACTACGTCATAGCTCTACATCAAAGCTTATGTCACAATATTCTTATGCTATATACACCCAAAATTTGAGTAAGCAGTTTTAAAAATTGTTTTTTACTCACGTCCTTTTAAAAAAAATTTTTTTTTTACAGTAACAAGAAGTTAACTAAAAAGTTTACAAATAAATAAATACCTACGATTTTGTGTAAAATTGATGTGGAAAATATTCGAAATAATTGTTTGATTATTACATGCACGCAACATTTTATTTGAGAGGGATGGGGCTCAGTTTTTATTTCAAATTGTTTTATTTATTTATTTATTTTACTCCTTTAATAAATATGAGGATTTTACTTACTTATGATACAAACCCTCTGACATTGAATTTTTAACTCCCACCTCTCTCAGGCAATGTCTTTCAAAAATTTAATTTTTACGACGCCCGGAGGGTGTTTTTTGTTGCTAGTAATAATAATGATGATTTTAAAGTCAAATATAATATGAACAGACTGAAATAAATTTTGAGTCAAGGGAGGCAACTTTTACATAAACAATATTCG
Source organism: Doryteuthis pealeii (assembly GCA_023376005.1). Taxonomy (NCBI): domain Eukaryota; kingdom Metazoa; phylum Mollusca; class Cephalopoda; order Myopsida; family Loliginidae; genus Doryteuthis; species Doryteuthis pealeii. Next base: position 72,912,832 of record CM042162.1, on the reverse strand, counting down.
AAAACTATTCAAAAGCATTTTCTTTGATTTTCTTTGGATGTAATATACTACTACTATTATTACTGCTGTAGCAACAGCAACAGCAACATCTACAACAATAACAACAACAATAATAATCTTATTATAATGGAGATTGTGTGTTTTTCTGTCTGTAACCGAAACTATATTCCTACTCAAGTCATAATTCTCTTAGTTATTGACATCACATTCTCCATGGTTTTATTTTTATCTAAAAAATTGACTTACATTATTAATACTGTTAACTATGTCTACATACTGACAAGATGCAATTATATTTATATATACAACAAAATAGCGGTTTACAGTGTGAACGGGGAGGCTAATTTGCATATTAATATTAAAAAATCGAATTTAATAAATATGTGCTTAGTATTATTGATTTCTAACTGTTTGGTTTTATTTTAATGAATATGACTAAAAATCTCTTCAATGAATCTTAAATGAAATCTATTAACAAGAAAAAATAACTGTCATTTTATTCTTTACTTCCTCTTTTAACTAAATACTTAAATTAGAAAAAATAACAATGAAAGACGAGAGTGATGGAAGAGTAAGTTGCAGTTGTTCCATTTTTTATTATACTCCCTCTGTTTCAAATCTTTTATTATACTCCCTCTGTTTCAAATCTGTTTATCTGTATTCTTATTTAGTTTCATTAGCCTTTCTAATTTAATACAATATTTTATTACATTAAAACTTAAATACTTGCACCCGGAGGGTGCATATATTTGCTAGTAATAATAACAACTATAATAATTACAATGACTTACAACATATATAAAGAAAGGATTAAATGTTCAGATACATGCTTAGATCCCAATAAATTAGAATGAGAAGATTAAATCTAAAAATTGCATTTCCAGGAATTACTCATTTCCTTAGGAGAGTTCTATAAATGTAAGAGGAAAAGTCACCCTCCAAAAGGGCACCCCTCCCCCCAGAAAAAAACAACAAAAAACAAGACAAAACAAAACTACATAAAATGGATATAATCAGTACCTTCTCTCATCCTAGGTCTTGGGTAAACTGAACCATTTTTTATAATTGCCACTAATTTTAATGAAACTTAGACACACATAGGAAGTGATTATTTTCCTTGACTATTGTTGTTAAAATTCCTTTAGTTGTAGCTAAAAAGTCATCATTTTCTCAAAAGAAAATTCCCAGAAATATAAAAAAAAAAAAATTTCTTCAAATTTTCTTTCCCTTAATTTGGTATCCTAATTTATGACCGCCCTGTCGGCTGGGGCGTTAGAATGCACCGACTGCACCTCTGTAGAGGGGTAAGATTCCACCAAATGGGGCCACCTGTTGGCCGTGGGTGGCAATCTGTGATGCTTAAGGACGGAGTCTTGGTGGATGAGCAGTCCATGACTTGCAATACTCCACTTAGGCACTTACTTAGGCTAGACAGGGGGTCGGAGAAGCCCCCTCTAATCAATTGGCTGGTCACGTCAAGCCCTAGCACCTATATGATTGCCCAAACCCTATTGCTCTTATAGCAAGCCCCAACCCCTTTTTATCATATGGGTGCTAGAAGGCGGTGGCTGAGGGTCTACATGTCCTGGGAATGACGTTAAACTTTATCTGATGGCGAGGTTCAAATTTTGGAGGTCTGGAGAATGTGGAGCACCCCTTGATCACCATTGCTCCCTGGTCCACTCTGACCCGGAGTGGTAGTACCTGTTAGAGTCCCATCTATGGGTTAAATAGAAAAAATGTATTTATAAAAAAATTGTATTATCCATTAAGAATTGATTTATTTCAAAACTTTATCAGCATTAAATGACCCACTGAGGTTGATATGCCGTAAAACAAAACAAAACCAAACCTCATATTGTAGTGATACGAATAATAAAGAAAGCCAGAAGTTTACTCACCAAAAGCAAAAATAACAATGACGAAGATAGGCATTTGTGCATGAGATCAGTGCAAGTATAAAGTAGAAATAAAAATTATATTTTGGGATCAATCAGAGGCCTTCGCACCTAAACAAGAAGTTTTAAAAAGACCGATTTTGGAGCCTATCTGGATAATAAAAATAAGTAAAAAGTAAAGTAAAGTCGTCGGGGTGGCCTAATGTCGGTATCAGCCATGCAGTGAGGAAGTCTATTCCCTTTTCACTAGCACTAGACCAAGGAGATTATTTTAGCGTCTGCGGTGGAGCGCCACACCTACCATCAGCTCCTTACTTTACTGCACAGATCCCTGTGCTACTCATACGCTGAGTTGGCGAGGGCGGGTATTGTACTAAGAACCTTGTGGTTTCTAGCCAAACGCTCTACCGACTGAACTAACCCGGCCCTTTTATATAATCTTATTATAATGGAGATTGTGTGTTTTTCTGTCTGTAACCGAAACTATATTACTAATCGAGTCACAATTAACATAGTTATTTACATCACTTCCTTCATGATTTTTATTTATATTTAAACCTCAATTATTAATGAAATTGCTTCACCTTTTTATTAGTGTTGTCCATATCTACATACTAATAACATGCAATTGTATTTATACATACAAAAAATAGCGGTTTGCAGTGTGAATGGGAAGGTTAATTTGCATATTGATATTAAAAATGTGATTTTATTAAATATGTGCTTAGTATTATTGATTTCTAATTGTTTGGTTTTATTTTAATGAATATAAGCAAAAATCTCTTCAATGAATCTTAAATGAAATCCATTAACAAGAAAATTTTATTCTTTATTTCCTAATTTAACTAAATAGTTAAATAAGTAAAATTCAGCAATGAAAGACGGGAGTGATGGAAGAGTAAGTTTCATTTCTATTTTTCTATTATACCCCCTCTCTGTTACATATCTTTTTGTCTGCCTCTAATTTAATACGATATTTCATTACAGTAAAACTTAAATACTTGCACCCGGAGGGTGCATATATTTGCTAGTATAAATAAAGGCTGGTTTTGGTTAAGAAAGTCGATTCAATCATCAGCCTAACAACTCCACATCACTCACTGTGAAGATTTTTGCCTGCTGCTATCAAACAGACCATCCTTAAATGAAGCTCTCTCCTTTCTGTCTATCTAAAATCCATTTCATTACGGACGTTGAGGACTACACCTTTTACCTCTAAAAGGATGAAAAGTAACCCTTTCTTTCTCTACTACTGAACATTCTTACTACTTCATCTTCTCCTGATTTATATACTCTGACCCGGAGTGGTAGTACCTGTTAGGGTCACATCTATGGGTTAAATAGAAAAATGTATTTATAAAAAAGAACTGATTATTACTTTCAAAACTTTATCAGCATTAAATGACCCACTGAGGTTATAATAATAATAATAATAATAATAATAATAATAATAATAATATCTTTTCAGCTAGTATATTAGGTCTGAGACGTGTCAGTTGTTCCTTATAAACATTCATCTTAATTCCACATAATATTTATAATCTTTCCACAGATTATCTAACATTGCCTTAAAGGAGTTTAGAGATGGGGCATTCACTATTGATGATGGTAGTTTATTCCATGTATTCACCACTCTGTTACTAAAATAATTTTGTCTTGCATTTGCTTTACAAAATTTTTTAAAGAGTTTTAATTTATGACCCCTGGTATTGATATTTTGAGCAATGTTTAGTAGATCAAAGTTTGTTGAATAATATCCATGCGTATATTTGTAGACTTCAATCATATCCCCTCTTGTTTGTTGATAAACCAAACTTGGTAAGTCAATCTTCCTAAGTCTTTCTTCATATGAAAGGGTTTTTTAATCATTCATTACTTTAGTAGCTCTCCTCTGAACTCCCTCAATGAGTTTTATGTCCTTGATTAGTCTTGGACTCCAAACCAAATTAGCAAATTCCAAATGAGATCTTACCAATGCAATGAATAAATTGTAATGACGAGGCAAACTTACCTGACTCGAAACGGCTTGTAAAGAGAGATGTAGCGAAGAAGAAAGGAATGTGGTCGGGGCGGTGTGTCGTGGTGTCCGGTCGGAGTGAGAAATGTCGAAAAGTTGGAAGGGAAGCAGAGAAGACACTTTTATTGGTATTGAAAGGCACTATGGGTAATGGCCCATGGTGCATTGCAACTCCTGTTTTCACTATAAAAGTGGCCCATTTTGGGCAGAGAGGGTGTAGCGATTTTTGCTTGCTTTTGTGACACGGCGTTCTGTTTGAAGAAGGAAAGAAAGAAAGAAAGAAAGAGGAAGGAAAGAAGGCATAGCAGCAGCAGTGGTAGTTGACAAATGTTAAACAGACTCTGCGAGGAAGTGGCTATAGCGGCTGTTGTGTGTGAACTCAGACACTTTGACCACCTTGCAACTGCTATTCACACAGAATAGACATATAAATCTTTTAGCATTTCTTTATCGATGTATTCATATGGCCTTCGTATTAATCCTAATATCTTGTTTGCTTTATTTACTTGTGTTTCTAACAAAACAATCAACCAACCAACCAACTAGAAGAGAGAAGTTCTGATCCGAGGCAGAATGCACAGATACTACACTCTGATTCGAGGCAGAACGACCTGCCAATCCATAAGTAAATAATCATCATTTTTTTGTCAGGTATGTCGTTTTAGTGCAGGTGGTAGAGCATATCCCTAGGATCCACAAGTTTGATACCGACCCTCACCAACTCAGCGCATAAGTAGCACAGTTTGGATCTGTGCAATAAAGTGGAGAACTGATGGTAGGTGTGATGTTCCACCTCAGATACAAAAATAATCTCCCTGGTCTAGCACTAGCAAAAGGGGAATAGACTCCCTCACTGTCTGGCTGATACTGAAAATAGGCTGATCCTCCCACTATACTTATTATTATAGAATGCAAACATACATGCTTACATTACCTACATACATTATGTGTAATACATGTATAAGATGCTCACAGAGTGTGAACTCTGGTTCTTATAAAGCATTAGGTTACTTAAAGTAAAAGTACCCCAATGCGGAATACTTCAGTTAGGACAACAACAAACGCATTCGTTACATTTATACAACATTTATTATAACATACTAGCAACAGAAAACACCCTCCGGGCGTCGTAAAAATTAATTTTTGAAAGACATTGCCTGAGAGGGTGGGAGTTAAAAATTCAATGTCAGAGGGTTTGTATCATAAGTAAGACAAATCCTCATATTTATTAAAGGAGTAAAAAAACAAAAAAAAAAAACAATTTGAAATGAAAACTGAGCCCTGTCCCTCTCAAATAAAATGTTGCATGCATGTAATAATCAAACAATTATTTTGAATATTTTCCACATAAATTTTCCACAAAATCGTAGGTATTTATTTATTTGTAAACTTGCTTACTCAAATTTTGGTTGTATATAGTATAAGAATATTGTGACGTAAGCTGTGACGTAGAGCTATGACGTAGTTTTTGTTACAGACAGAAATACAGACAATTTCTTTTATTAATAGATATAGGTGAATGAAGTTCCCCAGGCTATACAATGTCACAAGTGTCCAAACATACATAGTAGTGTAATAGAGGCAAAATAGGTGGAAACCACTTACTGTAAGTAGAGTCTGTACCAAATAGTATGCACCATGTATGTGCTGGAGAGTGGTGACCAGCACGTCTATACTTGTCCAGTGGCTTCGTCCAAAGAGGGTGATCTTCTTGGGTTCCTGTGTCACGTGACCAAAAAGGGACTTCTAATGCAGGTGATTACCCAAACCCTGTGACAAGGGACACTACTCCATTTAATCCCTTACATATGCATACTCACATGCACAATTATTGGGAAAATCCAGCCATGGGTTAGGTAGTATCACTACTGTTCTTCTACAAGGATGATACTTGTGGTGTAATGGTTATCATCATAGAAAATGGACATGGCAACATGAGTTCTAATCCTGGATAAGGCTGGTTGCATTTCACATAAAATTAATACAGTAGGAAAAGGTATGCATCCAACTATTCTCCCTCCAGTTATGGGTTAATAGTTGGGCAGACTGGGCTCTTTGACCTTAGTTAGGCAACCAGTCTAGGAGAAGGAAAACTCTGAATTCAAACCTGTTAAACTCAGCCTAAAGAATGACCTTGTGTCATATCCTGTTTGTGCAGAGTGGTTGGTAAATACATACATTGGCATTAAATAACCCATGAAGGTTGATATGCCATTAAACAAAGAAAGCAAATCAAACCAAATGATTGAGAAAGGCATGAATCCGTCTGTTCTCCTCTCCCAGCTGTGGGAAAATAGTTGGTCAGACTGGGTTCTTTTGCCTTGATTAGGCAACCAGTCTAGGAGAAGGAAAACTCTAATTTCAAACGAGCTTTAATCTGCTAAAAAAATTGCCTTGTGCCACATTTGAAGATCAGAAATGCAATACTCTAATTTTGAAGAAAGAAATGTGGGCCATATGACCTTTAGGCACCCCTTTTGCGATCTCGATTCATAAGGACATGTTTTTCATTTACACCGTCAAAATCTGGTACTTTGTTAGGGGTTAGGGTTAGGGTTAGGGGTTAGTTTTATAATTAAAAAAAAAAACCTCTAAAAATTGTCTGTTAACAAACAACCGGATTTTGACGGTGTAAATGAAAAACATGTCCTTATGAATCGAGATGGCAAAAGGGGTGCCTAAAATGGTTCAAAAATTGTATGAAAAGAAAAATTGGAAAAAATACCTGGATACATTTTTTTTTGTTGTATATTTCCAGTTTATTTCTTATCTATTTATTTGTTTATTGTATTTGTTTATTTGTTTATTTCTATTTTTATTCTTAATTTTTTAATTTTTTTAATTTTTTAATTTTTTTAATTTTTAATTTTTTTAATTGTTTAATTTTTAAATTTTAATTTTTAATTTCTAATCTATTTATTTATTTATTTTATTTGTTTATTTTTATTTGTTTATCTTTTTTATTTGTTTATTTGTTTATTTTATCCTATTTTATTTATTTATTACATTTCTGTTTATTATTGGTACGTTTCATTTTTATACTAACATTTCTATTTTCTTTTTTTGTCGGTCAAGTCATTCAGAATTATCTCCCTTTAGGAGGAACATGGCTGCCTCCGTGATGAGAAGTCGTGCTTGCCGCTGCGTACAACAAACTCATAATTATTTAAACAAAACATGGAGAACATCGTCCAGAAATTATTCATATTATGTTCTGTAAGTTTGATTTTCTTTTATGCCTTTCTGTGTGTTTTCTTTATAAGACTGATCGAGTTTTCCGATTAATGGTAGATAGGAACGTGCTTCTTGGGTAAAAAGTCCAGGGTGAAGGTTAAATTAGATATCACGTTCGGAGTTTTAATTCTTATGTAAGATTTCATTAAACAACGCATGGAGACGGGGATGTTTTTGGTTTTATCTTATAATCCTTTGGCTTAAACTGTTTGATCTTTGTAAATTATCGTATTGGTCATTTATGTGCGTGTGTATATATATATTATATATCTGTATACTTCCTGTCTTTGAAGGTCTGTTATGACCGACCAGTTTCTATAGAATAAGAAGGTGTGCTGTCTTATTTCTACTCCTAAAAACATTATTTCTGACAGAAATTTTATTAAAGATCGTTTATATTAATTGTAATACGTGTCTATGTTGGTATTTACTTTTTCATCTTATTTTATTTTTAAATATAAATCCAGTATTTTATTGACTCAAATTTAGTATTAAAAGAAAACAATAAAAAAAAAAAGCCTCAAGTAATTAACATCATGTGGGCTGGGTATAATAATAAAAAATAATAATTAAAAAAAAATGAATAAATACATTTTCCCGTTATAAGTTAATAATTTATTTTATTTTCCTAATTTATTAAGCATTTATTTATTTTAAAAAAATATTCGACGTAATTTCAATTTATTTTTCTTGGCAGAGGCAAAATTTAAAAAAATATTTTGTACAATACATAATTTGAATTAATATTAAAGAAAATCAATTTTATTTTATTCTTTAAAATTAAAACAGACACATACACACACACAACTAATCTGATTCTTTAACTAAGAAATGAGGTGCCTCTTATAGAACAGTGCTTAGAGAGCACCCAGTGAGAATCGAACTCACTAACAATGTTAGTTTGATTCTCTCTAGGCGCTTCGTGCGTTTTAGCTAGTAAGATTTCTAATTTTACGCCAGAAGTCAATTTCACTGATAGTTATCCAGAATATCACGCTATGGAAAATATCCGCTGTTATGTAATCAATTCATCATTTACATAAACGTACATTTCAGTCATTGTTTTCCGTTATTTTTTGTTATCAAACATTTACAATTCACTATATTTCTTCAGTTTTTTTTTCCCTGACCACTAAAGTGTCCGGGGTATGACAATAAGCTGCATCTAGTGGTGAAGTTCCAATTCTGGTGCTCTGGGGAGTGTGGAGTACCCTTCATCGTGATTACTCTCAAGTCCACCCTGACCTGGAGTGGTAGTACCTGTTAGGGTCCTATATATGGGTTAAATTAAAAATTATGATTTGGATTATTTGGACTATTATCCTTATTTTTATTGTTATCTACATAACATTTCAGCCGATGTGCCCTCTGGCATTTTTCACGTATTTCTTGTCGGACTCTGGAACTTTCTTGGAACTTTGAACCAAACCCTTTATTCAATTCATGGCGGTAGACTGTTCTCATTCCATTAACAAGAAGGTTTCTGAGTTCAGCAAGAAATACCTGAGAGTACATCGGTTGAAACGTGTAGTAAAAAATAAAGACGATGACAATAGTCCAAATAATCCAAATAATAAAAATTATTATCAAATCTTGTCTCATAAGTTCAAAGAAATAGTAAAAAAAAATGCAGTAAAAGAAATTGAGTTTGAAAAAAAAATTTGAATACCATCAAGAATGAATAAAACCAAATGTCTTTGGCATAAAATAACCCAACAAGGGTTGACATGCCATAAAATCCAAAAAGATTGAATACCCATCAAGAATGAATAAAACAAAATGTCTTTGGCATAAAATAACCCAACAAGGTTTGACATGCCATAAAATCCAAAAAGATTGAACACCCATCAAGAATGAATAAAACAAAACGTCTTCAGCATAAAATAACCCCAAAGGGGTTGACATGCTATAAGATGCAACCAACCAAAGAAAGTAAAAATGTCTGGTAATATTTTACGTTGGACAAAACACATCTCTAAAATTGTCAAGAAGGCCGTGGGTGTCCTGGCTTTGCTCAGCAAGATCTTTGTTAGTCGCTCACTGGCTATCTATTCAAAGCTGTATAAAGCCATGGTGCAGCCACACTTGAAATTTGCATCACCAGTCTGGAACTCCTAACATCTAGAAACTGTACAGAGACGTGCAACCAAATGAATACCCTCCATCAGACATCTACCATACTCTGAACGTCTTGCTGCTCTGGGATTGGATTCGTTGAAACGGCGTATGGCAACTGGCCTGGTAAACGCTCATAAGGTCATTAATCATCTTAACAACAGCAACCTTGAGCACCTTTTTGATCTCCGTGTTTCTAACACACGTGGGCATGCCTACAAAGTCAGAAAACAGCATAGCTCACATGACTTTCAGAAACATTTTTTCACGCTCAGAGTTGCCGAGGCCTGGAATAAGTTGCTTGCGTCTGTTGTGGGCTGGTGAAACACTGCATCTTTCAGAGCCTCCATGCTTCCTGTAATTCACCAACACAATACCTGATACCCCCCTCCACACACATATGCACGCACGTGCACACAGACATGTATATTGTTACTGTACGCTGTTCATGTTCCTAGCACTAATAAATTATTGTGTGTACTAGACATGAGACTTTGATGAGTTGTGGTGCACCTGAGCACTGTACACATACATGTATATTATTACTGTATGCTATTCATGTTCCTGACACTAATACATTATTCTATATACTAGACATGAGACTTTGATGAGTTGTAGTGCACCTGAGCACTGTACACATACATGTATATTACTACTGTACACTATTCATGTTCCTGATACTAATACATTATTCTATGTACTAGACATGAGACTTTGATGAGTTGTGGTGCACCTGAGCACTGTACACAATAAATTTCATTATTATTATTATTGTATTACTTTCTTTTGCAGACTTCCCGAAATCCCACCGGATACGGCCGAGACAAATGCTGTGATGCGATTCAAAGAACATCCAAAGTTCAGTGCAGTGACTCCGCAAGATGTTGTGTTGGGTTGTGCGAAACTTGCCATTGTCTTTGAAACTAAATTAGGAAATCACATAGAAAGTCTAAAAGGTAAATTTTCGTTTGATTTTCCTTTCAGTTGGTCGAGCGTCCACCTGGTTCAATACCGGCCCTTGCCAACTCAATGTATGAGTAGCACAAGGATCTGTATGGTAAAGTGAGGAGCTGATGGTAGGTATGGCACTTCACTTCAGATGCTAAAAAACAATCTCCTCTGTCTAGTGCTAGTGAAAAGGGGATAGACTCCCTCGCTGTCTGGTTGATACTGAGTTTATGCCACCCTGACGACTTTACTTTTACATAGAAAGTCTAAAAGGTAAATTTTCGTTTTGATTTTTTTATTTGAAAAAAAAAAAAAAAAAGATGAGAAAAATAATTGAGAAACAACATAATGATATTTCCCTGAATCCACTAGGCTGTGTGTCCAATTGGACACATAGCCTAGTGGATAAAGGAGTTAGGTTAAGACAGTTCTAAGTGAACTGCAGGTTCAATCCTGGGCAGCAGTAATATAGAATAATAATTAACACAGCTTAACACCTGTACCCCAGTTATGGTTAGCGGAATGAGAACAGGATACCTCCATGGACTGAATAAAGGGTTAGGTTCAAAGTTCCGTGATGGCTCCCGATTATGACAAGAAGGTACCCGAGTTCAAGAAGGTTCCCGAGTCCAACAAGAAATACCTGAAGAAGTCCTGAGGGCACATCGGCCGAAACGTTGTACAGATAACAATGAAGATGAGGACAATAGTCCAAATAATACAGATAATACTAACTACATAATGATGTATGATGTAAAGTAAGCAAAGTTGGAGGAGTGGTCTATTGTCGGTATCAGCCGAACAGTAAAGGAGTCTATCTCCTTTTCACTGGTGCTAGACCAAGAAGATTGTTTTTTTTTTGGTGAAGTGAAGCGCCACACCTATCGTCAGCTCCCCACTTTACTGCACAGTCAGATTACCCAATCTGTGCTACTCATGAGCTGAGTTGGCAGGGACCGGTATCAAACCCGGAACCTTGCAATTCCGAGGCAGGTGCTTTACTAACTGTCACCCTAAAATACTTTGGTATCATTTTGTTATTTAACAACTGGTATTTATTAGCATCAGCTTGTATATATATATATATATATATATATATATTTCTGTCTATTTTCATGTAAATTTTTTCACAAAAATGTCTTGTTAGTTTTTAGACTTTTGTAGTTAGAGATACATCTAAAAAAAAAACAATTATTTGTGTGTCTAAATTTTTGAGATGAGGCTTGATATATATTATTTTGATTTTTTTAAAACTTAAAAAAAAAATAATCCTAACATTTCTCAGATTGATGGATGTGCAAAAATAATGACTTCATTATTTAGATGAGATATTCCAAAGTTCTTCAATGCCTTGTTTGCTCTCAACAAACAAAATATTCAAAAAGATTTCCAAAGTTGAATTATTGCTATACTTAGATAGACAAGGGACACCTAAAGAAGGTCAGAGGGTACAATGGCTGAAATGTGGGTTAATTCCTATAACTCCAACATAAACACAAGGGGAACCACTCTTGACTGATAAATTATTTATTTATTTATTGATCTACGAAAAAAAGTTAGGGTTAATTTAATGGGAAAATAAAATAATTTATCAGTCAAGAGTGGTTCCCCTTTGTTTATGTTGGAGTTATAGGAAATAACCGAAATGTATTTTCATATATCTATTAATAATGGAGATTCGCTTCCGGTTTTTGTCTGTAACAAAAACTATGTCACTGCTTACGTCACATTACCCAAAATCGTCATAACATAGAATAATTACACTCAAAATTTGAACATGCAACATTAGACAGTCCTCATTGTTTTTAAAAACAAGTTTTAATAAATACATGACTGGTATTATATATCTATATATAGTTTGTTTTATTTTAATACATATTTAAAGTTTACATTTGAAATTGTTTTATTTTTTAATTCTTTAATGAATTTGATGATTTTACTTACTTAGGGTACAAACTCGCTGACATTGAACTTTTTACACCCACCCCTCAGGCAATATGTTTCAAAAATCTATTTTTACATCGCCCGGAGGGTGTTTTTTTATTTTGTACTAGTACTATTAATTAATATTATATTTGATTGTTTAATTAACATTGTTAGAATCAATCAAAATAAATTAGTAATAATAATTAGTAATAATAATGATTGACGTAAAATACACTTGACTACTTTCTTTCTTTTTTTCTTTTTTTTTCCAGATCCTCGTGAAGAAAAAACATTTGAAGATGTCTTTCATCCAATTGAAGAAATTTCTGTACCTTTAAACTATTCTTGGCGCCTTGCCAAACATCTAAATTATGTTCATGGCTCAAAGCTTTTTCGAGAAGCTTTTCAAAGAGTAAGTGTATATAGTTTAGATTTTAAGGTAATTTTCACCTTCAGTTGTCAAAATTCCTAGCAAATAAGGCAATTAGAGTAACCTCCTTTGACTTTCACTTTGAACTAAGCCGGTAGCTATTTTGAAAGTCTCCGTGCGAAAGAAACAAATTTTAGAAACTTTTTCGAAAACAATACAACTGCATGCTTTAACACAAAAATATCATAAAATGTTTTCTTAATAACAATTAAGTTCATTTCAGATAATTTTATGCTAGGAATTTAGCCAACTGACTTTCACTTTGAATGTGTCCGTGCGAAATATACAAATCTTAGAATCGTTTCGAAAACAATAAAACTGCATGCTTTAACACAAAAATATCATAAAATGTGTTCTTAATAACAATTAAGTTCATTTCAGATAATTTTATGCTAGGAATTTAGCCAACTGACTTTCACTTTGAAACAAGTTGGTAGCCATTTTGAAAGTCTCCCTGTGAAATACACAAATCTTAGAAACTTTTTCGAAAACAATACAACTGCATGCTTTAACACAAAAATATCATAAAATGTTTTCTTAATAACAATTAAGTTCATTTCAGATAATACGCATGCACAATTTTATGCTTGGAATTTTAACAACTAAAGGTGAAAATTACTGATTTTAATATGTTGAACTTAAAATACAACCTGCCCTATCGGCTAAGGCGTTAGAATGCAACGACTGCACCACTGCAGAGAGGTAAGACTCCCCCAATGGGGCTATCAGTTGGCCGTGGGTGGCGACCCATGATGCTTAAGGATTGAACCCAGGTGGCTGAGCAGTCTATGACTTGCAATACTCCACTTAGGCACTTACTTAGGCTAGACAGGCGGTCGGAGAGGCCCCCTCCAATCAATCGGCTGGTCATGTCAAGCCCTAGCACCTATATGATTGTCCCAACCTTGTAGCTCTTATGGCCAGACCCAACCCTTTTTATCATATGGGTGCTAGAAGGCGGTGGCTGAGTGTCTTCATGTCCTGGGAATGTTGTTAAACTCTATCTGATGGTGAGGTTCCAGTTCTGGAGGTTTGGGGAATGTGGAGCACCCCTTCATCACCATTGCTCCCTAGTCCACTCTGACCCGGATTGGTAGTACCTGTTAGGGTCCCACCTATGGGTTAAATAGAAAAATGTATTTATAAAAAGAATTGGGTATCCATTAAGAATTGATTTATTTCAAAACTTTATCAGCAATAAATGACCCACTGAGGTTGATATGCCGTAAAACAAACCAAACCAAATCAAACACTAACCTCACGCTTATATTATTAACTTGCAAATTGTACTGGAAGTTGTTTTATACTCAAAATTAGAGAGGAAGTCTCTGTTGTGTAGTGGTTAATGTGCTGGACTGTGACATCATAGTAAGTGAGTTCGAACCCCAGTTGCGCTATTATATTAACTTTTTGAATAATACCTTTTGGAAAGGTATGAACACCCCTTAACCCAGCTAAGGGTTAAATAGTAGTGTAGTTCCAACAATGTCTTTGGTATTAAATAACCCACAAAGGTTGATATACCATTGAAGCAAAGAAACCAGACTAATCAAATTTGGAACGTCTTAAGCACAATTGTGCTGTTAAAGGGTCTTGTGTCTTGTTGGAGAGTAATGGTTAACAAGCTGGCTTGGAAGCTCATAATAGCTGAGTAGGGAGTTTGATTCTCACTGGTGTCATAGTATCTCTGGCCTTGTGCCTTGTTGGAGGGCAATCGTTAATAGGCTCGTTTTGGTTGGGTTTAGTTTTCATGATAGTGTAATGTTTTTTGGTTTTTATTGCAGACTCATACCTATGTTGACCAAGCTAAAAATGAACGATGGATCAGTGAACCACTTTATACGGCTGTGAAAGTAAGTTGAATGAATTTCTCTTTCTTTTTTTCCCCTTATTTTTATTTTATTTTATATATATTTTTTTTGTTGTTATCCTTCTGTCTACTAAAGACAATAGCGTAGTGTGTTGAGAAATTTTGGATATAAGGTGTGTGATGAATCCTCGCCCATACTTATAGACTAGGCGTGATCATGTGATCTATCTCTTGGCCAATTACTGGCAGTACTCTGAAGCTGATACAATACTTAACCCCGACCCTACTGGTCATAATTACGCCAACGTTCATAGACGATGGACATAGGATTAAATCACTGGACCTTTACCAATACGCAGGATAGAACTTATACGCTTACCAAAGGATTCCATACCACAAGACTTTCTCTAAGCCCTTTTCAACTGGCCAAGGATAGCACTTAAAAACTTTACATAGTGTCCACTTTTTTAAAAATTTTATTTTTTTATCTGCACCTGCGTGAATGGCATAACAGCCCAATTTTTGAATGGCAATCTCTGGTGCACTGACTGCAAACACTTTGGCTGACCAGGTCGAATGCCTTTCGTTAGGTCTATGAATGCCGTGTAGAGTGGCATCTGTTACTCCTAGCACTTTTCCTGCAGCTGGCATAGTGAGAAGATTATGTCCACGGTTGACCAGTTTGCTCGGAAGCCACACTGAGATGCAAGGTTCTGCAGATGCACCAGTGTAATACGAGGAAAGACTTTTCCAACTATGCTGAGGAGGGAATATTATCATTATTATTATTATTACTTGATGTCCATTGTATCTAATGACAACACCATCCAAATCTGTTTCCTCCATTTGATTCGATCTCCGGTTGCGTCTTGCCAACTGGCTATGAGGATGTTCAAATCCTCCAGGTTTCTCTTGGTGTTATCCTTGAACCTGAGCTTTGTTTTTTTTTGTAGACATTCTAAAACTGACTTGAACTGTAAATTGTGTCTGTTGCATGTGGAAAAGAAAACAGTTAGTCATTGGGAATAATGAGAATATATGGGATCAATAATGGCTGACTAGAATGTTCGTCAATTAACCTGTCTGGTATTAGTCACATGGTCCATTGAAAACTGGATATTGAGTGAGGACCAGATACCAAACAACTTATAATTTAACAAGTGTTACAAACTGACTTCAAAATTTGGTAATCTTGAACATTAGCTACTTAAATGAGAGTAACCTCCCCCTGTTTTTGTTCACTTTGAGAAGCTGTGTGTTTTGTTTTGTAAAAACACGGATTTTTCGACAAATTGGGTTTACCTATACTTTTCTTATATACAGGTTCTCTCATAGAAATATTAATATCTTTTTTTTAAATCACCTGTGGCAGATTCTAAGCATATGTTGACAGGGATGGTGAACATGTGGAGACTGTTTGAAAATATATTAATGGCATTCTTATAAGGCTATTAACATTTTTAAATCGATTAAAAAAAAAAAAAGATGTTAATATTTCTATGAGAGTACCTGTATGTTAGAAAAGTATAGGCATACCCAATTTGTCGAAAAATCTGTGTTTTTACAAAACAAAACACATGGCTTCCTCAAAGTGAAAAAACAAGAGGAGGTTACTCTCATTTAAGTAGCTAATGTTCAAGATTACCCAAAATTTTACAATTTCAGTAATAAATCCAGACAAAATTGGTATTTTTAAAAATAATTTGCTTGAAGCATTGTTAAGTATATTATTGTTTATTTATATTAAGAAGGCAATTACAATGCGTATAAAAAATAAAATAATGTCCAGTGTCTAATCAATTTCAAAGAAACTTCATCTTCAGAGACTGTTTTTGAAATGGACGCTGTCTTGTGAGTTTTTTTTTTGTTTTGGACGTTATAAACACGCGTCTCGTGGGTTGTTATAACGCCACGCGGAAGAGCCGTGATATCCGTTGTTCAATCAATTTCAGTTTCTTTGTATTAGTCTAATCACTTCCAATCACAATGCAACCTAAAATATTCACTTTTTATTCATAAAAAGATTTACCGTATTTGACAGCATATAGGAAGCACTTTCTTTTTCCAAAATTTTGGCTCAAAAAATTGCCCTGCATCTTATACATCGTAGGTGAAGTGAAACAAATGATAAGAATCCCTGTTGTCCTCATCTTCATGGTTATCTGTACAATGTTTTGGCCAATGTGCTCTCTGGCCTTCTTCAGGTATTTCTTGTTGGACTGGAGAACCTTCTTGTCGTAATCGAGAACCATCACAGAACTTCAAACTCAACCCTGTATTCAATTCAAGAGGGTATCCTGTTCTCATTCCGCTAACCATAGCTGGGGTAGAGGTGTTAAGCTGTGTTAATTATTAGAGTTTTACACCATTTGTTAGGTCATCCAATAATATTGTGACAATAATAACGATATGTTATTGAGAAAGCGTAGATAATTTTAGACTCTACTTAAATTTAGTTTCCACCCTGTCGGCTGTGTCGTTAGAATGCACCGACTGCACCTCTGCAGAGGGGTAAGACTCCCCCAATGGGGCCACCTGTTGGCCGTGGGTGGCGACCTGTGATGCTTAAGGATAGAGCCCAGGTGGATGAGCAGTTCATGATATGCAATACTCCACTTTGGCCCTATCTTGGGCTAGACAGGCGGTCGGAGAGGCCCCCTCCGATCAATTGGCTGGTCACGTCAAGCCCTAGCACCTATATGATTTTCCCAACCCTATTTCCCTTATGGCAAGCCCCAACCCTTTTTTTATCATATGGGCTAGAAGGCGGTGACTGAGGGTCTACATGTCCTGGGAATGATGTTAAACTCTATCTGATGGTGAGGTTCCAGTTTTGGAGGTTTGGGGAATGTGGAGCACCCCTTCATCACCATTGCTCCCTGGTCCACTATGAACCGGGGTGGTAGTACCTGTTAGGGTCCCATCCATGGGTTAAATAGAAAAATGTATTTATAAAAAAATTGTATTATCCATTTAAAAATTGATTTATTTCAAAACTTTATCGGCATTAAATGACCCACTGAGGTTGATTTTTTATATAAAAAGAAAGCCTAAACTTTAGTTAATATTAGAAAAAAAAAATGATTGTAAGATTTAAAAAAAATCTTTTTATAATACATTTTCATACGACGTATTTTTTTTAATAAATCAAAAAAGAAATATTGACCAATTTTAAATATTATCATTCACTGATAATACGATTGTATGGTTGAATGGTTGCTTTTTTTTCTCCTTTCTGATATTTTGATATATTTTTTTCTTTATTTTTAGGAAGTAAATGCTGATCGAAACCGACTCACAAGAAGCCAGCAGCGACTAGTGGATCTCTATTTATTGGAGGGTCATCTGAATGGCATTGAAGTACACGGATCAAATAGAAAACGGTTTATTGATACCTTACGTAAACTTACAGAAGAAAAAAATGCATTTAGGTAATTAAGAGTGGGAAAAAAAATATTGTTGTTTAGACAAGTTAATTCTTGAAGGATGAAAGTAAATGAAAAAATTACTTGTTTATATATATATATATATATATATATATATATATATATATAAACAAGTAATTAAATAAATAAATATATATATATATATATATATATATATATAAACAAGTAATTAAATAAATAAATATATATATATATATAATATATATATAACAAGTAATTAAATAATATTATATATATATATATATATATATATATATATATAAACAAGTAATAAATAAATATAATATATATATATATATATATATATATATATAAACAAGTAATTAAATAAATATATATATATATATATATATATATATATATATAAAACAAGTAATTAAATAAAATATATATATATATATATTATATATATATATATAAACAAGTAATTAAATAAATATATATATATATATATATATATATATATATATAAACAAGTAATTAAATAAATATATATATATATATATATATATATATAAACAAGTAATTAATTAAATAAATATATATATATATATATATATAAACAAGTAATTAAAAAATATATATATATATATATATATATATATATATATAAACAAGTAATAAATAAATATATATATTATATATATATATATATAACAAGTAATTAATTAAATAAATATATATATATATATATATATATATATATGAATAAATTTTTGGTACAGGCAAATCTAAATAATGCTTTAAGGGTAATCATTATGATCACCTATATAGGTGGATACGAAGGGAGTACAAAAAAAAAAAATGGAGGAGAGAAAAAAAATTTGTTTTATTTGATAAAACAAGGGCCCTTTCGTCCGGTTGCTTATCAAGGTTTATACAGCCGGAGACGACTAAAAGTCAAATTGTAAATTGAAATAAATATGGGTATATACAAGAGGGGGGTTTAGGAGAAAAAAAAAAAAAAAAAAAATATATATATATATATATATATATATATATATATATATATATTTAAAAATGTAACATTGCTGGCATTGAAACCTCACTAGCAAAGGTTCAGCTTAGGTGGGCTGGTCACGTTGTCAGAATGAATGAGAACAGGCTTCCAAAGAAGATATACGGACAATTACCAAATGCTAAGCGTTCTATTGGACGTCCACTCTCACGCTATAAAGACAAATTGAAGGACAATTTGAAAGGCCTCAATATTAACCTGAGAGCTTGGGAAAATGTAGCATCAAATCGGAAAGAATGGCGTAAGACATGTTTCGCTAAATTAAAAAGCTTTGAAGAAAATAGACTGAAACACTGAGATCAGCTCTGTCTAACTTTAAAACAAAAACATCTGACTCCCACTTTAGGAAATTCCATCTTTCAGTGTGGCTTCATAGCTCACAGCAAGGCTGGGCTGGTATCACAATCGAGGAAACAAAAATGTCTTCTTGATAGCATGCACAACATGGGAGGAAACAAATCACTCACTGATGACCCTCATCTCTTGTTCACTATAGGAGAGTATATATCATGATCAAAGGGGAACCACTCTTGACTGATGATTTATTTATTGATCTACTAGGAAAAAAGAGGGGATTAGGGTTAGGGTTTAGGGTTAGTTTAATGGGAAAATAAATAATTTATCAGTCAAGGGTGGTTCCCTTTGATCGTGTTAGACTTATAGGAAATTATATATATATATATATGTGTGTGTGTGTGCTTAATTGAAGTCGTACCTAATTTTGAAAGTTAATTAATTAATTAGGGTTCGAATCACGCATAAGGAGGTCTTCCTATCTATAGCTCTGCTGATGAGGCCTAATAGGCCGAAATGTACATACAGAGATTGATTTTTCTTGATTTGTTTAGCCTTACATTTGAATAGGTATGCCTGCCTAATTAATTATTAATTAATTAACTTTCAAAATTAGGTACGACTTCAATTAAGCACATATTCTCCCAAAAATTGTCGGCTAAAAAAGCCATATCAAAACACATGGCTTGTGTATTTACTTCTCATATATATATATATATATATATATATATATATATATATATATATGTATGTAGTTCTTTTATAAAGGAAAATTGGTGGAGACCAGCAAAGACCCAAGTTCACTAAAATCCACACCCTATTTTTGTCCAAGAAAGGAGTTTAAAAAATCTTTTTACCCCTTATTTTCCATAAGAAAAGCTAAATATAACAAAGGTATATATCAATCATATATTAAAAAAAATGAAAAAAATGAATAACGTATTATTTGGGTTATTTCGACTATTGTCCTTATCTTTATTGTTATCTGCACAACATTTCAGCTGATGGCATATCAGCTGGCCTTCTTCCGGTATTTCTTGTTGATGTGCCCTCTGGCCTTGTCGAAAAATACATAGTTTCATCTGGACATGCATATATATATTTATCAACCACTCCGCACGAGCAGGATGTGACACAAGGTCAATTTCTTAAGCGGAGTTCAGCAGGTTTGAATTCAGAGTTTTCCTTCTCCTAGACCGGTTGCCTAACCAAGGTTAAAGAGCCCAGTCTGCTCTACTATATCCCTAGCTGTAGGGAGAGTAGGATTCATACCTTTCCCAAGTGTATTAGCGCTAAGTGAAATGCAGTTACCATGTCCAGGATTTGAACTCGGGGCGACGAGTCCATTTCCCATGAGTCCATCTGGACATACATAAACACCAACGGTCCTTTATATATGTATAGATGAAATCACAAATCATCGTTTCTGGCTTAAATAGCTCCTCTTGGTTTTTGTTTCGTTTCGTGGAAATTCTAAGAGTCCTGCTAGTTTACTAATAACATGTATGTATTGGTGTACTTCAGTTGTTCCATAGTAGATACAATTTACCAATTGGTCAATGGTTTTGCCTCTGGCTTGTAAGGATTTGCGTAGTAGAGACAAATCAATGTCTTTGGTATCCACACGGACATTCTCCTCTTCAGTTGCTTCCATGTTATTGTCTGATGAGAGGTCTGGCTGGAAAATTAAAAAAATAAATAAAAATAGTTAATGAAAAATGTAATGGTAATTATTGGGGGGAAGCGGATTTAAAAAGAAAAGTTTTAAAAAAATGAAAAAAGATTTTGAAAAAAAAAAAAAAAAAATGAATAAAAAAAGATTTTGGAAAAAAAATAAAAAAAGATTTGGAAAAAAAAAAAAATTTTGAAAAAAAATAAAAAAAGATTTTGGAAAAAAAAAAAAAGAAGAAGATTTGGAAAAAAAAAAAAAGAAAAAGATTTGGGGGAAAAAAAAAAGATTTGAAATTTTGAAAAAAATAAAAAATAAAAAAGATTTTGAAAAAAATAAAATAAAAAAGATTTTGGGAAAAATTAAAAAAAAAAAAAGATTTTGGAAAAAAATTAAAATAAAAAAGATTTTGGAAAAAATAAAAAAAGATTTTGAAAAAAAAAAAAAAAGATAAAGAAATAAAAAAAATAAAAAATAAATAAAATTAAAACTTAAATACTTATGCCCACAGGGTGTGTAGTCTTCTTAGTTTAATCAACTATAACTGCAATATTAATATACAGCATGTACCAAAAGTCTTGTCACCCCTACATATTTCATTATTTTTTGTTTTAATAATAGTGATGTAACTTACATATTATAATTTGTCATGACTATAAACATTGTTATAATTTTTTTATTTATTTATTTTTGGTAGGAGTAAAGTAATGGTATGTCAGAATCTGTTTCATCAGTGGGTTACAGATTACAGTTTTGTGAAAGACATGTCTCCAGCCATTACTGCAATGATGGCAGCAGACAAGTAAGTAATCATTTTCGTTTTTTCTCTTTATATCAATGTAGCATTGTCAATTTTTGTCATCTCAGTTCTTCAACTGTCCAATGTCTTGGCACCCCTTACTAAACCACCCTGTTTGCCATTGGTGGCGACCCGTGATGCTTAAGGATAGAAACCAGGAGGATGAGCAGTTCATGACTTGCAATACTCCACTTTGGCCCTATCTTGGGATAGACGGGCGGTCGGAGAGGCCCCCCTCCGATCAATTGGCTGGCCTCGTCAAGCCTTAGCACCTATATGATTTTCCCAACCCTATTGCCCTTATGGCAAGCCCCAACCCCTTTTTATCATATGGGTGTTAGAAGGCGGTGGCTGAGGGTCTACATGTCCTGGGAATGACGTTAAACTCTATCTGATGGTGAGGTTCCAGTTTTGGAGGTTTGGGGAATGTGGAGCACCCCTTCATCACCATTGCTCCCTGATCCACTCTGACCCGGAGTGGTAATACCTGTTAGTGTCCCATTTATTGGTTAAATAGAAAACATGAGTTTACAAACAAAATTGTATTATCCATTAAAAATGAAATTATTTCAAAACTTTGTCGGCATTAAACATTTTTGAACACCAAATTACCAATAGAAATATTCGGCATAAAATAACCCAAGGGGTTGAAATGCCGTAAAACCCAACCAACCCAAACTCCTTACCAAAATATAACCGGGTAATTCCATGTCAAATCATCGAGGCCATGTCACCCACCCCCTTCAATTTTTCTGAAATTTTGTACAGGTGTGGACTATATAAAAGTTAGACAATCCCCAAAATTTGAGCTTTCAATTCAAAAAATTGGCAGAGTTATTTTGATTTTTAGCTCTCCAAATTTGAGTCACGAAAAATGCTGACTTTTTGTAATCTATTTTTGTCTGTAAAATGAGTTCTAGTGCTTCCCTTCTAATAAAAATTGGTTTATAAAATCATTTTCACTAGAGAAATCCAAAAATGCTATCGTAAAAGTCAACTAATTTAAAGTTATTAATGATTTCTGATTTGCTAAAATCTTAACTTAAGCTTCGGTTCTGGGCAAACACCAAACTATCTTTTTGGTACAAATAATGGTATATGTGAAATAATAATAGAAAAATTTTTTGTATTAGATTCAGTGCCACAATGGTATATTGATCTTGCTATGAATCCAAGATGAAATGCAAAAATTTAAATCCTAATTATCTGGTGTTGATTATCCGCCAAATTCTTACTTATTATGAGTGTCATCACCCCTATTAAATAATGGGCCATTCCGTTTTATTATAAAGAAAGAAAGAAAACAAGAAAAAATACAAGAAGGAAAGAAAGATAGAGGGGGTGAGCACATGGAAGCAATAATGCTAATCTGTTTTAATTGAACATAAAAGATGAAAAGAGAAAAAAAGAGTTAAATCAAGATCATTATACTTTTTACATATTGAACTATTTAGCAATAGCTCTTAAGTGAACACATTAAATGTAATAATTGAATTACCATATTTTATTTTATACTTTTGAAAATTGTAGATTATCTGTTTGTATTTCTTTCAGAAATAATCCTAAAGTCGGACCGTGGCAAGTGACCCTTCACCATGAAATCTATCAGGCATTCCTGGAACACTGCCACAACAGGACACTAAGATGGAATGTATGGCAGGCATACAATACTCGGGCAGGACCCAAGTTTCAAGAAAGAGATTTGGGAAATCACAAAATCATTTCTCAAATTAGAACATTCAGGTAAAGATTTATTCACCCCACCCCCTAGGGACCGGTTAGCTCAGTCGGTAGAGCGTTCGGCTAGAAACCACAAGGTTCCTAGTTCGATACCGGTCCTCGCCAACTCAGCGTATGAGTAGCACGGGCATCTGTACGGTAAAGTAAGGAGCTGATGGTAGGTGTGGCGCTCCACCTCAGATGCTAAAACAATATCCTTGGTCTAGTGCTATTGAAAAGGGGATAGACTCCCTCGCTGACTGGCTGATACCGACTTTAGGCCGCCCCGTCGACTTTACTTTTATAAGATATTAGGGTGTATTGAAAGCATTTCAAGTATTGAAATATCAAATTGAACATTATATATACTACTAGCAAAAGTACCTGGTCCATGACCAGACTAAAAAAAAAAAAGTTGAGTTATCATTAAATGTTTTTGTTTAATTTGTTATTTTGTTTTTTAATTTGCTGTAAAAAAATAATTCAATGGATAAAAACACATACAAATTACATATTTAGAGAGATTATTTTCTTTTCTTTCAAACCAAATAAATATTTTAAAGATTGACGCTATAAATTTCGAGCTGAACTACTTATAATGTGATTTTATTTACTAAAATTGAACTAAACTGCTGGTATCGCTAAAGCAGGCAGCGAGCAATATTTTATTATCAGCAGTTGCTGGTATATGGCCAGTTTCACAAATCGGATGATTTTGGTTTAATTAATTAACTATATTCCTTAATCAGTAAAAATCAGTAACCAAATTTGGTGTGTTTCTTAGTTAGAAGGTAATTAATGTGTTTGCAAGATTTCGAATCTGAGTGTCTTCTCTTTTCAGAGTTATAAGTCGACATGTATACACCAAAATTTCTTTTATATATATATATTTATATAAACATTGATACATAAATACGGTTGATTTTATTTTGTTTTCAGGAGAGATATAGCTAATATCTTGGGATATGACGATTTTGCCCAGATGTCTATGGAGACCAAAATGGCAGGCTCAGTGGAAAATGTACTCAACATGTTAGAGATGTAAGTTTTTGATTTATTTCATTATTAATATTATTTTATTAATAAACATTAGAATTTCATATTATATCCATGTAACTGATTTCTCGTTATTAATTATTACTACTTATTCAGGGTCTGTCAACAACCCATGACACCACATAATATGTAACACTACTAGTGTAAAAAAAAAAAAAAAAAATGCCTTACAGGCGTTGTAAAATTAATTTTTTAATGATTTTTACCCGAGGGGGTAAGTTAAAAAATTCAGTATCAGAGGTTTTGTATTCTAAGTAAGTAGTCCCATCTATGGGTTAAATAGAAAAATGTATTCATAAAAAAAATTGTATTATCCATTAAGAATTGATTTATTTCAAAACTTTATCGGCATTAAATGACCCACTGAGGTTGATATGCCGTAAAACAAAACCAAACCAAACCATCTAACTAAGTAAAATCATTAAATCTATTAAAGGAGTTAAAAAGTTAAAACAATTTGAAATGGAAACTTAGTTCTGTCCCCCTAAAATAAAATGTTGCATATATCTATTATTAATTAAATAAACTAGCAAATATATGCACTCTGCGGGTGCAAGTATTTAAGTTTTAATATAATAAAATATCATGTTAAATTAGAAAGGCTAATGAAACTGAATAAGAATTCAGATAAAAATATTTGGAACAGAGGGGGTATAATCGGAAAATAGAACAACTTTGAAACTAACTGTTCCACCATTTTCCCTTACTCCTGTCTTTCAGTGGTAAATTTTCCTAATTTAACTATTTAGTTAAAATAGGAAGAAAAGAATATAATTACAGTTATTTCTTTATGTTAATAAATTTCTGTTAAGATTTATCCCCGAGATTTTTGCTCATATTTATTAAGATAAAACCAAACAATTAGAAATCAATAATACTAAGCATATATTTATTAAAATCAAATTTTTAAGATCAATATGCAAATTAGCCTTCCCATTCACACTGTAAACCGCTATTTTGTTGTATATATAAATACAATTGCATGTTAGTAGTATGTAGATATTGTTAACAGTCTTAATGATGTAAAACAATTTTACTAATAATTGAGGTTTAAATAAAAATAAAATCATGGAGAATGTGATGTAAATAACAAAGGGAATTGTGACTTGTATAGTAATATAGTTTCGGTTACAGACAGACAAACCCACAATCTCCATTATAATAAGATATTTTGAATATTTTACACACAAAATCATTGGTAATTATTTATTTGTAAACTTTTTAGCCTCCTAATACTGAAAAAATGACTATTTCTTGTTTGTAAAAAAATTTCTTGTAAATAATAAAGATATGTTTTTTCATTGTCATACAAATAGATAATTCTTTTAAGTTTGAGCAATATGATTTTTTTTTCTGCAATGTATATATTAACACAACCCCACTACCTTAGGCAGGATTTGACACAAGGTCAATTTTTGAGCAGAAGTACAGTTGTTTTTAATTTAGTTTTCTTCCAAGACCAGTGGCCTAACCAAGGTTAAAGTACTTGGTATTCTTTGTAGAGTAAACATAATACTCACAGTAAAAGCAATATTTTAATTACCATCAAATTAGCAGACAAGGCAACAAGCAAGCTGTAACTCAATATGGATCTTGTATAACTGTGACAGTGTTAGACAAACTTAGTAAATTTTAATAACAGATATAGTTAAAAATTTCCAGAAAAAGTACTTTTTAAAATTTTAAAATTTTATTTCTTAAAAACTTATAACTATTTATTTTTTAAATTTTTTTAGTTCTACTTTTTAATTTAGATTACTTGAAATATATATTAATATATTAATATTCACTTTGAGGAAGCCGTTAGGTTTTGGTCAGCCATTTTCATTTCACCATAAATCTACACAGAAAATATGAATTTGTTCGAATCAATACAACTGCATGTTTTAACACGAAAATATCCTAACATGAGTTCTTAATAACAATTAAGTTCATTTCAAATAATGTGCAAGCACAATTAAGAACACATTTTATGATATTTTCGTGTTAAAACATGCAGTTGTATTGATTCAAACAAATTCGTATTTTCAGTGTAGATTTATGGTGAAATGAAAATGGCCGACCAAAACATAACTGCTTCCTCAAAGTGAAGCAAACAAGGACAGATTGTTTTCATTTATCTAGCTAATGTTCAGATTACCACTCGGATGACTTCAGCTAGACATAACAATCCTGCTCTGAGCACAACTGTTTAAACCGCCCTGTTGGTGGGGCGTTAGAATGCACCTCTGCAGAGGGGTAAGACTCCCCCAATGGGGCCACCTGTTGGCCGTGGGTGGCGACCCGTGATGCTTAAGGATAGAACCCAGGTGGATGAGCAGTTCATGACATGCAATACTCCACTTTGGCCCTATCTTGGGCTAGATGGGCGGTAGGAGAGGCCCCCTCTGATCAATCGGCTGGTCACGTCAAGCCCTAGCACCTATATGATTTTCCCAACCCTATTGCCCTTATGGCAAGCCCCAACCCCTTTTTATCATATGGGTGCTAGAAGGCAGTGACTGCGGGTCTAAATGTCCTGGGAAAGACGTTAAACTCTATCTGATGGTGAGGTTCCAGTTTTGGAGGTTTGGGGAATGTGGAGCACCCTTTCATCACCATTGCTCCCTGGTCCACTCTGACCCGGAGTGGTAGTACCTGTTAGTGTCCGATCTATGGGTTAAATAGAAAAACATGAGTTGATAAACAAATTTTGTTATCCATTAAGAATGAATTTATTTCAAAACATTGTCGGCATTAAATGACCCACTGAGGTTGATATGCCGTAAAACCAAACAACTGTTTCATTATTTTTTAAAATAATCTACATACACCTCATGTCAAACAAAAAATTCAGCCACATTATTATTCAACACAACATGCACACACGCACATATATATATATATATATATATATATATATATGATTGATGTATGGGGGGGGTGCGTGGTCTAATGGTTAGAGTCGTAGGAAATGGACTCGTCAATGTGAGTTCAATTTCTGGACGAATCATTCATAGGATTGGTTTTAATAAATTGGAAAATAAAACAATAATATTAGAAATTAATAACACCAAGTAATTATTTATTAAACCCAGTATTGTTAAAACCAGTATGCAAATTAACCACACCACATAATATATAATCCTTTATTTTTTAGTGATATATAAGACACATTGCAGGATTTTAAACGCACACCACACATGGGCTGTTTTGAGGGAAATCTAACACAGATTTTCATAGAAACATTAATGAATAAGA
Organism: Doryteuthis pealeii; assembly: GCA_023376005.1. NCBI lineage: Eukaryota > Metazoa > Mollusca > Cephalopoda > Myopsida > Loliginidae > Doryteuthis > Doryteuthis pealeii. The sequence goes on along the minus strand of CM042162.1, from coordinate 72,885,213 downwards.
TTTATTCTATGCATTAATGGTTTTTGACTACAAATTAAATGCTCATTGATAAACCGGGTTAGCTTAGTTGGTAGAGTGTTCGGCTAGAAGCCACAATGTTCCTAGTTCAATACCCGCCCTCGCCAACTCGGCGTATGAGTAGCACAGGGATCTGTGCGATAAAGGAGCTGATGATAGGTGTGGCGCTCAACCTCAGACGCTAAATTAATCTCCTTGGTCTAGCGCTAGTGAAAAGGGGATAGACTCCCTCGCTGCATGGCTGATACCGACATTAAGCCGCCCCGATGACTTTACTTTTTACTTGATAAACTTACGCAATTCCTGAGGGTATTGTGGCGTAGTAGTGATGTAGTTTCGGTTACAGACAGACGCCGAATCTCCATTATAATAAGATTATCATCATTTGACGGCAGGCAATGTCAAGTGACTTCATATTAACAAAACTTACATTATACTTATTCAAAAAAATGAACTGAAATTACAAACATCAACTGACAGAAGTTACTTTAAAAAAAAAAATTCTTTAAACTAAGAGAAGATAACTCTTTTAAAAGCTACATTTTGGAAAACTTTGGAGTTATCTCCCTTGACCTTATCTTATTATAATGGAGATTATGTGTAACCGAAACTACGTAATAATTAGATTAACATGCTGTAGTATATCCACAGGTCCTGCTAGTTTATATTAATTGATGAAATTACTTTTCTTTCTGATAAATGTATTTTTTGGTTTCATTTTATTTTTTTTATTTTATTTTTTATTTTTTTTCTTGTTAGTTTCAAGAATCACTTTAAGCCGGTTGCCAAGGAAGAGTTGGATGAATTGCAAGACTTTGCTGTCTCCGAAGGATTTCCTCATCAACTTGAATGTTGGGATATTCCTTATTGGAGAAGACGACATAAAACTAAATATTTTGGGTGAGTATTCACTTTTTGACTACTTTTTTTTTATAAAACTGGTGGACCAATTAACCAATAAGCACCCCAGCTGGGAGCTGTTTTGAAAGGAACAACTTTTGCTTTTCACCGTAAATTTCCGGTTCTTTGTTTACAAACAACAGATGATTTTTTTTTGCTTTAGAATTTCAAACATAACTCAATCCTAAAACTAAGGAATAATTTAGTATAAATAATAATATTATGAAATAAAGAAATTTATTGTGTACTGTGCTCAGGTTCACCACAACTCATCAAAGTCTCATGTCAAGTACACAGAATAATGCATTAGTGTCAGGAACATGAACAGTTTACAGTAGTAATATGCATGTATGTGTGCGTGTGTGTGCATATGTGTGTGGAGAGGGGCAACAGGTATAGTGTCGGCGGACTACAGGAAGCATGGAGGCTTTGAAAGTTTCAGTGTATTGGCAGCCTACAACAAATATGGGCAGCTTATTCCATACCTCCGCAATTCTGAGCATGAAGAAATGTTTCCGAAAGTCACATGAGCAGTGCTGTTTTCTGACTTTGTAGGCATGCCCACGTGTGTTAGAAAGATGGAGATCAAAAAGGTGCTCATGGTTGCTGTTGTTAAGATGATTAATGACCTTATTAGCATTTACCAGGTCAGTTGCCAGATGCCGAAGTTTCAACGAAATCCATTCCCAGGGCAGTGAGACGTTTAGAGTATGGTAGATGCCTGATGGAGGGTATCTGTTTGGTTGCACGTCTCTGTACAGATTCTAGGAGGTTAATATTCTGAGCAAGATAGGGGTTCCAGACTGGTGATGCAAATTCCAAGTGTGGCCGCACCATAGCTTTGTACATATGTATATAAATTTCCTGCCATTAAACTAAACACTAAAAAAAGCCTTTAGGAAACATTGATTTGTTCAGCTTTAGTATAATAATATTAAGAGATAAATACATATATACAAATATACATGTAATAGGAGGGGTAAAGTGAATGTGTGGTTCATGTTATCAAATGAGTGGACGAGCAATTGAACATATCAATCATATTAGCAATATACAAAATACATGACAAATAATTTACAGAATACAAAATCTTGAACGTTTGTTTTAACTCACTGTGACGTTGCAAACCGCAGCAATGTCTCTCTGTTAAAAATTATTATTTCTCTTTTCAACGGTGATTCGTTCCTTTTTTCCAAGTGAATTAACTCTTATTCTACTTTTTTTCTATTTAGAAAAAAATGAATAGAATATAGTAAATGAAGGCAATAATTTTGTATCGTTTTTGTTTTTCTTCTCAGAATTGATGGAAGTCAGGTTGCTCAGTACCTCCCCCTGACCCATGTGCTAAATTCTCTCTTTGAATTTAGTCAGACCCTCTTTGGAATCTCAATTAAGGTAAGTGTTTCTCATAAACAAGGCTAACCCTAAACAGGTTGACATGCCGTTAAAATCAATCTAATATGAACATAAACAACGCTAATGGTTATCTGATGACTGTTAAAGAAGTTGAGCTAGATGGGCGGTCGGAGAGGCCCCCTCCAATCAATCGGCTGGTCACATCAAGCCCTAGCACCTATATGATTTTCCCAACCCTATTGCCCTTATGGCAAGCCCCAACCCCTTTTTATCATATGGGTGCTAGAAGGTGGTGACTGAAGGCCTACATGTCCTGGGAATGACATTAAACTCTATCTGATGGTGAGGTTCCAGTTTTTGAGATTTGGGGAATGTGAAGCACCCTTTCATCACCATTACTCCCTGGTCCACTCTGACCTGGAGTGGTAGTACGTGTTAGGGTTCGATCTATGGGTTAAATAATAAAAAAGTGTTTAAAAAAAATTGAATCCCCTTCAAGAATGAAAAACGTCTTTGGCATAACATAATCCAACAAGGGTTGACATGCCGTAAAATCCAACAAACTATTAGCTTGTTATATTTATGTTTCAGCTGCTATATCCTTCAATTATCTTTAGGTACCATTTGTATTTTGAATTGAACCCTTTGGTTGAGATCATGTTGAGATCACCAGATATTGGTGGTGGTTGGTGCTAGGGTGGATATTTTCCCAACCCTATTGCCCTTATGGCAAGCCCCAACCCTTTTTATCATATGGGTGCTAGAAGGCAGTGACTGAGGGTCTACATGTCCTGGAGAGACGTTAAACTCTATCTGATGGTGAAGTTCCAGTTCTGGAGCTTTGGGAATGTGGAGTACCCCTTCATCACCATTGCTCCCTGTCCACTCTGACCCGGAGTGGTAGTACCTGTTGGGGTCCCATCTATGGGTTAAATAGAACAAAATGAGTTTTAAAAAAGTGTGTTTTAAAAAAGAAAATTGAGTTTTAAAGAAAATTCGAGTATCGATCAAGAATGAATAAAACGAAACGTCTTCATCATAAAATAACCCAACAAGGGTTGACATGCCTTAAAATCTAACCAACCAATCAACTAGAATACATTGTTTTTTCATATTATATATACTAGCAAAATAAAAAATGCCCTCTGGGCTATGTAAAAAAAGATTTTTGAAACATATTGCCCGAGGAGTGGGAGTTAAAAATTCAATGTCAGCGAGTTTGTACCCTAAGTAAGTAAAATCATTAAATTCATTAAAGGATTAAAAAATAAAACAATTTGAAATGTACATTTTAAATATGTATTAAAATAAAACAAACTATATATAGATATATAATACCAGTCATGTATTTATTAAAACTTGTTTTAAAAAACAATGAGGACTGTCTAATGCTGCATGTTTAAATTTTGAGTGTATTTATTCTATGTTATGTGATGTAAGCAGTAACATAGTTTTTGTTACAGACAAAAACCGGAAGCGAATCTCCATTATTAATAGATATATATCTTATTATAATGGAGATTGTGTGTTTTTCTGTCTGTAACCGAAACTAAATCACTACTCAAGCCACAATTCCCTTAGTAATTGATGTCACATTCACCATGAATTTATCCTTATTTTAACCTCAATTATTAATAAAATTGTCTTACATTATTTAAACTGTTAACCATATCTACATACTAATAACATGCAATTGTATTTATATATACAACAAAATAGCGGTTCACAGTGTGAATGGGAAGGCTAATTTGCATATTGATCTTTAAAAAATTGATTTTAATAAATATATGCTTAGTATTATTGATTTCTAATTCTTTGGTTTTATCTTAATGAATATGAGCAATAATCTCGGGAATAAATCTTAACAGAAATCTATTAACATAAAGAAATAACTGTAATTTTATTCTTTACTTCCTATTTTAACTAAATAGTTAAATTAGGGAAATTTACCACTGAAAGACGGGAGTAAGGGAAAATGGTGGAACAGTTAGTTTCAAAGTTGTTCTATTTTCCGATTATACCCCCTCTGTTCCAAATATTTTTATCTGAATTCTTATTCAGTTTCATTAGCCTTTCTAATTTAACATGATATTTAATTATATTAAAACTTAAATACTTGCACCCTACGGAGGGTGCATATATTTGCTAGTATATATAATTATTTTTTAAAATATGGAAACTCTTTGAAAATCACGAGAAAGGGATTATCAATGGTCAGGAACGAATACAAGTATTACTAATCATCATCATCATGTCGCGCAATTAGCATGGATATCCACGACAATCTCTCGCCAACCTTCCCTATCATTCATCATCCCATGGAGGTCCTCTGCGCAGCATTCAGCATCCTCACATATTTGGTCAATGTAGGTCCTTGGTGGGTGACCCACATTAGCATGTCCATGTGTTGGCTTTCACAGGAGAATGTCGCTTATGAGCTCGTCCTTGCTTCTCCAGCAGTGCCCAGCATGCCTTGTCCGTCTCTCTCAGATGGTTTGTAAGATGAGAGGCAGGTGGCCATACAGCTGCTTCCTTGACTATTATATGTGTAATGATATTAAATGTAATGAAGATATCGTTGTATATATAAGATATTGTGTTTTTGTTTTTTCCAGGATGAAACTGCTGGTTCCGATGTATGGCAGGAAGATGTCAAAGTATTTGGTGTTTACGATGAAAACGGTATTTGTTTTGCAACATTTTTGCATTTCTTTCCTTTTTTTTAATTCTATTTTATATGTTATATATATATATATATATATATATTTACCAACCCCTCCGCACGAGCAGGATGCGACACAAGGTCAATTTCTTAAGAGGAGTTCAACAGGTTTGAATTCAGAGTTTTCCTTCTCCAAGACAGGTTGCCTTACCAAGGTTAAAGAGCCCAGTCTGCCCTACTACTTACCCATAGCTGGAGAGAGAGTAGAATTCATACCTTTCCCAAGGGTATTAGTGCTAAGTGAAATGCAATTACCATGTCCTGGATTTGAACTCGGGGTGACGAGTCCATTTCCTATGACTTTAACCATTACACCACACGCTTCCTAATTTTATATGTTATAACTTTGATAATTCCTGAAAGTTAAAACGACTTGAAATCAATTTTGAAATTGTTTTCATTAATGATAAAGAGAGATAAAATTAAATTACCAAGACCAGAAAATCTGGCAAACACAGTGTGCAACATACGGAAACACTGGACAGCTGTTTTTGACCTCCTATTAGGTCTCATCAGCACTGTGTATCGATTAGACCATTGCTCCCTGGTCAACTCTGACCCGAAGTGGTAGTACCTGTTAGGGTCCCATCTATGGGTTAAATAGAAAAACATGAGTTTATAAACAAAATTGTATTATCCATTAAGAATGAATTTGTTTCAAAACTTTGTCGGCATTAAATGACCCACTGAGGTTGATATGCCATAAAACAAAACTAACCAAACCAAGGAAATTGTGATATCAGTTGATGTAGTTTTTGGTTACAGACAGACAGTTACATAATCTCCATATTATAATAAGATTGGATTGCAGACATTTTAGTCATTTTTTTTTTCTATCAGATTTTGAAAAACTTGTAAATGTTGAATTTTTTTTTTTTAATCCCAGCTCAATTAAAAAGAACTTTTTTTTGTTTTTTTTTAAAGGTGAATATTTGGCCTCATTTTATTTTGATCCTTATGCCAGACCTGGTAAACTCACTGGTGCTTGGATGGAACCTGGACAAGGTAAGTTGATCGTTTTCTAAATGAAAATGTTATTATTAATTTTGATTCATTATCTTTCAACTTTTGATCTTCGTTTGCTTTTTTTTTTTTTTATCACAGAAACGTTAAGGGAGAGTCTCTGTGGTGTTGTGGCTAATGTGCTGTGACATTATAGTAAGCTAATGTTATATATATATATAAATATATATATATCATAAGGATAAAGGTTGCTTACTGGTGAAAATGGGCACGATCATTGAAGGTGCAAAATTCAGGGGTTAAGTCAGCGATTTAACAAATACAAAGTGCTCAATACGGAGTAGAGCAAATTTATATATATATATATATATATATATATATATGTATGTGAAAATGGAAAAGGAATTGAATCTGACAATATGAGGAAAAATGAGTAAAGAAAAGAAATGTAGATGGATAAAATGAATTTAATCGATTAATGTGATATCGATTAAATTCATTTTATCCATCTACATTTCTTTTCTTTACTCATTTTTCCTCATATATATATATATATATATATATATATATTTACCAACCCCTCTGCAAGAGCAGGATGTGACACAAGGTCAATTTCTTAAGCAGAGTTCAACAGGTTTGAATTCAGAGTTTTCCTTCTCCTAGACTGGTTGCCTAACCAAGGTTAAAGAGCCCAGGAGAACTCTGAATTCAAACCTGTTAAACTCCACTTAAGAAATTGACTTTGTGTCACATCCTGCTTGTGCAGAGTGGTTGGTGTTTATCAAGAATAAAGGGATTCATACCTTTCCCAAGAGGATTAGTCCGAAAGGGAACATAATAGCAGGACTGGAGTTCAAACTTGCTTACTATGATGTTGCAGTGCATTATGTTAGCCACTACGCCCCAGGGACTCCTCCCACAGGGGCTCCTCCCCCAGTTAGACTTTGGTAAAAATAACCAAGAAAGTCCGAAAGAATCATTCTATTGTAAAAAAAATTGTACTGACCCTTTTCTTTCATTTTGTAAACTAGTTTGTAGTAGTATTATCTGCGTTATTCGGACTATTGTCCTCATCTTCATTGTTATCTGTACAACGTTTCGGCTGATATGCCCTCAGGCCTTCTTCAGGTATTTCTTATCGGACTCTGGGGGGGAACCTTCTTTTCGAACTCTGGGGGGAACCTTCTTTTCGGGGGAAACCTTCTTTCGGACTCTGGGGGGAACCTTCTTTTCGGACTCTGGGGGAAACCTTCTTTTCGGACTCTGGGGGGGAACCTTCTTTTCGGACTCTGGGGGTTCTTTTCGGGGTCTTTTCGGGACTCTAGGGGGGAACCTTCTTTTCGGGGGGGGGAACCTTCTTTTCGGACTCTGGGGGGAACCTTCTTTTCGGACCTCTTTCGGACTCTGGGGGGGAACCTTCTTTTCTGGGGGGAACCTTCTTTTCGGACTCTGGGGGGAACCTTCTTTTCGGACTCTGGGGGGAAACCTTCTTTTCTCGACTCTGGGGGGGAACCTTCTTTTCGGACTCTGGGACCTTCTTTTTGGACTCTGGACTCTGTCTGGGGGGGGAACCTTCTTTTCGGACTCTGGGTGGGGGGAACCTTCTTTTCGGACTCGGGATTTTCTTGTTGTAATCAGGTGACACTGGTTAGTCACTTCTAGTATAATAATAATAATAATAATAATAATAAAATAAAAAATGTATTTTCCCTTTTTTTTTCTTTTTGCAGAAAGAAGTGATTACCATAATTTGAAGCCATTTTCTTATTTGGTAATGAACTTACATAAACCTTTGGTAGCCAGTATGCCGACACTGCTGACCCTTGAGGAAGTCCATTTATTATTCTCTGAATTTGGCCACGGTCTCCAGCAGATGCTCACAAATGTGCCCTACAGTGAGATTGCCGGGCAAAAGAACGTTGAATGGGATGCTCTCTACATCTGCTCAACCTTTATGACGATGTGGTTATCTCAACCGTCAATACTGCGACGTATCTCATCACATTACCAAACGGGTGAACCAATGTCCGATGACATGATTGATATTATATTGAAAGGTAAGTGGCCTCTAAAAAACAGTCTTATCTATTTCTGTGACAGTTTAGCTCATTCGGTAGAGCGTCCGATTAGGAACCACAGAAGATTCCGAGTTCAATACCGGCCCTCGCCAACTTAACATATGAGTAGCATAGGGATCTGTGCAGTAAAGTGGGGAGCTGATGGTTAGTGTGGCGCTCCACCTCAGACACCAAAAACAATCTCCTTGGTCTAGCACTGGTGAAAAGGGTATAGACTCTTTCGCTGTCTAGCTGATACCGATTTTAGATCACCCCAACAACTATGACATGCAATTTTTGAATTTTTGAAATGTAAAAATAGATTTTTGAAACATATTGCCTGAGGGGTGGGAGTAAAAAATTCAATGTCAGCGTGTTTGTACCCTAAGTAAGTAAAATCATCAAATTCCTTAAAGGATTAAAAAATAAAACAATTTGAAATGTAAACATTAAATATGTATTAAAATAAACCAAACTATATATAGATATATAATACCAGTCATGTATTTATTAAAACTTGTTTTAAAAAACAATGAGGACTGTCTAATGTTGTATGTTCAAATTTTGAGTGTATTTTATTCTATGTTATGAAGATTTTGGGTAATGTGACGTAAGCAGTGACGTAATTTTTGTTACAGACAAAAACCGGATGCGAATCTCCATTTATTAGTAGATATCAAAGGTATTCCTATAAGGGTGTTAAAATTTTTAAATCAATTTAAAAAAAAAAGCCAACCATCCTTTGCAAATGTTCAACCACATCTGTTATAGTTGGATGCCGAGAGTGTTGGTGTGGGGGACCATTACATAAAACAATGGCTGAAATATTGTGATGATATTAATAATCACCAAGATTTGGCCGCCCTGTCGGCTCGGGCGTTAGAATGCACCAACTACACCTCTGCAGAGGGGTAAGACTCCCCCAATGGGGCCGTCTGTTGGCCGTGGGTGGCAACCCATGATGCTTAAGGATAGAGCCCAGGTGGATGAGCAGTTCATGACATGCAATACTCCACTTTGGCCCTATCTTGGGCTAGACGGGCGGTCGGAGAGGCCCCCTCCGATCAATCGGCTAGTCACGTCAAGCCCTAGCACCTATATGATTTTCCCAACCCTATTGCCCTTATGGCAAGCCCCAACCCCTTTTTTTATCATATGGGTGCTAGAAGGCGGTGGCTGAGGGTCTACATGTCCTGGGAATGACGTTAAACTCTATCTGTTGGTGAGGTTCCAGTTTTGGAGGTTTGGGTAATGTGGAGCACCCTTTCATCACCATTGCTCCCTGGTCCACTCTGACCCGGAATGGTAGTACCTGTTAGGGTCCCATCTATGGGTTAAATAGAAAAATGTATTTATAAAAAAGATTGTGTTATCCATTAAGAATTGATTTATTTCAAAACTTTATCGGCATTAAATGACCCACTGAGGTTGATATGCCGTAAAACAAAAATGAGACAAAAGTTTATTATGTGCTGTGTAGATGTTGGCTACTTTTGAAAAATGATGGTAACTGATTGATTTTTTCATTTTTCAGGTCAGAAACATATGATAGGATTTGATATGATGAGACAAATCTATCTGAGTGCTCTAGACATAGAGTTCCACATTAGGTAAGTAATTATTTATATTATCTATATGACATGTCTCAGACACAAGGTTTGGCTGTGGCCAATATCACCTGAATATATCTGTTTTCGTTTTGTTTTGTATTTTATACTATTTCTCTCTCTCTTTATATGTGTGTGTGTATATATATATATATGTGTGTGTGTGTGCATGTATATGTATGTGAGAATATATGTGTTGTGTGTGTATGTATATGTATGTGAGATATATATATATGTGTGTGTGTGGTATATTATATATTTATATATATATATATATTATATATATATTATATATATATATATCTGATGATCATGTCAAGTGAGAAATGAAGACATGTAGGACACGTTTATGAAAATTTTTTAATACATATATATATATATATATATATAAAAAATAAGTGAATCCAATACTCCAGAATATCGAGTTCATTCATTTATATATTTTTAATGCTTTGTAATAACGCCCAACTTTTTAAAAAAACATTAAAAATATATATATATATAAAATTCTCCCAGATGAAGCATTGTCAACCATTATAATTTTAAAAGTAATGGTTGATATGTCCTAAAACAACCAACCAACCTATTTTTCTGTGTTCTGAGAAAAACCCCATTTGATGTCCCAACTTGTAAACAGACCTCTAGTAATAAATTGAGGGACCATATAAAGTCACTTGTGCCTAACTGTTAATACAAATTCTAGATGAAGGTTTTGTTGTTGTCATCATGTGAGAGTGTAATTAATATTTTCTTTTGTTTTTTCACAGCAAAGACCATTGGCATGATGTGATGCAACGTGTTTGGAGTGAATACATGTTACTACCTTTAAATGATGATGATGTTCACCCTTGTTCCTTCACTCACATCTTCTCTGATCAGCATCCGGCTTCCTATTATTCACACAAATGGTCGGAGGTATGTGAAAATTCTTTGACTCCTGTTTGACAAGTTTGTTGTTTGCATCCTTCCGTCTGCTAAAGACGATGGTGTAGTGTCCAATTTAAAAAAAAAAAAATTTTTTAACTGCATCTGTGCAAGTGGATGAACAGGCCAATTTTTGAATGGCAATCTCTGGTTTAATCTTTTGAAATTTTATTTCTTTTTTTCCTTAATCGTCAATTTAAAAAAAAAAATCTTATTCTTTTATTACTTTGAATTTTATTTCTTCTTTTCTTCATTCTTCAATTTTTTAAAAATTTCATTCTTTTATTACTTTCATTCATTCATCACTTTCATCTTTTAAAATGTTTATTTCTTCTTTTCCTCAATCGTCAATTTAAAAAAAATTTTTTATTCTTTTATTACTTTGAATTTTATTTCTTCTTTTCTTCATTCTTCAATTTAAAAAAAATTTCATTCTTTTATTACTTTCATTCATTCATCACTTTCATCTTTTAAAATGTTTATTTCTTCTTTTCCTCAATCGTCAATTTAAAAAAAAATCTTATTCTTTTATTACTTTGAATTTTATTTCTTCTTTTCTTCATTCTTCAATTTAAAAAAAATTTCCTTCTTTTATTACTTTCATTCATTTATTACTTTCATTCATTTAAAATTGTATTTCTTTTCTTCATTCTTTAATTTTTAAAAAATTTCCTTCATTTATTACTTTCATTCATTTAAAATTTTATTTCTTTTCTTCATTCTTCAATTTTAAAAAAAATTTCCTTCTTTTATTACTTTCATTCATTTAAAATGTTTATTTCTTCTTTTCTTCATTCTTCAATTTTTCCTTTTTTTTTTTCAGATGATTGCAGCTGATGTTTTTGCTGCTTTTTGAAGAAGGAGGCATCGCACAAACAGAAGTCATGTCAATTATTGGAAAAAGGTTAGAATATCTTTATTTTCTTCTTTCTTTTTTCCCCCAGTTTAAATAAACAAATGAAAAAATTTTTTTAAATATCAAATAAAAAGTTTTAAAATATCAAATAAATTTTTTTTTTAAATATCAAATAAAATTTCTTTTAAATATCAAATAAAATTTTTTTTTAAATAACAAATAAAATTTTTTTTTTAATATCAAATAAAAAATTTTTAAAAATATCAAATAAAAAAAAAAAAAAATCAAATATCTAAAACAAATCAGCAGACCGAACAATAGGGTAGGTCAATTTTTCACTTTTTTAAAATATCAAATTGTCCATCTATGCAAAAGTTGTGTGTTAGTATACTGAATACTGATACCAAAAATTAGATCTTTTACTTGCACCATTGTTTAAGGAAATAGCATTAAAGATCGTCTACTAAAATGCTCTAAAAACTCGTCTTCTAAAGGCTAAATTTTGTAAAAACGAGGATTTTTAGTGTATTTTAGTAGATGATCTTTGATGCTATTTCCTTTAACAATGGTGCAAGTAAAAGATCTAATTTTTGGTATCAGTATTCAGTATACTAACACACAACTTTTGCATAGATGGACAGTTCGATATTTTTAAAAAGTGAAAAATTGACCTACCCTATTGTTCGGTCTGCTGATTTGTTTATTTAGCTGCTTATGTGTCACCCCAATACTGATAAACATTTCAATGCATAGCTACTGATTTGACTTCAGAAATGCATTGAAAATTGGGAAGATTGTCAGTGGTCAAGAATTAATGTAAGTTGCACCAGGATTACTTCAGGCATGAATAGCCCTCTACGGAGAGCCTGCCACCACTGAAGGCGGTCCTGAGCCAAATTTACCCAGCTGGCAGGGTTAAAGGACTTGAGATCATACTTACAGACATCGTTAAATCGCTTCTGAGTGCGACCAATCTGTCTCTTGTCAGATCAAAGTTCCACATAGAGGATGTCCTTTCGGATTCACCCATTGTTCATTTTTTTTGTTTTTAAACGTTTTATATCAAGAGATGTTTAGTATTTATACATCGCTATATACGTTTTTCTTTTGTTTATCATTTAAAAATATTAACACCATATTATATAGGAAGAAGACATCAGAAGATCTGCAACCTGTGTCGCAAATGTACGATGATAATAAAAAATGTTTTTTAAAAAACATAATCCATTTTGCGGAACTTCTTTTTTATAAAATATATAGATATATATATTTATAATCAATGGTAATATTATGGTTTTACATTCATAACTTGAAGTTTCATAGTAATCCAATCATCAGATGAGTTCAATGGTTGAGATCTTAAAAACCAGTCGTGAAATGGTTTTTAAGATCTCAACCATTGAACTCATCTGATGATTGGATTACCATGAAACTTCAAGTTATGAGTGTAAACCCATAATATCACCATTAATTATAAATCTGCTCTGCTTTATTAGCATTGAGCACCTTTTCATGCCAATACTTTTCTCATTTTTTCATTCTCTATTCATTATATATTGGATATATATATTTATGTATATATTCTTTTCTTTTTCAGGTTCCGGGATACTTTTCTGTCGATGGGAGGATCTATACCAGCCAATGAAGTATTTAGACTGTTTCGAGGAAGAGACCCATCACCAGATGCAATACAACTAATAGGAAGATAAATAGAAAATTAAAATAGTTTTGTGATTAAATAGAAAATAAAATTTATCCAATCAACAATTGAAGCTTTTCTTTCTTTTCTTTTTACAAAAAAATAATGCTTTCTTTAACAGGGACACGTGTATTCCAGAGAGATTGAAATGGTTAAACAAAATGTTATATATTGATGGGCATATCATTGGTTTTGGACAGTTAGTGTAGAAAATAGATTTGAATTCAGGTGTTGCTGAATTCAGATCTTGACTGTTAGATTGAATGACATTTAATGACCTTGGTCTGACCCCCAATTTTCTATTGCAAGGCAACTGTGAGAAAGGCTCTTAGTTGTAAAGACACAGTTAAGTTGGCTTCTGCGCATGGTTAAGGATCCTAAGATTAAGAAGATTAATTAATAAAATGTGAATTCATGGAAGAAATGTTTTGTGTTGTTAATCAAGAACTAACCAACAATGCAAAGCACCTTACCAGCATCTTAAGACACCAGAAGAAGAAGTTAGAAGAACCTTGAACCAAAGACCAAGTCATGAAGATAACTACTCACAACTAAGAAAGCAAGTACAGACCACAAGAAAGATAAGAGCTTCTCCAGACAACAGAAAAAATTGAGTACATAGTATTTCCTGAAAATAAGACCCATCTGCAAAATAAAACCTAGTATGTTTTTTCAGGATGATTTAAATATAAGCCCTCCCCTTAAAATAAGCCCTAGTTGAGAGTGGCAGACAGATGAAAGAAATAAGCATTCTTCACAATCACATCATGCGACACAAACACTCAAAATCCCCTGAAAATAAGCCCCAGTGTTATATTTTGGAGTGAAAATTAATATAAGTCATGTCTTATTTTCGGTGAAACATATATTTACCAACCCCTCTGTGTGAGCAGGATTCGACACAGTCAATTTTTTAAGCAGATTTTAAGTGGTTAAAATCCAGTTTTCCTTCTTTACCGACTGAGCTAAACCGGCCCTATACAGCCTCTATAATATATATATATATATATATATATATATATACTAGCAAATATATGCACCCTCCGGATGCAAGTATTTAAGTTTTGATATAATAAAATATCATATCAAATTAGAAAGGCTAATGAAACTTACTAAGAATGCAGATAAAAAGATCTGCAACAGAGGGGGTATAATCGAAAAATAGAACAACTTTGAAACTAACTATTCCATCATTTTCCATTACTCCCCTCTTTCATTGGTAAATTTTCCTAATTTAACTATTTAGTTAAAATAGGAAGTAAAGGATAATATTACAGTTATTTCTTCTTGTAAATAAATTTCTTTTAAGATTTATCCACGAGATTTTTGTTTATATTTCTTAAGATAAAACCAAACAATTAGAAATCAATAATACCAAGCACATATTTATTAAAATAAAATTTTAAATATCAATATGCAAATTAGCCTTCTCGTTCAAACTGTAAACCGCTATTTTGTTGTATATATAAATACAATTGCATGTTATTAGTACGTAGATATGGTCAACAGTATTAATAATGTAAAACAATTTTTATTAATAACTGAAGGTTTAAAAGAATGAAATCATGGAGAATTTGAGGTAAATAATTAAGGGAATTGTGACTTGAGTAGTAATATAGTTTCGGTTACAGACAGAAAAACACACAATCTCCATTATAATAAGATATATGATATATTTTTTTTTTCTTTTTTTGAAGGCAAAATAATGCAGATTCATGTTGAAAAACATATTTATTGAAGAATTCTAAATTTACGGATAAAAATCCATCTTCAGAGAATTTATTATAGAGTTGAAAATGTTCCATCTGTGTTTTTTTAAAATCAACTTGGTTGTAGCGTTGAGTTGGAGATATGAAATTTAGAATTGGTCGTAATCTTCTGTTAAGATTTCAAATTCGGCAGCGTTCGTGTAAGTCCATTGAAGTCCGTGAGTTGTTAAATTTGCGGGACGTTTGAAATTTTTTTTTTTTTAGAGATTACGACCACTTCTAAATTTCATATCTCCAACTCTACGCTACAACCAAGTTGATTTAAAAAAAACAGATGGGACATTTTCAACTCTATAATAAATTCTCTGAAGATGGATTTTTATCCGAAAATTAAGAATTCTTCAATAAATATGTTTTTCAACATGTATGTATGTATAGGTGTATGTGTATATTGTATGTATGTATATGTATATATTATATATATATATATATATATATATATATATATGCATAAGTGTAGTAGCCCCTAACTATGATTATTATTATTATTATCATTACTATTAGTATTATTAGAATCATTATTATGGTTATGACAAGTAATCTTACAGAGCAAGATAGATATGTATATGAATATGTGTGAATGTTGATGATGTCTTATAGAAAAGCCCTGGTACCATAATTTAACTTAATGCAATATAACTTATACCCTCATATTATATTCCAAACAATATGTACATGGATATTCATTTATATATACTAGCAAATATATGCACCCTCCGGGTGCAAGTATTTAAGTTTTGATATAATAAAATATCATATTAAATTAGAAAGGCTAATGAAACTGACTAAGAATGCAGATAAAAAGATCTGCAACAGAGGGGGTATAATCGAAAAATAGAACAACTTTGAAACTAACTATTCCATCATTTTTCATTACTCCCCTCTTTCATTGGTAAATTTTCCTAATTTAACTATTTAGTTAAAATAGGAAGTAAAGGATAATATTACAGTTATTTCTTCTTGTAAATAAATTTCTTTTAAGATTTATCCACGAGATTTTTGTTTATATTTCTTAAGATAAAACCAAACAATTAGAAATCAATAATACCAAGCACATATTTATTAAAATAAAATTTTAAATATCAATATGCAAATTAGCCTTCTCGTTCAAACTGTAAATCGCTATTTTGTTGTATATATAAATACAATTGCATGTTATTAGTACGTAGATATGGTCAACAGTATTGATAATGTAAAACAATTTTTATTAATAACTGAAGGTTTAAAAGAATGAAATCATGGAGAATTTGAGGTAAATAATTAAGGGAATTGTGACTTGAGTAGAAATATAGTTTCGGTTACAGACAGAAAAACACACAATCTCCATTATAATAAGATATGTATGTGTGTATTTTTATATATATGGATTGATGAACAAAATATAACCACCTCCGATGTAGGCATACAGCATGTATGAGGCCCTTTATGTCCACCCTCCAAATAAAATGGAAATAATATAATTTTTTATATATAGCATAATATAGAAATAGATGTACGGATGTGTGTATATATGTATGCATATGTGTGTACATGTGTGTATGTATAGGGATGTATATGTATATGTATATGTGAACACATAGTTGGATACACCTAAATATCTCCATCCCCCAACTAGATTACACCCCCATACTAATCGTCCAAATGGGCAAAACCGTGTGTTTATATGTATGTATGCGTGTAAGTATGTATGTATATGTATGTGTGTGTAGATGTGTGCATGTGTTGTATAGAGGGGAATGCGGGTGTGTTTGAATGTGGAGGTATATGAATGTATAAATCTTAAGTATGTCTATTTGGATATGTATATGTATGGATATGTATATGTATGAGTACATGTGTATGTATGCGTTGGTATGTGTGTGGATGCATGCATGTGTATGGGCATGTGTGTGTATATATGGATGTGTATATATATGTATATATTGAATTAGTAAAATAATTAAGTAGATAAAACAGGTTCTCTTGGATCTTCATATATAGATAATTTAGGAAAAAAAATTAAGGAAAATAGGAAGATATGAGGAATGAATATAAGTAAATAAATGAAATCTAAATGAACTGGGGGGGGGTCCTTTTAGTTGAAATCTGGAATGATTGATTTAACAGAAATTCCTAACAAATTTACCGACAACA
>CM042162.1:72730154-72868109 GCA_023376005.1 Doryteuthis pealeii | reverse complement strand
GGGGGAAAAGAGAAGAGATAACCAAGGTTAAAGAGCCCAGTCTGCCCTACTATTTCCCTAGCTGAGGGAGAGTAGGATTCATACCTTTCCCAAGGGTATTAGCGCTAAGTGAAATGCAGTTACCATGTCCAGGATTTGAACTCGGGGCGACGAGTCCATTTCCCATGAGTCCATCTGGACATACATAAACACCAACGGTCCTTTATATATGTATAGATGAAATCACAAATCATCGTTTCTGGCTTAAATAGCTCCTCTTGGTTTTTGTTTTGTTTCGTGGAAATTCTAAGAGTCCTGCTAGTTTACTAATAACATGTATGTATTGGTGTACTTCAGTTGTTCCATAGTAGATACAATTTACCAATTGGTCAATGGTTTTGCCTCTGGCTTGTAAGGATTTGCATAGTAGAGACAAATCAATGTCTTTGGTATCCACACTGACATTCTCCTCTTCAGTTGCTTCCATGTTATTGTCTGATGAGGGGTCTGGCTGGAAAAATTAAAAAAGAAAATAAAAGTAGTTAATGAAAAATGTAATGGTAATTATTGGGGGGAAGCGGATTTAAAAAGAAAAGTTTTAAAAAATGAAAAAAGATTTTGAAAAAAAAAAAAAATGAATAAAAAAGATTTTGTAAAAATAAAAATAAAAAAAGATTTTGGAAAAAAAAAAAAGATTTTGGGAAAAAAAAAAAAAAAGATTTGGAAAAAAAAAAAAAAAGATTTTGGAAAAAAATAAAAAAAGATTTTGAAAAAAAAAAAAAGAAGATTTTGGAAAAAAAAAAAAAGAAAAAGATTTGGGAAAAATTAAAAAAAAAAAGATTTTGGAAAAAAATTAAATAAAAAAAGATTTTTGGAAAAATAAAAAAAGATTTTGAAAAAAAAAAGATAAGAAATAAAAAAAAAAAAATAAATAAAATTAAAACTTAAATACTTATGCCCACAGGTGTGTAGTCTTAGTTTAATCAACTATAACTGCAATATTATATACAGGATGTACCAAAAGTCTTGTCACCCCTACATATTTCATTATTTTTGTTTTAATAATAGTGATGTAACTTACATATTATAATTTGTCATGACTATAAACATTGTATAATTTGTTTTATTTATTTATTTTTGGTAGGAGTAAAGTAATGGTATGTCAGAATCTGTTTCATCAGTGGGTTACAGATTACAGTTTTGTGAAAGACATGTCTCCAGCCATTACTGCAATGATGGCAGCAGACAAGTAAGTAATCATTTTCGTTTTTTGTCTTTATATCAACGTAGCATTATCAATTTTTGTCATCTCAGTTCTTCAACTGTCCAATGTCTTGGCACCACTTACCAAAAAATAACCGGGTAATTCCATGTACAAATCATCCAGGCCAATTCACCCACCCACTTCAATTTTTCTGAAATTTTGTACAGGTGTGGACTATATAAAAGTTAGATAATCCCCAAAATTTGAGCTTCCAATTCCAAAAATTGGCGGGGTTATGTCGATTTTTAGCTGGGTAATTCCATCATCTAGGCCATGTTAACAACCGGATTTTGATGGTATAAATGGAAAAAATGTCCCCACGAATCAAGATCGCAAAAGGGGTGCCTAAAGGTCATATGGTCCCTTTATTTTAATGATTGCTTTCCCTCTTTCTTTTTTTCTTTCTATGAATTTTTCTCTCTTTCTCTGTCTTTCTTTATTTCAATGTTTTTTCTTTCTTTTTAAGTTTTTTTTGTTTTTTTTTATTCCGTATTTTATCATGCCTTCCTTCCTTCTTTCCAATTCCATGTCAAATCATTCAGGCCATTTCACCCACCCTCTTCAATTTTTTTGAAATTTTGTACAGGTGTGGACTATATAAAAGTTAGACAATCCCCAAAATTTGAGCTTCCAATTCCAAGAATTGGCAGAGTTATATCGATTTTTAGCTCTCCAAATTTGAAGAGGTTTGTGAAAAATGGTGACTTTTTGTAATCTATTTTTGTCTGTAAAATGAGTTCTAGTGCTTCCCTACTCCTAGAAATTGGTTTATAAAAGCATTTTCGCTAGAGAAATCCGAAAAAGCTATCGAAAAAGTCTGAAGGTTAACTATTTTTAAGTTATTGATGATTTCTGATTTGCAAAATCTTAACCGATATTGAAGCTTCGGTTCTGGGAAAACACCAAACTATCTTTTTGGTACAAACAATGGTATATGTGAAATAATAATAGAAAAAAATGTTGTCTTAGATTCAGTGCCACAATGGGATATTGATCTTGCTATGAATCCAAGATGAAATGCAAAAGTTTAAATCCTAATTATCTGGTGTTGATTATCCGCCAAATTCTTACTTATTATGAGTGCCATCACCCCCATTAAATAATGGGCCATTCCGTTTTAATTATAAAGAAAGAAAGAAAACAAGAAAAAATACAAGAAAGAAAGAAAGATAGAGGGGGTGAGCACATGGAAGAGATAATGCTAATCTGTTTTAATTGAATATAAAAGATGAAAAGAGAAAAAAAGAGTTAAATCAAAATCTTTATACTTTTTACATATTGAACTATTTAGCAATAGCTCTTGAGTAAACATATCAAATGTAATAATTAAATTACCATATTTTATTTTATACTTTGAAAAATTGTAGCTGTTTCTCGTAGATTATCTTTTTTTTTTTTTTTTTTTTTTTTTTTTTTTTTTTTGTTTTTGTTACTTTAGCAGTGTATATTTGTTTGTATTTCTTTCAGAAATAATCCTAAAGTCGGACCGTGGCAAGTGACCCTTCACCATGAAATCTATCAGGCATTCCTGAACACTGCCACAACAGGACACTAAGAGGAATGTATGGCAGGCGTACAATACTCGAGCGGGACCCAAGTTTCAAGAAAGAGATTTGGGAAATCACAAAATCATTTCTCAAATTAGAACATTCAGGTAAAGATTTCTTTTTTCTCTCTTTCTCTCTCACTTGTTTTATTTTTTCATTTGGTGTGTGAAGTCCATCATATATATATATAAAAGAAAGATTCTGTCAGTTTGTGCAACAACCAAGCAGTTTTTTCATAAAGGAAAATTGATGGAGACCTACAAAAACCAAAGTTCACTAAAATCCACACTATTTTTGAAGTTGATGTCGACTTTGACGTAGACTATGCCATATTTGAAAAAGAGATATTGTCGGTCATTTTGTGTTAAAAGATAAACATTTGACAACTGTTAGTGGTTGAGTGGCAGAAAAAAGAAAGAAAAAAAAAGATAACACTTAATATTAAAGTATCAAAGAATGATGACAGAACAAAGAAATAAACAAAAGAAATTATAAATCAAAAAAAAAAAACGTGTTTGATGGAGAATGAGTAGCAGGCAGAGTAATGAAAATGAAGAAAGTGGGAGAGATAAAAAAAAAGTAGAATTAACGGAAGTAACAGTAGGAGAAAACGTGGAAGAAAAGTAAGTTTGATAAGTGAGCTAGGGGAAAGTGAGAAAGAAACAACATATATAAGAGAGGTAGGGTAGAAAAATATGATGGAAAAGAGAGAGAGGATGAAAGGAGAGCTAGAGAGAGATAAAGATAGACACACACATACATATATGTAGAGAGAGAGAGAGGGGGGAGAGAGAGAGAGAGAGAGAGAGGATGAAAGGGAGAGAGATAAAGATGGACACACACATACATATATGTAGAGAGAAGAGAGGGGGGGAGAGAGAGAGAGAGGATGAAAGGGAGAGAGATAAAGATAGACACACACATACATATATGTAGAGAGAGAGAGAGGGGGGAAGAGAGAGAGAGAGGATGAAAGGAGAGAGATAAAGATAGACACACACATACATATATGTAGAGAGAGAAGAGAGGATGAAAGGGAGATAGTGAGAGATAAAGATAGACACACACATACATATACGAAGAGAGAGAGGGGGAGGGGATAAGATATTAGGGTGTATTGAAAGCATTTCAAGTATTGAAATGTCAAATTAAACATTATATATACTACTAGCAAAAGTACCCGGTCCCTGTTGAGTTATCATCAAATGTTTTTGTTTAATTTGTTATTTTGTTTTTTAATTCGCTGTAAAAAAATAATTCAATGGATAAAAAAACACACAAATTACATATTTAGAAAGATTTTTTTCTTTTCTTTCAAACCAAATAAATATTTTAAAGATTGACGCGAGAAATTTCGAGCTGAACTGCTTATAATGTGATTTTATTTACTAAAATTAAACTAAACTGCTGGTATCACTAAAGCAGGCAACGAGCAATATTTTATTATCAGCAGCTGCTTGTATACAGCCAGTTTCGCAAATTAGTTGATTTTGGTTTAATTAATTAACAATATTCCTTAATCAGTAAAAATCAATAACCAAATTTGGTGTGTTTCTTAGTTAGAAGGTAATTAATGTGTATGCAAGATTTTGAATCTGAGTGACTTCTCTTTTTTGGAGTTATAAGTCGACACGTACACACCAAACTTTCTTTTATATATATATATAGATTAAAATTGATACTTAAATGCAGTTGATTTTATTTTGTTTTCAGGAGAGATATAGCTAATATCTTGGGATATGACGATTTTGCCCAGATGTCTATGGAGACCAAAATGGCAGGCTCAGTGGAAAATGTACTCAATATGTTAGAGATGTAAGTTTTTGATTTATTTCATTATTAATACTAGCAAATATATGCACCCTCCGGGTGCAAGTATTTAAGTTTTAATATAATAAAATATCATGTTAAATTAGAAAGGCTAATGAAACTGAATAAGAATGCAGATAAAGATATTTGGAACAGAGGGGGTATAATCGGAAAATAGAACAACTTTGAAACTAACTCTTCCATCATTTTCCATTACTCCCGTCTTTCAGTGGTAAATTTTCCTAATTTAACTATTTAGTTAAAATAGGAAGTAAAGAATAATATTACAGTTATTTCTTCTTGTTAATGGATTTCTTTTAAGATTTATCCCCGAGATTTTTGCTCATATTCAATAAGATAAAACCAAACAATTAGAAATCAATAATACTAAGTATATATTTATTAAAATCAAATTTTTAAGATCAATATGCAAATTAGCCTTCCCATTCACATTGTGAACCACTATTTTGTTCTATATATAAATACAATTGCATGTTATTAGTATGTAGATATTGTTAACAGTCTTAATGATGTAAAACAATTTTATTAATAATTGAGGTTTAAATAAAAAAAATAAAATCATGGAGAATGTGGTGTAAATAACTAAAGGGAATTGTGACTTGTATAGTAATATAGTTTCGGTTACAGACAGAAAAACCCACAATCTCCATTATAATAAGATTATCTATTAATAATGGAGATTCGCTTCCGGTTTTTGTCTGTAACAAAAATTACATCACTGCTTATGTCACATTACCCAAAATCATCATAACATAGAATAAATACACTCAAAATTTGAACATGCAACATTAGACAGTCCTCATTGTTTTTAAAAACAAGTTTTAATAAATACATGACTGGTATTATATATCTATATATAGTTTGTTTTATTTTAATACATATTTAAAGTTTACATTTCAAATTGTTTTATTTTTTTTACTCCTTTAATAAATTTGATGATTTTACTTACTTAGGGTACAAACTCACTGACATTGAATTTTTAACTCCCACCCCCTCAGGCAATATCTTTCAAAAATCTACTTTTACATCGCCCGGAGGGTGTTTTTTAATTTGCTAGTTTTATTAATAAACATTCGAATTTCATATTATATCCATGTAACTGATTTCTTGTTATTAATTATTACTACTGTTGTATAGCCATATATACCAAGCATCGGGTATGTAATCAAGAGACAGATACAGAGTTGAGACTTAATTTTCATTTCACTGTAAATCTACACTGAAATTACGAATTTGTTCGAATCAATACAATTGCATGTTTTAACACGAAAATATCCTAACATGAGTTCTTAATAACAATTAAGTTCATTTCAAATAATGCGCAAGCACAGTTAAGAACACATTCTATGATATTTTTGTGTTAAAATATGCAGTTGTATTGATTCAAACAAATTCGTATTTTTAGTGTAGATTTATGGTGAAATGAAAATGGCCGACCAAAACATAACTGCTTCATCAAAGTGAAACAAACAAGGAGAGATTATTCTCATTTATGTAGCTAATGTTCAGATTACCACTCAGATGACTTCAGCTAGACATAACAATCCTGCTCTGAGCACAACTGTTTAACCGCTCTGTCGGCTGGGGCATTAGAATGCACCAACTGCACCTCTGCAGAGGGGTAAGACTCCCCCAATGGGGCCACCTGTTGGCCGTGGGTGGCGACCAGTGATGCTTAAGGATAGAGCCCAGGTGGATGAGCAGTTCATGACATGCAATACTCCACTTTGGCCCTATCTTGGGCTAGATGGGCGGTAGGAGAGGCCCCCTCTGATCAATCGGCTGGTCACGTCAAGCCCTAGCACCTATATGATTTTCCCAACCCTATTGCCCTTATGGCAAGCCCCAACCCCTTTTTATCATATGGGTGCTAGAAGGCAGTGACTGAGGGTCTAAATGTCCTGGGAAAGACGTTAAACTCTATCTGATGGTGAGGTTCCAGTTTTGGAGGTTTGGGGAATGTGGAGCACCCTTTCATCACCATTGCTCCCTGGTCCACTCTGACCAGGAGTGGTAGTACCTGTTAGTGTCCGATCTATGGGTTAAATAGAAAAACATGAGTTGATAAACAAATTTTGTTATCCATTAAGAATGAATTTATTTCAAAACATTGTCGGCATTAAATGACCCACTGAGGTTGATATGCCGTAAAACCAAACAACTGTTTAATTATTTTTTAAAATAATCTACATACACCTCATGTCAAACAAAAAATTCAGCCACATTATTATTCAACACAACATGCACACACGCATATATATATATATATATATATATATATATATATATATATATATATATGATTGATGTATGGGGGGCGCGTGGTCTAATGGTTAGAGTCGTAGGAAATGGACTCGTCAATGTGAGTTCAATTTCTGGACGAATCATTCATAGGATTGATACATTGGAAAATAAAACTATAATATTAGAGATTAATAACACCAAGTAATTATTTATTAATCCGGGTTTTGTTAAAACCAGTATGCAAATTAACCACACCACATAATATATAATCCTTTATTTTTTAGTGATATATAAGACACATTGCAGGATTTTAAACGCACTAATAACATGGGCTGTTTTGAGGCAAATCTAACACAGATTTTCATAGAAACATTAATAAATAAGATTTATTCTATGCATTAATGGTTTTTGACTACAAATTAAATGCTCATTGATAAAACGGGTTAGCTTAGTTGATAGAGCGCTCGGCTAGAAACCACAATGTTCCTTTTTTCGATACCCACCCTCGTCAACTCAGCATATGAGTAGCACAGGGATCTGTGCGATAAAGGAGCTGATGATAGGTGTGGTGCTCCACCTCAGACGCTAGATTAATCTCCTTGGTCTAGCGCTAGTGAAAAGGGGATAGACTCCCTCGCTGCATGGCTGATACCGACATTAGGCCGCCCCGATGACTTTACTTTTTACTTGATAAACTTACGCAATTCCTGAGGGTATTGTGGCGTAGTAGTGATGTAGTTTCGGTTACAGACAGACGCCGAATCTCCATTATAATAAGATTATCATCATTTGACGGCAGGCAATGTCAAGTGACTTCATCAACTGACAGACGTTACTTTTAAAAAAAAAATTCTTTAAACTAAGAGAAGATAACTCTTTTAAAAGCTACATTTTGGAAAACTTTGGAGTTATCTCCCTTGACCTTATCTTATTATAATGGAGATTATGTGTATAGGCTACAGTCCCAAGCCGATTATCGTTCAATTGTGTCGGATGTAAAAAGTGGCCGAATAAATTGTCCTTTATTATTAAAATGATATCACCCCAAAATTCCAATTTTTTTTCGCGCATAAGTTTATTGCCGCAAGAATTAATAAAATAAGTTTTAAGTGATTAAAATACGTATAGAACGAAAATAGCTCCGAATTCAATTAGCCAATGAGATTACAGATTTTGTCTGGAATGTAAACATCAGCTGGTGTTCTGTGTTTATGAAATAAAAAAATGACCCTCAAAACACCCCCAAAAAATTCCTAATAATATGCTTTAGTAACTCAAGCAAACAATAATAATGCTTTAGTAACTAAAGTAAACAATTTTTTTTCTTCAGGAAAAATTTCAAAATATAATTTTCAATTAAAGAACTGGCTTTTTAGAAAATTTTTTTAAATTTTTTAATGAACCTAAAAAGCGTATGACTTTAGCCCCCCTACAGAAAATAATTTACCAAAAATCAGGGAATTATCGGATTTTAATGAAACTTTCAGTGTTTATTTATCAATGAACGATCTTTATAATGCATTATTTATTTTATTTCAAAACTTTCTCATTTTTTTTCAGGTCACTTAATTTTGACCCCACCTTATGTTGGGGGCATTTTCGATACTAATTACAGTATAAATAAAGAGATAAAAGACCGAACTTATGAATAGAAACAACAAAAATTTACGCGATATGCGAAATACTATTATTTTTTTATTTTTTCTAAAAAGCAAATTCGCTTATTACTTATTTTATTTACGTGACTTGTTGTCACATGATGCGAAATACTTTTTTTCTTTTCTAAAAAGCAAATTCGCTTATTACTTATTTTATTTACGTGACTTGTTGTCACATGATGCGAAATACTATTATTTTTTCTAAAAAGCAAATTCGATTATTACTCATTTTATTTACGTGATTTGTTGTCACATGATGAGTCCACGTTTTCTTAGAAAATTTTATGCTTTTTGGAAGGTAAAATGCACATAAAACATTTTTTGTCGCTAACAACTGTTGCTTCTTCTTCGCTGGAGGTGGCCATTTTTACTTTTACTTATTCGTATTCCGAATACATGATTCTCATTCGCTTATTCCGTTTTCGGAGCTACTCCATTTTGATTCGTATTTTTTTACAAAGTAGTCCGTTTAAATTTTACTTTTCGCATAATATCAAGATATGCCACCGATTGCGAAAACTTTTTATTAGCCTTTTTTGATTTTTAATTAATAATTACGCTAAAATTATTACCGCTAATTGTAGAGCATCGTAACTCGAAAACTAAGCCCTTTTTGACGCCTGGGACTGTAGCCTAGTAACCGAAACTACGTAATAATTAGATTAACATGCTGTAGTATATCCACAGGTCCTGCTAGTTTATATTAATTGATGAAATTACTTTTCTTTCTGATAAATGTATTTTTTGGTTTAATTTTTTTAATTTTTTCTTTTTTCTTTTGTTAGTTTCAAGAATCACTTTAAGCCGGTTGCCAAGGAAGAGTTGGATGAATTGCAAGACTTTGCTGTCTCCGAAGGATTTCCTCATCAACTTGAATGTTGGGATATTCCTTATTGGAGAAGACGACATAAAACTAAATATTTTGGGTGAGTATTCACTTTTTGACTACTTTTTTTTATAAAACTGGTGGACCAATTAACCAATAAGCACCCCAGCTGGGAGCTGTTTTGAAAGGAACAACTTTTGCTTTTCACCGTAAATTTCCGGTTCTTTGTTTACAAACAACAGATGATTTTTTTTTGCTTTAGAATTTCAAACATAACTCAATCCTAAAACTAAGGAATAATTTAGTATAAATAATAATATTATGAAATAAAGAAATTTATTGTGTACTGTGCTCAGGTTCACCACAACTCATCAAAGTCTCATGTCAAGTACACAGAATAATGCATTAGTGTCAGGAACATGAACAGTTTACAGTAGTAATATGCATGTATGTGTGCGCGTGTGTGCATATGTGTGTGGAGAGGGGCATCAGGTATAGTGTTGGCGGACTACAGGAAGCATGGAGGCTTTGAAAGTTTCAGTGTATTGGCAGCCTACAACAAATGCGGGCAGCTTATTCCATACCTCCGCAATTCTGAGCATGAAGAAATGTTTCCGAAAGTCATGTGAGCAGTGCTGTTTTCTGACTTTGTAGGCATGCCCACGTGTGTTAGAAAGATGGAGATCAAAAAGGTGCTCACGGTTGCTGTTGTTAAGATGATTAATGACCTTATGAGCGTTTACCAGGTCAGTTGCCAGATGCCGAAGTTTCAACGAAATCCATTCCCAGGGCAGCGAGACGTTTAGAGTATGGTAGATGCCTGATGGAGGATATCTGTTTGGTTGCACGTCTCTGTACAGATTCTAGGAGGTTAATATTCTGAGCAAGATAGGGGTTCCAGACTGGTGATGCAAATTCCAAGTGTGGCCGCACCATAGCTTTGTACATATGTATATAAATTTCCTGCCATTAAACTAAACACTAAAAAAAGCCTTTAGGAAACATTGATTTGTTCAGCTTTAGTATAATAATATTAAGAGATAAATACATATATACAAATATACATGTAATAAGAGAGGTAAAGTGAATGTATGGTTCATGTTATCAAATGAGTGGACGAGCAATTGAGCATATCAATCATATTAGCAATATACAAAATACATGACAAATAATTTACAGAATACAAAATCTTGAACGTTTGTTTTAACTCACTGTGACGTTGCAAACCGCAACAATGTCTCTCTGTTAAAAATTATTATTTCTCTTTTCAACGGTGATTCGTTCCTTTTTTCCAAGTGAATTAACTCTTATTCTACTTTTTTTCTATTTAGAAAAAAATGAATAAAATATAGTAAATGAAAGCAATAATTTTGTATCGTTTTTGTTTTTCTTCTCAGAATTGATGGAAGTCAGGTTGCTCAGTACCTCCCCCTGACCCATGTGCTAAATTCTCTCTTTGAATTTAGTCAGACCCTCTTTGGAATCTCAATTAAGGTAAGTGTTTCTCATAAACAAGGCTAACCCTAAACAGGTTGACATGCTGTTAAAATCAATCTAATATGAACATAAACAACGCTAATGGTTATCTGATGACTGTTAAAGAAGTTGAGCTAGACGGGCGGTCGGAGAAGCCCCCTCCAATCAATCAGCTGGTCACGTCAAGCCCTAGCACCTATATGATTTTCCCAACCCTATTGCCCTTATGGCAAGCCCCAACCCCTTTTTATCATATGGGTGCTAGAAGGTGGTGACTGAAGGCCTACATGTCCTGGGAATGACATTAAAATCTATCTGATGGTGAGGTTCCAGTTTTTGAGATTTGGGGAATGTGAAGCACCCTTTCATCACCATTACTCCCTGGTCCACTCTGACCTGGAGTGGTAGTACGTGTTAGGGTTCGATCTATGGGTTAAATAATAAAAAAGTGTTTAAAAAAAATTGAATCCCCTTCAAGAATGAAAAACGTCTTTGGCATAACATAATCCAACAAGGGTTGACATGCCGTAAAATCCAACAAACTATTAGCTTGTTATATTTATGTTTCAGCTGCTATATCCTTCAATTATCTTTAGGTACCATTTGTATTTTGAATTGAACCCTTTGGTTGAGATCATGTTGAGATCACCAGATATTGGTGGTGGTTGGTGCTAGGGTGGATATTTTCCCAACCCTATTGCCCTTATGGCAAGCCCCAACCCCTTTTTATCATATGGGTGCTAGAAGGCAGTGACTGAGGGTCTACATGTCCTGGGAGAGACGTTAAACTCTATCTGATGGTGAAGTTCCAGTTCTGGAGCTTTGGGGAATGTGGAGTACCCCTTCATCACCATTGCTCCCTGGTCCACTCTGACCCGGAGTGGTAGTACCTGTTGGGGTCCCATCTATGGGTTAAATAGAACAAAATGAGTTTTAAAAAAGTGTGTTTAAAAAAGAAAATTGAGTTTTAAAGAAAATTCGAGTATCGATCAAGAATGAATAAAACGAAACGTCTTCATCATAAAATAACCCAACAAGGGTTGACATGCCTTAAAATCTAACCAACCAATCAACTAGAATACATTGTTTTTTCATATTATATATACTAGCAAAATAAAAAATGCCCTCTGGGCTATGTAAAAAAAGATTTTTGAAACATATTGCCCGAGGAGTGGGAGTTAAAAATTCAATGTCAGCGAGTTTGTACCCTAAGTAAGTAAAATCATTAAATTCATTAAAGGATTAAAAAATAAAACAATTTGAAATGTACATTTTAAATATGTATTAAAATAAAACAAACTATATATAGATATATAATACCAGTCATGTATTTATTAAAACTTGTTTTAAAAAACAATGAGGACTGTCTAATGCTGCATGTTTAAATTTTGAGTGTATTTATTCTATGGTATGTGATGTAAGCAGTAACATAGTTTTTTTACAGACAAAAACCGGAAGCGAATCTCCATTATTAATAGATATATATCTTATTATAATGGAGATTGTGTGTTTTTCTGTCTGTAACCGAAACTAAATCACTACTCAAGCCACAATTCCCTTAGTAATTGATGTCACATTCACCATGAATTTATCCTTATTTTAACCTCAATTATTAATAAAATTGTCTTACATTATTTAAACTGTTAACCATATCTACATACTAATAACATGCAATTGTATTTATATATACAACAAAATAGCGGTTCACAGTGTGAATGGGAAGGCTAATTTGCATATTGATCTTTAAAAAATTGATTTTAATAAATATATGCTTAGTATTATTGATTTCTAATTCTTTGGTTTTATCTTAATGAATATGAGCAATAATCTCGGGAATAAATCTTAACAGAAATCTATTAACATAAAGAAATAACTGTAATTTTATTCTTTACTTCCTATTTTAACTAAATAGTTAAATTAGGGAAATTTACCACTGAAAGACGGGAGTAAGGGAAAATGGTGGAACAGTTAGTTTCAAAGTTGTTCTATTTTCCGATTATACCTCCTCTGTTCCAAATATTTTTATCTGAATTCTTATTCAGTTTCATTAGCCTTTCTAATTTAACATGATATTTAATTATATTAAAACTTAAATACTTGCACCCTACGGAGGGTGCATATATTTGCTAGTATATATAATTATTTTTAAAATATGGAAACTCTTTGAAAATCACGAGAAAGGGATTATCAATGGTCAGGAACGAATACAAGTATTACTAATCATCATCATCATGTCGCGCAATTAGCATGGATATCCACGACAATCTCTCGCCAACCTTCCCTATCATTCATCATCCCATGGAGGTCCTCTGCGCAGCATTCAGCATCCTCACATATTTGGTCAATGTAGGTCCTTGGTGGGTGACCCACATTAGCATGTCCATGTGTTGGCTTTCACAGGAGAATGTCGCTTATGAGCTCGTCCTTGCTTCTCCAGCAGTGCCCAGCATGCCTTGTCCGTCTCTCTCAGATGGTTTGTAAGATGAGAGGCAGGTGGCCATACAGCTGCTTCCTTGACTATTATATGTGTAATGATATTAAATGTAATGAAGATATTGTTGTATATATAAGATATTGTGTTTTTGTTTTTTCCAGGATGAAACTGCTGGTTCCGATGTATGGCAGGAAGATGTCAAAGTATTTGGTGTTTACGATGAAAACGGTATTTGTTTTGCAACATTTTTGCATTTCTTTCCTTTTTTTTAATTCTATTTTATATGTTATATATATATATATATATATATTTACCAACCCCTCCGCACGAGCAGGATGCGACACAAGGTCAATTTCTTAAGAGGAGTTCAACAGGTTTGAATTCAGAGTTTTCCTTCTCCAAGACAGGTTGCCTTACCAAGGTTAAAGAGCCCAGTCTGCCCTACTACTTACCCATAGCTGGAGAGAGAGTAGAATTCATACCTTTCCCAAGGGTATTAGTGCTAAGTGAAATGCAATTACCATGTCCTGGATTTGAACTCGGGGTGACGAGTCCATTTCCTATGACTTTAACCATTACACCACACACTTCCTAATTTTATATGTTATAACTTTGATAATTCCTGAAAGTTAAAACGACTTGAAATCAATTTTGAAATTGTTTTCATTAATGATAAAGAGAGATAAAATTAAATTACCAAGACCAGAAAATCTGGCAAACACAGTGTGCAACATACGGAAACACTGGACAGCTGTTTTTGGCCTCCTATTAGGTCTCATCAGCACTGTGTATCGATTAGACCATTGCTCCCTGGTCCACTCTGACCCGAAGTGGTAGTACCTGTTAGGGTTCCATCTATGGGTTAAATAGAAAAACATGAGTTTATAAACAAAATTGTATTATCCATTAAGAATGAATTTATTTCAAAACTTTGTCAGCATTAAATGACCCACTGAGGTTGATATGCCATAAGATAAAACAAACCAAACCAAGGAAATTGTGATATCAGTTGATGATGTAGTTTTGGTTACAGACAGTTACATAATCTCCATTATAATAAGATTGGATTGCAGACATTTTAGTCATTTTTTTTTTCTATCAGATTTTGAAAAACTTGTAAATGTAGAATTTCTTTTTTTTAATCCCAGATCAATTAAAAAAAAACTTTTTTTTTTTTTTTTTTTTTAAGGTGAATATTTGGCCTCATTCTATTTTGATCCTTATGCCAGACCTGGTAAACTCACTGGTGCTTGGATGGAACCTGGACAAGGTAAGTAGATCATTTTCTAAATGAAAATGTTATTATTAATTTTGATTCATTATCTGTCAACTTTTGATTTTCGTTTGCTTTTTTAAAATTTTATTATCACAGAAACGTTAAGGGAGAGTCCTTGTGGTGTTGTGGCTAATGTGCTGTGACATTATAGTAAGCTAATGTTATATATATATATAAGTTCCAGTGATCTTTTGAAAAAGAGATATTATCTCGAAAATTCAAGAATTAAATAAAGGTTAACACACAACACCATTGTTACCGTATTATTATTTTTTTCTTTACACCTGCATTGTGATAGCCTTCTAAATAAATCTCCTAACCAATATATACACAATGCTTCAAGCAAATTATAAAACTCTCTTATATATATATATATATATTTACCAACCCCTCCGCATGAGCAGGATGTGACACTAGGTCAATTTCTTAAGCAGAGTTCAACAGGTTTGAAGTCAGAGTTTTCCTTCTCTTAGACCGGTTGCCTTACCAAGGTTAAAGAGCCCAGGAGAACTCTGAATTCAAACCTGTTAAACTCCACTTAAGAAATTGACTTTGTGTCACATCCTGCTTGTGCAGAGGGATTGGTGTATATCAAGAATAAAGGGATTCATACCTTTCCCAAGAGGATTAGTCCAAAAGGGAACATAATACCAGGACTGGAGTTCAAACTTGCTTACTATGATGTTGCAGTGCATTATGTTAGCCACTACGCCCCAGGGACTCCTCCCACAGGGACTCCTCACCCAGTTAGACTTTGGTAAAAATAACCAAGAAAGTCCGACAGAATCATTCTATTGTAAAAAAAATTGTACTGACCCTTTTCTTTCATTTTGTAAACTAGTTTGTAGTAGTATTATCTGCGTTATTCGGACTATTGTCCTCATCTTCATTGTTATCTGTACAACGTTTCGGCTGATAAGCACTCTGGCCTTCTTCAGGAATTTCTTATCGGACTCGGGAACCTTCTTTCGAACTCTGGGGGAACCTTCTTTTCGAACTCTGGAAGGAACCTTCTTTTCGGACCTGGGGGAACCTTCTTTTCAGACTCTGGGGGGGAACCTTCTTTTCGGACTCTGGGGGGAACCTCTTTTCGGACTCTGGGGGGAACCTTCTTTTCGGACTCTGGGGGGGAACCTTCTTTTCGGACTCTGGGGGGGGAAACCTTCTTTTCGGACTCTTGGGGAACCTTCTTTTCGGACTCTGGGGGAACCTTCTTTTCGGACTCTGGGGGGGAACCTTCTTTCGGACTCTGGGGGAACTCTGGGTGGGGGAACCTTCTTTTCGGACTCTGGTGGGGGGAACCTTCTTTTCGGACTCTGGGTGGGGAACCTTCTTTTCGGACTCTGGGTGGGGGGAACCTTCTTTTCGGACTCTGGGTGGGGGGAACCTTCTTTTCGGACTCTGGGTGGGGGAACCTTCTTTTCGGACTCTGGGTGGGGGGAACCTTCTTTTTCGGACTCTGGGTGGGGGAACCTTCTTTCGGACTCTGGTGGGGGGAACCTTCTTTTCGGACTCTGGGTGGGGGGAACCTTCTTTTCGGACTCTGGGTGGGGGAACCTTTCTTTTCGGACTCGGGTGGGGGGAACCTTCTTTTCGGACTCTCTGGGTGGGGGAACCTTCTTTTCGGACTCGGGATTTTTCTTGTTGTAATCAGGTGACACTGGTTAGTCACTTCTAGTATAATAATAATAATAATAATAATAAAATAAAAAATGTATTTTCCTTTTTTTTTCTTTTTGCAGAAAGAAGTGATTACCATAATTTGAAGCCATTTTCTTATTTGGTAATGAACTTACATAAACCTTTGGTAGCCAGTATGCCGACACTGCTGACCCTTGAGGAAGTCCATTTATTATTCTCTGAATTTGGCCACGGTCTCCAGCAGATGCTCACAAATGTGCCCTACAGTGAGATTGCGGGGCAAAAGAACGTTGAATGGGATGCTCTCTACATCTGCTCAACCTTTATGACGATGTGGTTATCTCAACCGTCAATACTGCGACGTATCTCATCACATTACCAAACGGGTGAACCAATGTCCGATGACATGATTGATATTATATTGAAAGGTAAGTTGCCTCTAAAAACAGTCTTATCTATTTCTGTGACAGTTTATCTCGGTCAGTAGAGCTTCCGATTAGGAACCACAGAAGATTCCGAGTTCAATACCGGCCCTCGCCAACTTAACGTATGAGTAGCATAGGGATCTGTGCAGTAAAGTGGGGAGCTGATGGTTAGTGTGGCGCTCCACCTCAGACACCAAAAACAATCTCCTTGGTCTAGCGCTAGGTGTGGCGCCCCACCTCAGACACTTAAAACAATCTCCTTGGTCTAGCGCTAGGTGTGGCGCCCCACCTCAGACACCCAAAACAATCTCCTTGGTCTAGCACTGGTGAAAAGGGTATAGACTCTTTCGCTGTCTAGCTGATACCGATTTTAGATCACCCCAACAACTATGACATGCAATTTTTGAATTTTTGAAATGTAAAAATAGATTTTTGAAACATATTGCCTGAGGGGTGGGAGTAAAAAATTCAATGTCAGCGTGTTTGTACCCTAAGTAAGTAAAATCATCAAATTCCTTAAAGGATTAAAAAATAAAACAATTTGAAATGTAAACTTTAAATATGTATTAAAATAAACCAAACTATATATAGATATATAATACCAGTCATGTATTTATTAAAACTTGTTTTAAAAAACCCAATGAGGGCTGTCTAATGTTGCATGTTCAAATTTTGAGTGTATTTATTCTATGTTATGATGATTTTAGGTAATGTGATGTAAGCAGTGACGTAATTTTTGTTACAGACAAAAACCGGAAGCGAATCTCCATTTATTAGTAGATATCAAAGGTATTCCTATAAAGGTGTTAAAATTTTTGAATTGATTTAAAAAAAAAAAGAAAAAAAGCCAACCATCCTTTGCAAATGTCCAACCACATCTGTTATAGTTGGGTGCCGAGAGTGTTGGTGTAGGGGACCATTACATAAAACAATGGCTGAAATATTGTGATGATATTAATAATCACCAAGATTTGGCCGCCCTGTTGGCTGGGGCGTTAGAATGCATCGACTGCACCTCTGCAGAGGGGTAAGACTCCCCCAATGGGGCCACCTGTTGGCCGTGGGTGGCGACCCGTGATGCTTAAGGATAGAGCCCGGGTGGATGAGCAGTTCATGACATGCAATACTCCACTTTGGCCCTATCTTGGGCTAGACAGGCGGTTGGAGAGGCCCCCTCCGATCAATCGGCTGGTCACGTCAAGCCCTAGCACCTATATGATTTTCCCAACCCTATTGCCCTTATGGCAAGCCCCAACCCCTTTTTTATCATATGGGTGCTAGAAGGCGATGACTGAGGGTCTACATGTCCTGGGAATGACGTTAAACTCTATCTGATGGTGAGGTTCCAGTTTTGGAGGTTTGGGGAATGTGGAGCACCCCTTCATCACCATTGCTCCCTGGTCCACTCTGACCCGGAGTGGTAGTACCTGTTAGGGTCCCATCTATGGGTTAAATAGAAAAATGTATTTATAAAAAATTTGTATTATCCATTAAGAATTGATTTATTTCAAGACTTTATCGGCATTAAATGACCCACTGAGGTTGATATGCCATAAAAAAAAAAATGAGACAAAAGTTTTCGTGTGAAGTGTAGATGTTGACCACTTTTAAAAAATTCTGGTAACTGATTGATTTTTCATTTTTCAGGTCAGAAACATATGATAGGATTTGATATGATGAGACAAATCTATCTGAGTGCTCTAGACATAGAGTTCCACATTAGGTAAGTAATTATTTATATTATCTAAATGACATGTCTCAGACACATGGTTTGGCTGTGGCCAATATCACTTGAATATATCTGTTTGTAGTTTTGTTTTGTATTTCATACTATTTCTCTCTCTCTTTATATGTGTGTGTGTTGTGTATATATATATATGTGTGTGTATGCATATGTATTGTGCATGCGTGTATATATATGTGTTGTATATGTATATGAGAATATATAAATGTGTCGTATGTATATGTGAATATATATATATGTGTCATATGTATATGAGAATATGTGTTGTGTGTGTGTGTGTGTGTGTGTGTGTGTATATATATATTTTTGGAAGAATATGTGCTTAATTGAAGTCGTACCAAATTTTGAAAATTAATTAATTAATGAATTAGGCGGGCATAACTATTCAAATGTAAGGCTAAACAAATCGAGAAAAATCAATCTCTGTATGTACATTTCGGCCTATTAGGCCTCATCAGCAGAGCTATAGACAGGAATCACACACAAAGCGGTCTTCCTGTCTATAGCTCTACTGATGAGGCCTAATAGGCTGAAATGTACATACAGAGATTGATTTTTCTCGATTTGTTTAGCCTTACATTTGAATAGGTATGTCCACCTAATTCATTAATTATTAATTCATTAATTTTCAAAATTAGGTACAATTTCAATTAAGCACATATTCTCCCAAAAATTGTCGGCTAAAATAAAGCCATATCAAAAAAAACATTGTTTACTTCTCATATATATATATATATATATATATATATATATATACTTACAGCTAACCTGATGAGTCAAGTGAGAAATGAAGCCATGTAGGACACGTTTATGAAAATTTTTTAATACATATATATATATATATATATATATATATATATATATATATACAATATTAAATTCTCAGATGAAGCATTGTCAATCCTTATAATTAAAAAAAAAAAATGTTTGTTATGTCCTAAAACAACCAACCAACCTATTTTTCTGTGTTCTGAGAAAACCCTCATTTGAAGTCCCAACTTGTAAACAGACCTCTAGTACTAAATTGAGGGACCATATAAAGTCACTTGTGCCTAACTGTTAATACAAATTCTAGATGAAGGTTTTGTTGTTGTCATCATGTGAGAGTGTAATTAATATTTTCTTTTGTTTTTTCACAGCAAAGACCATTGGCATGATGTGATGCAACGTGTTTGGAGTGAATACATGTTACTACCTTTAAATGATGATGATGTTCACCCTTGTTCCTTCACTCACATCTTCTCTGATCAGCATCCGGCTTCCTATTATTCACACAAATGGTCGGAGGTATGTGAAAATTCTTTGTCTCCTGTTTGACAAGTTTGTTGTTGGCATCCTTCCGTCTGCTAAAGACGATGGTGTAGTGTCCAATTTAAAAAAAAATTTATAACTGCATCTGTGCAAGTGGCTGAACAGGCCAATTTTTGAATGGCAATCTCTGGTTTAATCTTTTGAAATTTTATTTCTTCTTTTCTTCAATTGTCAATTTAAAAAAAAATCTTATTCTTTTATTACTTTCATCTTTTAAAATTTTATTTCTTCTTTTCCTTATTCTTTAATTTAAAAAATTTTTTTTTATTCTTTTATTACTTTGAATTTTATTTCTTCTTTTCTTCATTCTTAAATTTTTTTAAAATTTCCTTCTTTTATTACTTTCATTCATTTATTATTTTCATTCATGTAAAATTTTATTTCTTTTCTTCATTCTTCAATTTTTTAAAAAATTTCCTTCTTTTATTACTTTCATTCATTTATTACTTTCATTCATTTAAAATTTTATTTCTTTCTTCATTCTTCAATTTTTAAAAAAATTTCCTTCTTTATTACATTCATTCATTTATTATTTTCATTCATTTAAAATTTTATTTCTTTTCTTCATTCTTCAATTTTTAAAAAATTTCCTTCTTTTATTACTTCATTCATTTATTACTTTCATTCATTTAAAATTTTATTTCTTTCTTCATTCTTCAATTTTTAAAAAATTTCCTTCTTTTATTACATTCATTCATTTATTATTTTCATTCATTTAAAATTTTATTTCTTTTCTTCATTCTTCAATTTTAAAAAAAATTTCCTTCTTTATTACTTTCATTCATTTATTACTTTCATTCATTTAAAATTTTATTTCTTTTCTTCATTCTTCAATTTTTAAAAAAATTTCCTTCTTTTATTACATTCATTCATTTATTATTCATTCATTTAAAATTTATTTCTTTTCTTCATTCTTCAATTTTAAAAAAAATTTCCTTCTTTTATTACTTTCATTCATTTATTACTTTCATTCATTTAAAATTTATTTTCTTTTCTTCATTCTTCAATTTTTAAAAAAATTTCCTTCTTTTATTACTTTCATTCATTTATTACTTTTATTCATTTAAAATTGTATTTCTTTTCTTCATTCTTCAATTTTAAAAAAAATTTCATTCATTCATCACTTTCATCTTTTAAAATGTTTCTTTCTTCTTTTCCTCATTCTTCAATTTTTCCTTTTTCTTTTTCCAGATGATTGCAGCTGATGTTTTTGCTGCTTTTGAAGAAGGAGGCATCGCACAACCAGAAGTGATGTCAATTATTGGAAAAAGGTTAGAATATCTTTATTTTCTTCTTTCTTTTTTCCCCAGTTTAAATAAATAAATTTAAAAAAAAACTTTTTTTAAATATCAAATATCAATTTTTTTTTTTTAAATATCAAATAAAATTTCTTTTAATTATCAAATAAAAATTTTTTTTAAATATTAAAAATTTTTTTTTAAATAACAAATAAAAATTTTTTTTTTAATATCAAATAAAAATTTTTTTAAAATATCAAATAAAAAAAAAAAAATCAAATATCTAAAACAAATCAGCAGACTGAACAATAGGGTAGGTCAATTTTTCACTTTTTAAAAATATCAAATTGTCCATCTATGCAAAAGTTGTGTGTTAGTATATTGAATACTGATACCAAAAATTAGATCTTTTATTTGCACCATTGTTTGAGGAAATAGCATTAAAGATCGTCTACTAAAATGCTCTAAAAACTCGTCTTCTAAAGGCTAAATTTTGCGAAAATGAGAATTTTTAGTGTATTTTAGTAGATGATCTTTGATGCTATTTCCTCAAACAATGGTACAAGTAAAAGATCTAATTTTTGGTATCAGTATTCTGTATACTAACACACAACTTTCGCATAGATGGACAGTTCGATATTTTTAAAAAGTGAAAAATTGACCAAACCTATTTCAATGCATAGCTACTGATTTGACTTAGGAAATGCATTGAAAATCGAAAAGATTGTCAGTGGTCAAGAATTAATGCAAGTTGCACCAGGATGATTTCAGACATGAATAGCCTACTACGGAGAGCCTACCGCCACTGAAGGCGGTCCTAAGCCAAATTTTCCCAACTGGCAGGGTTAAAGGACTTGAGATCTTACTTACAGACATCGTTAAATCGCTTCTGAGTGCGACCAATCTGTCTCTTGTCAGATCAAAGTTCCACATAGAGGATTTCCTTTCGAATTCACCCATTGTTCATTTTTTTAAAAACATTTTATATCAAGAGATCTTTAGCATTTATACATCGCTATATATGTTTTTGTTTTGTTTGTCATTTAAAAATATTAACAGCATATTATATAGGAATAACATATCAGAAGATCTGAAACATGTGTCGCAAATGTACGATGATAATAAAAAATTCTTTTTAAAAAACATAATCCATTTTGCGGAGCTTCTTTTTTATAAAATATATAGATATATATATTTATAATCAATGGTAATATTATGGTATTACACTCATAACTTGAAGTTTCATAGTAATCCAATCATCAGATGAGTTCAATGGTTGAGATCTTAAAAAACAGTTGTGAAATAGTTTTTAAGATCTCAACCATTGAACTCATCTGATGATTGGATTACCATGAAACTTCAAGTTATGAATGTAAATCCATAATATTACAATTGATTATAAATCTGCTCTGCTTTATTAGCATTGAGCACCTTTTCATGCCAATACTTTTCTCATTTTTTCATTCACTATTCATTATATATTGGATATATATATTTATGTATATATTCTTTTCTTTTTCAGGTTCCGGGACACTTTTCTGTCGATGGGAGGATCTATACCAGCCAATGAAGTATTTAGACTGTTTCGAGGAAGAGACCCATCACCAGATGCAATACAACTAATAGGAAGATAAATAGAAAATTAAAATAGTTTTGTGATTAAATAGAAAATAAAATTTATCCAATCAACAATTGAAGCTTTTCTTTCTTTTCTTTTTACAAAAAAATAATGGTTTCTTTAACAGGGACACGTGTATTCCAGAGAGATTGAAATGGTTAAACAAAATGTTATATATTGATGGGCGCATCATTGGTTTTGGACAGTTAGTGTAGAAAATAGATTTGAATTCAGGTGTTGCTGAATTCAGATCTTGACTGTTAGATTGAGTGACATTTAATGTCCTTGGTCTGACCCCCAATTTTCTGTTGCAAGGCAACTGTGAGAAAGGCTCTTAGGTGTAAAGAGACAGTTAAGTCGGCTCCTGTGCGTGGTTAAGGATCCTAAGATTAAGAAGATTAATTAATAAAATGTGAATTCATAGAAGAAATATTTTGTGTTGTTAATCAAGAACTAACCAACAATGCAAATCACCTTACTAGCATCTTAAGACACCAGAAGAAGAAGTTAGAAGAACCTTGAACCAAAGACCAAGTCTTGAAGATAACTACTCACAACTAAGACAGCAAGTACAGACCACAAGAAAGATAAGAGCTTCTCCCGACAACAGAAAATGTTGAGTACACAGTATTTCCTGAAAATAAGACCCATCTACAAAATAAGACCTAGTGTGTTTTTTCAGGATGATTTTAATATAAGCTCTCCCTTTAAAATAAGTCCTAGTTGAGAGTGGCAGACAG
The DNA here is from genome assembly GCA_023376005.1 of Doryteuthis pealeii. Classification (NCBI taxonomy): domain Eukaryota; kingdom Metazoa; phylum Mollusca; class Cephalopoda; order Myopsida; family Loliginidae; genus Doryteuthis; species Doryteuthis pealeii. Next base: position 72,844,858 of record CM042162.1, on the reverse strand, counting down.
ATGAAAGAAATAAGCATTCTTCACAATCACATCATGCGACACAAGCACTCAAAATCCCCCGGAAATAAGCCCTAGTGTTATATTTTGGAATGATATATTTACGAACCCTTCCATGTGAGCAGGATGTGACACAGTCAATATTTTAAGCAGATTTTAAGAGGTTTAAATCCAGTTTTCCTTCTTTATTGACTTAGCTAAACCGGCCCTATGCGGACTCTCAAGCTTAATTTTGCTGGGATGGTCAGCTGTGTACTGTGGCCGAGGCGATAAGTGTTTCACTAGTGTTTCACTGTGTCTGCTGAAGTCCCGGTTTCGATTTCTGTCGGAGGGAAATCGTTAGTATATACCGCTGATGAGACTTAATAAAGTCGAAACAGTCTGTACGGTATTCTACACATCGAGCCATCCTTTACTGGGATTACACTTGTCAAGTTCATTTTCTATAAGAAAAAGTATCGAATTTTATGCGATACATGCGTTGTAAGTGCCTTCAAGTAAAAATTTAATATATACTTTATTCAGCAACGTTTCTAAATAAACAAACATCCAAAAATCTTATATATATATATATATATTTTTTTTAATTTGCTGACAACTTTTGCACACACCTAACATTGTTTTGAAATATATATATATATATATATCTATTATAGAGGCCGCATAGGACCGGTTTAGCTAAGTCAATAAAGAAGGAAAACTGGATTTAAACCTCTTAAAATCTGTTTTTTTTTTTTTTTTTTTTGCACACACCTAACATTGTTTTGAAATTGCTTTACATCTATTTACTTCATTGTCCTGGAATCTGCACTCTACAAAATAGCAGCTGTATGGCCACTTAAGGTTCGGTTTAGCTCAGTCGGTAGAGCGTCTGCCTAGGAACCACAAGGTTCCTAGTTCGATACCTACCCTCGCCAACTCAGTGTATGTGCAGCACAGGGATCAGTGCGGTAAAGTGAGGAGCTGATGGTGGGTGTGGCGTTCCACCTCAGATTCAAAAAATAATCTCCTTGGTCTAGCGCCAGTGAAAAGGGGATAGACTCCTTCGCTGTCTGGCTTGTACTGACTTTAGGCCACTCGGACTTTATTGACTATGGACACTTATCCCCATCCAAGTAAGTCTAACAAGACATATTGGGTACAGACAGTGAGGGAGTCTATCCCCTTTTCACTAGCGCCACACCAAGGAGATTATTTTAGTGTCTGAGGTGGAGTGCCACAACTACCATCAGCTCCTCACTTTACCGCACAGATCCCCGTGCTACTGATACGCTGAGTTGGCGAGGGCCAGTATCGAACCAGAAACCTTGTGATTTCTAACTGAATGTTCTACCAACTGAGCTAAACCGACCCCTATGGACTCTTCCACATCGAATCACCAGCAACAACTGACATTCATCAGCTTTTTGTTGACAGTGGGTAGAAAATCAGTACTGCCATGGGTTGAAAATTTTATCCAGAACAGCATCATGCCCATGCGACATGAAATGAGCACAAAAAGCTCTCTGTGTATCAATTACAAAAGGATTTTGAAAAAAAACGTTTAAAAAAATTGGGTTAAAAAAAAAAGAATTTTGAATATCCATCAAGAATGAATAGAACAAAACATCTTTGGCATAAAATAATCCAACAAGGGTTGACATGCCGTAAAATCCAAAGAAAGAAAGAAAGAAAGAAAGACAACAGTAAAGATACCATTTTATATAAATAATACAGGTTAAAATTTAGATTTGAAAAATATTCAGTTCATTAGATTATGATTTAGTTTATATTATAATAAAATTCATAAAAATTAATTCAAAATTCCATCAGTTGATCCTTTGTTAAACGATATACACACCAACCATCTTCAGCCATTATGTTTCTGGCATTTGAAAAAGATACAAGTTCATTTTTTTCTTTATCATTTTCTTTAACAGCCCATTGGACACGGCCACAATCTTCTTCTTTAGAAATCTGGAAATAAATTAAAAACAACAAAAAAATGTTCGATATCTTATGAAGATTGAATAATGATAATAAGTGGTATGACGCAATGCGTGGCTGCACGTGTTGCGACATGCAGCGTGTGTATGTAGTTAATTATATATACATGAATAAATGAATAGGTATAAGGATTAAGGCATGCCTCATGGTTAGCTCAGTTGGTAGAGTGTTCGACTAGAAACCACAAGGTTCCTAGTTCGATACCGGTCCTCGCCAACTCAGCGTATGAGTAGCACAGGGATCTGTGCGTAAAGTAAAGAGCTGATGGTAGGTGTGGCGCTCCACCTCAGATGCTAAAACAATCTCCTTGGTCTAGCGCTATTGAAAAGGGGATAGACTCCCTCGCTGATTGGCTGATACCGACTTTAGGCTGCCCCGACGACTTTATTTTACTTATATATATAATATATTTTTTACATTTAATTCATAGATTTTCGGTACTTATTTTCTACCAAAAGTGCTCCTTTAAAATGTTTTTTTTTTCTTCTATTCACAAAATGAAAATGACCGAAGAAATTGTCAGTGGGTAGACTATAGTAAAATCTGAAAAACCAGTAGCAAAGATAAAATAAAAGGTTTTTGGAAAAACAAAGAATTTCAAATATAGTTCAGAGGTGATTGGATTTGAAATTTTAGTTTAAATTTTGAATTTTAATATTTATATTGAAGTCTTAATATAATTTAGCAAGAAAAGGATATATATATATATATATATATATATATATATATAAAAAGATTTTACATATCTATTTGTTTGGTGACAAAGGAACAGTCACAACCATTTTGGTTTCATGCGTCAACAATCATCAGGTGAACTTGTTTTGAAACAAGTTCACCTGATGATTGTTGATGCATAATAGATATGTAAAATCTTTATATATTTATTTTATTATATTATATAACAGCTCTATTCTATATTGAGCACTCTCCCAATAATACTGCGTTTGACACACCGTTCCAGTAAAAGCTGAAACAGTGACAATCCCCCACACACACACTATATATATATATATATATATATATATATATATGAATATTTAGAAAAAACAAACACATGATGTTAAATTCGCTGACAGAATTCTGTTTCGACCCTTTATTGAAGTGGTCTTCATCAAGAGCGAGTTGTGTATGATAGAGAGAACGGCGAAAGTGGACCGTTATGCACCACTTTCGTCTCATAACGGTCCACTTTCACCGTTCTCTCTATCATACACAACTCGCTCTTGAGGAAGACCACTTCAATGAAGGGTCGAAACAGAATTCTGTCAGCGAATTTTACATAATGTGTTTGTTTTTTCTAAATATTTATTTCACACTGTCGGATTCACTTCCATTCATTTTTCATATATATATATATATATATATATATATATATATGAGAGAGAGAGAGAGAGAGAGAGAGAGAGAGAGAGAGAGATATTAGTAAACGAGGCTGTTGAAAAATGAAGACCAGATATGTTTCGCATGGCAAACAAACAAGCACGTGTTCGGTTGCACAGTTAAATTGGAGTTACCTCCCCTTTGAATAAGGAAATCATTGTTATCTCCCTTGATGAAAATAAAAATGTCCCTCACTTAACGACGTGGGTTTGCCGTGCTATTTTTTGTGTGGATCTTTTACGTTGAATTCTATGCATTTAAAAAAGATATTTAACTCTTATTTTCCTGTTTGAAAAATTGCCCGATTGTGATATTTTGATGTCGGGCAGTTTAATAATCTGTTGATCTCTCTGAATTTGTGTAAAAAAGACTTTAATTATTAACCTGTGTTTGTGAAACACGAGTGTTTGTTTAAAAAAAAAGAAGAAAACCCCGGAAAAACAAACAAACTGAAAACAAAACAAAACAAAATAAAATAAAAACAAAGACACAATTATTTGGTTTCATGCCTTAAGTTCGCGATAAAAGTTGAAAATGATATTTAAACTGTTTACATTTACATCAAATATGACGATTTACGACCGGATGTTTTGTTGTTGATGTTAAAACGAGGAAGATTTAATTTGAAATTTTAAAATATATTATTATTTTTTTCTTGAAAAAAAAAAAAATGTTGGCTAATTTAACTCCACTCCGATGGCAACAATTAACGACATTTTTATTAGGCTGGATATCTTATGCCTCAACATATTTCTTAAGGAAACCTTTGGGCGTGGTAAGTAAATATAAATAAATATAAACAAAAAAACAAAAGAGAAAAAATTGATTATTTCCGTATATATTGTTAATGTTTGCATATAGGTAAAACTTTGAACGCTAGGTGCAAATATATGTTATTTAATGTATTATTATTATAATGGTTTTCTGAAAAGAACCGAAAGTACTTGGTCTCTACTAATAATAACTCTTTCGCACGACTTATTAACAACTTTCAAGATGATAACATCAAAAGAGGGCTGAACTTGCAAATCGGTCGGAAAATTAAAACATATTACAGGGTGACCCAGAAAAAAACAGAACCCAAATTATTTATTTTCCCATTAAACTAACTCTAAACCCCAATTCTAACCCAAGCCCTAACCCTACCCCCCCCTAGTTAAAATCAAGTTTTATTACAAAATTTGTGGGTTCTGTTTTTTATGGGTCACCCTGAACCCAAATTATTTATTTATTTCCCATTATACTAACACTAAAACCCAACCCTAACCCTAAATCCCCATAGTTAAAATTCACAGTTTTATTACAAAATTTGTGGGTTCTTTTTTTCCTGGGTCACCCTAATTTTCCGACCGATTTGCAAGTTTAGGAAACTTAAAAAAAAAAAAAACTTGAAAACAATAAGGATTCTATTATTTTTTTAAAACCAAATTTGTTTGAATATATAAAATGTAGCAACCTAATTTTTTTATTTAGTTTTCCTGATGATGGTGTACCTTGAACACCGAAATAGCGGAACTTTTTTCTACAACTATAAATGTTCTATATTTGACGAAATATACTGAGCCCTTTTTGGATTAACTACTATTGCTACTACAAAGAAAACAGCAAAACGCAGACATACATGAATGTCAACTTCATGTTTCTGACACTAATACATTATTATTCTGTGTATTTGACATGAGACTTTGATGAGTTGTGGTTCACCTAAGCACTGTACACAATAAATTTCATTATTATTATATTATCATAATATAAAAAATTGAGTTTCGACGTATACACGAGTAGTAATGCTTGAAATTCCAAAGTTCGTATTTACCCGACCACCCCTCTAATCAGGCTAGGATGTGACATAAATTCTTTTTAACGTGTGAAGCCATGCACAAATCGAAGCCCATGCGATGATTAGGCAAAAAAATACGTGGTTCTCGTCAGCATTCCCCTTTTGGGACGACTCAAGCACCGGTCAATAAACCCAGCCCTGTACTTTAAATTGAGGGGAAGGCCTTCTGGTAACACGCGGTTAATTTTCGCTAAATTTGAGGTTTTGAGACCGAAGCCTAACCGTTAGTTTAAAAAATTAATTCAGTAAATTAACGACTTCGGCCATAGATCAAAGGTCGACTTATACACGAAAACGCTGACTGCGCAGATACTACACTCTAATTGGGTACTTGTTTGTTTAAAGCAATAAATATTGTTATTGTTTATGTAAACAAAACAAAAAAAGACGTCCTTTGTGGGTGAGAAATTCAAATTGTCTTCAAGTTTAGTTACCGGGGTCGTCTCATTCGGCGACACCCACCATTTCATCTCAGTTAAAAGGGTAAGGTCGATATGGTGACGGTCGAGGACCCCTCTCCCCCACTCAGTAGGGCCCCCTTCTTTGGGGATTGAAATTTCCCACACCCACGCGAGGGACAATAAAGTCGACTTTATGTCACATTTCACCCTCGTGGGTGATTTTTAGGTAGACTGTGAATTGAGGGGCGTACATTCTAAATAGTCTACCGGACAGATGTTAGTGGAATACAAAATGAAGTCCCTATTGCCCTAATGGCAAGCCCCAACCCCTTTTTATCATATGGGTGCTAGAAGGCGGTGGCTGCGGGTCTACATGTCCTGGGAATAACATTAAACTCTATCTGATGGTGAGGTTCCAGTTTCGGAGGTTTGGGTAATGTGGAGCATCCCTTCATCACAATTTCTCCCTGATCCACTCTGACTCGGAGCGGTGGTACCTGTTAGGGTCCCATCTATGGGTTAAATAGAAAAACATGAGTTGATAAACAAAATTGTATTATTCATTAAGAATTGATTTATTTCAAAACTTTATCGGCATTAAATGACCCACTGAGGTTGATATGCCGTAAAACAAAACAAACAACAACAAAATGAAGTCCAATGTATAAATTTTTAATTTCTCAACTGGGATTAATACTTTTAAGGAGAACATAACTTAATACGTTAATTCATTTAAAGTTTTTTGAAAAATTTAAAAAACAGCATTAATTGATGAATCAGTATGCAACAACTTTAAATATATTATGGTGGGTGAGTTGTAAGGAGTTATATATATTTAGGTAATTTACTCATCACACCATAAGGACACATGTGTGTAAAGGCAGAAAAACAAAGAACTCATACATTTAACAAATAAAATGTCTATTTAAACAAAAATTACAATAATCAAGAATACTGAGCAAAGTCCTGCAGAAATGCTTTTTTTAAATGTTCATGTAATAAGATAAGTAGAGTTGTTGAGTTGATTCAAACTGAGAAAGAAAAAGTTTTGTGTTCAGAATCAAATCAGCAGTCAGGTTATGGCTGATTTCTAATTTAGGTCGAAAAATTAAAACGGAAAGTTTTTTGGTGGTCCCCAATGACAGTTTAACTACAGTCTATGAATTAACATTTTGCAAATTGGGTTACAGTTTTAGGGGATTAAGGTTGTTTTTAATTAGTAATTATGTATTGCTTAAAAAAAATAAACAACAAAAAACCCAAATTACTATACATTTAATGTTGAAAAATATTTTTTTAAACTAAGTTTAATTGAAATTATACATTGCAATACAAACACAAACAACTGTCTCAATAATAATTTTCAATGGTTAATTAAATGTATAGTAATTTGTTTTTTTTGTTGTTTATTTTTTTTAAGCAATATGTAATTAAAAACAACCTTAATCCCCTAAAACCATAACCCAATTCACAAAATGTTAATTCATAGACTGTAGTTACTAAACTGTCATTGGGTACCACCAAAAAACTTTCCGTTTTAATTTTCCGACCTAAATCAGAAGTCAGCCCAGGTTATTTAGAGATATAGAAAGATATAGCTTATAATACCTTATGCAGTTATGGACATATTTCTTTAAGATGAAATTCGTAGAGTATTCAGGCAAGTTGGTTCTTCATCTGCTGTTCTTTGAAAAATCTTTTCTTATATAGAGTCTAGATAGGCTCCCAAAACGGGTCTTCTTGATAACTTCTTTTTAGGCGCGAACGCCTCTGATTGGTTGAAAATTATCATTTTTAATATTTCTATTTTTCTCTCTAATCCTGCGCCAATCCACATGCACAAAGTGTTTATTTTCGTCATTTTATTTTTTTGCTTTCAGAGCGATAATGTCTGGCTCACTACAATATACAATATCAATTAATGCTGTCCTTTATTTGAAAAACCCTATTGCTCTTATGGCAAGCCCCAACCCCTTTTTATCATATGGGTGCTAGAAGGCGGTGACTGAGGGTCTACATGTCCTGGGAATGACGTTAAACTCTATCTGATGGTGAGGTTCCAGTTTTGGAGGTTTGGGGAATGTGGAGCACCCCTTCATCACCATTGTTCCCTGGTCCACTCTGACCCGGAGTGGTAGTACAATCTATGGGTTACATAGAAAAACATGAGTTTATAAAAAAAATTGTATTATCCATTAAGAATTGATTTATTTCAAAACTTAATCGGCATTAAATAACCCACTGAGGTTGATATGCCGTAAAACCAAACCAAACCAAATTGAAAAACAACTTATAAATAAATTAATGTATTAAATTAGAAGGTGCTGGTTAAGGGTTTTAATGTCCTGGGTATTACATTAAACTGCATCTAGTGGTGAAGTTCCAATTCTGGAACTCTGGGGAATGTGGAGTACCCCTTCCTTGCCATTACTTCAAGGTCAGCTCTGACCCGGAGTGGTAGTACCTGTTAGGGTCCCATCTATGGGTTAAATAGAAAAAAATGTGTTTGAAAATATAAGTACCCATCATAAAATGATATTGAATAAAACAAAATATCTTCAGCATAAAATGACTCAACAGGGGTTGACATGCCGTAAAAATTTTTTTCAGTTATTTCCTATGATCAAAGGGGAACCACTCTTAACTGATAAATTATTTATTTATTTTCACATTAAACTAAACCTAAACCCTAACCCTAACCCATCTTCTTTTTTCTTAGTAGATCAATCAATAAATAAATAATTTATCAGTCAAGAGTGGTTCCCCTTTGATCATTGTAGACTTATAGGAAATAATCAAAATAACCTTTTATGGTATGTCAACCCCTGACTTATAGGAAATAACTGTTATTTCCTAGAACTCCTACATAAAAAAGGGGAACCACTCTGATTGACTGATAAATTATTTATTTATTTATTTATTGATCTACTAAGAAAAAAGAAGGTTTAGGGTTTAGGGTTAGTTCAATGGGAAAATAATGGGTAGATTAATTAACAGATAAAATTCATTAAGAGTGGTTCCCCTTTTTTAGGTTGGAGTTATAGGAATAACCCTGTAAAATCCAACCAACCAACTATAAAAATAAGGTGAGGAAAGTTAACCTGTGAAGACGCAAGTCTGTCAATTTAAATAACAGCTGGAACTAAAGTCAACTCACTGTATTTACTTTGACTAACAAAAAATCGAAAGTAGTAAGTTATTAATTTTGAGGTCAATCAATATAATAACCGTTAAAATTCTGGTAAATTTATCGACTCCCAATGAGTCAGAAGAAAGGAAAAAACAAGGCAAATAGATTCAAAGATCATTTATATACATCGTGCATATAAATTGCTAAAACATTCTGTAGTGAGAGAAAAGACCTACCTCATGCAACACGGTGTGACAGAGAACACGAGGTGAGTGGTGGGCATGAAGGCTTGCCATATTCTCAAAGGAAGTGGGCTAGGCTTTGCTTGGCATGTAGGACTGACCTAGAATCAAATTCGCGTCCTTTAGAATGCGAAAGGGTCACACATTGGCATGGGCACTGGAGTCAAGATGCCACAGTCCCGTATGTAAGCGCCAGGTGCCCGGATGATAGCTGCGAGCATTCCGGCGGCTGGGATTGGGTTGACAGTCCCATGTATGGGGCACAGACGCCCGGATGATACGGGGAAACAGTGTATAAGTAGATGGCAACACCCAGAAGTGGGGTGACGGCAGTAACGAGTGTTGCGACATTAGCTGCTAAGGATTGTGACGATGACTAAGGATTGTGACGACAACGACGAAGAAGTCAGTGTTTTAGCCTGCGAGAAGGCGTTGGACTTCTTTTTTGCCCCCCCCCCCTCAACAAAGACCTGTTGAGTTAAATATTTATTTTTTCCTTCTAGAGACACATTCTTTTAGTGGTCAATAGTGTAAAGTTTTTAAAATGCCATCCTTGGCCAGTTGAAAAGGGCTTAAAGTAAGTCCTGAGTTATGGAATCCTTTGGTAAGCGAATAAGTCCTATCCTGCATATAAGTCCTATCCTGTGTATTGTTAAAGGTCCGGTGATTTAATCCTGTGTCCGTCGTCAATGAAAGTCAAAGTAGTTATGGTCAGTATGGTCCGTTTAAGTATTGTATCAACAGCAGAGTACTGCCAGTGATTGGCCAAGAGATTGGTCACATGGTTGTGGTCGAGTCTATAAGTAGGAGTAGGCTTTTAACACACACCTTATATACTAAAAACTCTCAACAACTTGAAAATTTCAAAAACTTCTTGTTGAAGTGAGTGTGTTAGTATACCGTTTTTTGAACAACAACAAAAACTAACTAAGCACCACTGAATTGGTGCCCAAAGCAGCTGGTATTTATGGCACTCAGGAATATTCCATTCATGCATTTGGGTGATTCAATTCCTTGAGTCCTTATTGACTGCTTGGTCTCAGTGGGTTTATGGTGTCAGATAAATAATCTACCATTCTGCACTAGGCTTGTGACAATGCAGGAACGAGTTACGGCTTGCTTGTTGCCTTGTCTGCCGATTTGATGGTAATTGGAATATTGCTTCTACAAGTCTCAAAATGGGAATGTAGAACTTTTGAAAGGGTTCCGGAAATATTAGAACCAGAAATGGATATTCTCCCCCCTCAAACCGGAGACAGAAGTAAAAGAGAGACTTACAGTTTTGAAGTCAGCAGAAGAGGAGCGAATTGGGAGAAGTGAAGGCGGGACTATGTCAAGTCCCACAAGGTGCTGCAATAATTAGAATGAAGGAGCCCTATTAATAGAAAAGATTAGTCAGTCTTTCTCTCTCTGACTTGACAACCCATGCTGGTGTGAACAAGTAATAAAACATGATGCCGGAGTTGAAAAAAACCCAAAAGTACTACTGTGTTTGCATGTTATTTTTCTATGTTTGTGTTCCACCTCTGTGCCCTCTTACTTATGACCATATGGCATAAATGATTTTGGTAGTTGCCTATGTGTGACAGAGAACACGAGGTGCGTGGCAAATGTCAAGGCCTGCCGTATTCTCGAAGGAAACGGGCTAGGCTTTGCCTGACATGTAGGACTGTAGAATCGAACCCGCTTCCTTCAGAATGCGAACGGGTGACACATTGGCACCAAAGTCGAGATGCTACAGTCCCGGATGTAAGCACCAGCTGCCCGGATGATAGCTATGAGGATTCCGGCGGCCGGGATTGGCTCGACAATCTCGTGTGTGGGGCGCAGACACCCGGATGTTGAGGAGAAACTAGTATAAGTAGAAGTGGGGTGACGGCAGGAGTTGAATTGCGATTTTGAGTTGCTGAAGATTTTACAACAACAGATTTTTCAGCTGCTGAAGATTTTTGAGTTGCTAAATATTTTACGACGATGACGACGGATTTTTAGCTGCTAAAGATTTTTTGAAGGTGACGATATTGTTGCCCCCCCCCGCCTTTCAACAAGTCGAATATTTATTTTTTCCCCTCTATTTAAAAAAATTCTAGACTATGCTATAGAAAGATGGGGATAAATGAAGTGTAGGTAGTTGAAAATGTAATTTTTAAATGTTATTATTCAGTAAAGAAAATGACTGAAATTTACTCTTATCTAGATGCTGAATGTAAATATTAAATTCTTATATAAATATTTTTTGTATATTACCACTGACTTTTTTATCAGTGTGTTATTCACGACAAGTACCAATAATTTGTATTATTTAGATTTTTTGAACTGTTGTCCTCATCTTTATATTAGGTTGTTACAAAAATAATGGCCGGTTGAAGTGCTCGGTTTTGAAATGTCATTTTAACATAGAATTTTTTGTTTATTTCAAGTGAATTTTTGCATATATAATAATTAATGTGTGCTCAAAAATAAAGTTTGGTTTATTTTCAGATAGAAAGTATTTTTGAAAAATAGGGGCCTTCAAAGATGAACATGCCTAAACATGACCTTCGCCTTCTTATGTTGCATGAGTTCAAGCTTGGGCATCATGTTCATTTTTGTAGAGTATTTTTTTTTTGCACATGGTCATATCTGTTGGAATATTTTAGTATATAAGGTGTCCTGTAATACACCACCTAAATTTATAGACTAGGCAAGGTCACGTGGTTTATTCCTCTGCCAATCAACAGCCATAATGCATGGCTGATTCACTACTTAAACACTGATACTTGCCACAGTTCATTTGCAACCGTTGAGGAGGAACTTACAATATTAAGGAGAACCAAAGGATTCTTTATCAAGGATTTCCGCTGGACAAGCACTCTTGCTTAAAGTCTAAAGGATGGCCCATAAAATTGTAACAAATAATAAAATACAAATAATAATGAAGGGGTACTCCACACTCCCCAGATATCCAGAACTGGATCCACACAAACTTATGACTTTTCAGGGATACAGTCAGCATATTCTATATTTAATTGGGGGATTTAAATATCTGAAGAGAAGAAAAAGGAAGTATGATATGTGTTCAAAAAATATCAAGACTGAAGCGGTTAGTTCCTATAACTCCAACCTAAAATAAGGGGAACCACTCTGAATGAATTTTATCTGTTCTAATAATCTACCCATTATTTTTCCCATTAAAGAAAGGAAAAAAATAATACGTGAGTTAGGGTTAGGGTTTAGGGTTAGTTTAATGGGAAAATAATGGGTAGATTAATTAACAGATAAAATTCATTCAGAGTGGTTCCCCTTTTTTAGGTTGGAGTTATAGGATATAACCACTGAAGCTGTATTTACCAAGACAGTAATGAACAATAAGTGGAACATTCATTTTCTTCAAAATAATCCCCTTGGTATACAGCACACTTATTCCAGTGAGTTTTCCATTGGTTGAAGCACCACTAAAATTTAGCCTTTGAAGCACTATATTTCCATTAATGTCCTCTCTGTCTTGATAGTTTTTCAATTTTCTTCAAAATATTCCCCTTTGCTATTCAGCAACTTATTCCAGTGAGTTTTCCATTGGTTGAAGCACCACTAAAATTTAGCCTTTGAAGCACTATATTTCCATTAATGTCCTCTCTGTCTTGATAGTTTTTCAATTTTCTTCAAAATATTCCCCTTTGCTATTCAGCAAACTTATTCCAGTGAGTTTTCCATTGGTTGAAGCACCACTAAAATTTAGCCTTTGAAGCACTATATTTCCATTAATGTCCTCTCTGTCTTGATAGTTTTTCAATTTTCTTCAAAATATTCCCCTTTGCTATTCAGCAAATTTATTCCAGTGAGTTTTCCATTGGTTGAAGCACCACTAAAATTTAGCCTTTGAAGCACTATATTTCCATTAATGTCCTCTCTGTCTTGATAGTTTTTCAATTTTCTTCAAAATATTCCCCTTTGCTATTCAGCAAACTTATTCCAGTGAGTTTTCCATTGGTTGAAGCACCACTAAAATTTAGCCTTTGAAGCACTATATTTCCATTAATGTCCTCTCTGTCTTGATAGTTTTTCAATTTTCTTCAAAATATTCCCCTTTGCTATTCAGCAAACTTATTCCAGTGAGTTTTCCATTGGTTGAAGCACCACTAAAATTTAGCCTTTGAAGCACTATATTTCCATTAATGTCCTCTCTGTCTTGATAGTTTTTCAATTTTCTTCAAAATATTCCCCTTTGCTATTCAGCAAACTTATTCCAGTGAGTTTTCCATTGGTTGAAGCACCACTAAAATTTAGCCTTTGAAGCACTATATTTCCATTAATGTCCTCTCTGTCTTGATAGTTTTTCAATTTTCTTCAAAATATTCCCCTTTGCTATTCAGCAAACTTATTCCAGTGAGTTTTCCATTGGTTGAAGCACCATTAAACATTTTAATTTTGAAAGTGTATTGATTAGGGTTAAAAATTATGATATCCTGTTAATCTCATTGTTAATATTTTGTTTGTTCTTTTTCTTTTTTCTCAGGTAAAAACAGACATGGAGATAGTCCTGAAGATGTCCAAAACACAATTAGGATGGCTGGATACGGCTCTTCTTTTACCCTATGCAGTTATGCAGGTAAATATATATATAAGATTTTTTTGGTTGTTTGTTTATTTTTTTTAGAAGCATTGCTGAATAAAGTATATATATTAGATATTTTATATTTTTGCTTGAAGGCAATTACAATGCGAATATCGCATAAATTCGATAATTATAGAAGATAACAATGACAAGTGAATTTCGCAAAGAATTACTCTGTGTGTTGAATATCGTACAGACTGTTTCAACTTTATTAAGTCTCATCAGCGATATATACTAACGATTTCCCTCCGACAGAAATCGAAACCGGGACCTCAGCAGGATAGTCAGACACTATACTGTTTCAGTCACGATACAGCACCGAGAAATACCTGCGAAATTAACCTGTCAATGATACTGTAGCGTCTCTACCATATGAGGCAAGGGAGGCGCTGTGTGAATAATAACAAACACATCCGGGGCCTTTATGCTTTTCGGCGAAGGAAATAAGATTTTTTTTGGATGTTTGTTTATTTTTTTTTAAGCATTGTTGAATAAAGTATATATATTAAATATTTTATATTTTTGCTTGAAGGCAATTTTTAAAAAATCTTTTTTTTCCCCATTTATTTATTAAAAATCTATATATTATTAAAAATTAAAAATTAAACTAATTAATTAAAAATTGAAAAAAAATTAAAAAAATTGAAAAATTAAAAATTGAATTAAAATTAAAAATTTAAAAATTTAAAAAAATTAAAAAATTAAAAAATCATATTAATATATTTTTACATTTAATTCATAGATTTTCGTACTTTATTTCTACCAAAAGTGCTCCTTTAAAATTTTTTTTTCTTCTATTCACAAAATGAAAATGACCGAAGAAATTGTCAGTGGGTAGACATAGTAAATCTGAAAAACAGTAGTCAAAGATAAAATAAAAGGTTTTGAAAAACAAAGAATTTCAAATATGTTTCAGAGGTTGATTTGGATTTGAAATTTTAGTTTAAATTTGAATTTTAATATTTATATTGAAGTGTCTTAATATAATTAGCAAGAAAAGGATTATATAATAATATATATATATATATATATTATAAAAAGATTTTACATATCTATTGTTTTGTGACAAAGAGACAGTCACAAACCATTTGTTTCATGCGTCAACAATCATCAGGTGAACATTTGTTTTGAACAAGTTCACCTGATGATTGTTATGCATAATAATATGTAATAATCTTTATATATTATTTTATCTATATTATTATAACAGCTCTATCTATATTGAGCACTCTCCAATAATAACTGCGTTTGACACAACACCGTTCCAGTAAAAGCTGAAACAGTACAATCCCCCACACACACACTATATATATATATATATTATATATTATATATATGTGAATATTTAGAAAAAACAACACATGATGTTAAATTCGCTGACAGAATTCTGTTTCGACCCTTATTTGAAGTGTCTTCATCAAGAGCGAGTTGTGTATGATAGAGAGAACGGCGAAAGTGACCGTTATGCACCACTTTCGTCTCATAACGGTCCACTTTCACCGTTCTCTCTATCATACACAACTCGCTCTTGAGAAGACCACTTCAATGAAGGGTCGAAACAGAATTCTGTCAGCGAATTTTACATAATGTGTTTGTTTTTTCTAATATTTATTTCACACTGTCGGATTCACTTCCATTCATTTTCATATATATATATATATTATATATAATATATATATAGATAGAGAGAGACGGAGAGAAGAGAGAGAGAGAGAGAATATTAGTAACGAGGCTGTTGAAAATGAAGACCATATGTTCGCATGCAAACAAACAAGCACTGTTCGGTTCACCAGTTAAATTGGAGTTACCTCCCTTTGAATAAGGAAATCATTGTTATCTCCTTGAATGAAAATAAATGTCCTCACTTAACGACGTGGGTTGCCTGCTATTTTTGTGTGGATCTTTTACGTTGAATCTATCATTTAAAAAAATATTTAATCTCTTATTTTCCTGTTTGAAAAATTGCCCGATTGTGATATTTTGATGTCGGGCAGTTTAATAATCTGTTATACTCTCTGAATTTGTGTAAAAAGACTTTAATTATTAACCTGTGTTGTGAAACACGAGTGTTTGTTTAAAAAAAAGAAGAAAACCGGAAAACAAACAAACTGAAAACAAACAAAACAAAATAAAATAAAAACAAAACACAATTATTTGGTTTCATGCCTAAGTCGCGATAAAAGTTGAAAATGATATTTAAACTTTACATTTACATCAAATATACGATTGTACGACCGGATTTTTGTTGTTGATGTTAAAACGAGGAAGATTTAATTTGAAATTTTTAAAAATATATTATTTTTTTCTGAAAAAAAAAAAATGTTGGCTAATTTAACTCCACTCCGATGGCAACAATTAACGACATTTATTAGGCTGGATATCTTATGCCTCAACATATTCTTAAGGAAACCTTTGGGCGTGGAAGTAAATATAAATAAATATAAACAAAAAAACAAAAGAGAAAAATGATTATTCGTATATATTGTTAATGTTTGCATATAGGTAAAACTTTGAAACGCTAGGTGCAAATATATGTTATTTAATGTATTAATTATTATAATGGTTTTCTGAAAAGAACCGAAAAGTACTTGGTCTCTACTAATAATAACTCTTCGCGCACGACTTATTAACAACTTTCAAGATGATAACATCAAAAGAGGGCTGAACTTGCAAATCGGTCGGAAAATTAAAACATATTACAGGGTGACCAGAAAAAAACAGAACCAAATTATTTATTTTCCCATTAAACTAACTCTAAACCCCAATTCTAACCCAAGCCCTACCCTACCCCCCCTAGTTAAATCAAGTTTTATTACAAAATTTGTGGGTTCTGTTTTTTATGGGTCACCCTAAACAGAACCAAATTATTATATTTATTTCCCCATTATACTAACACTAAAACCCAACCCTAACCCTAAATCCCCATAGTTAAAATTCACAGTTTTATTACAAAATTGTGGGTTCTTTTTTTCCTGGGTCACCAATTTTCCGACCGATTTGCAAGTTTAGGAAACTTAAAAGAAAAAAAACTTAAAACAATAAGGATTCTATTATTTTTTTAAAACAAATTGTTTGAATATATAAAATGTAGCAAACTAATTTTTTTATTTGTTTTCCTGATGATGGTGTACCTTGAACACCGAAATAGCGGAACTTTTTTCTACAACTATAAATGTTCTATATTGACGAAATATACTGAGCCCTTTTGGATTAACTACTATTGCTACTACAAAGAAAACAGCAAAACGCAGACATACATGAATGTCACTTCATGTTTCTGACACTAATACATTATTATTCTGTGTATTTGACATGAGACTTTGATGAGTTGTGGTTCACCTGAGCACTGTACACAATAAATTTCATTATTATATATTATCATAATATAAAAAAATTGAGTTTCGACGTATACACGAGTAGTAATGCTTGAAATTCCAAAGTTCGTATTTACCGACCACCTTCTAATCAGGCTAGGATGTGACATAAAATTCTTTTTAACGTGTGAAGCCATGCAACAAATCGAAGCCCATGCGATGATTAGGGCAAAAAAATACGTGTCTCGTCAGCATTCCCCTTTTGGGACGACTCAAGCACGCGGTCAATAAACCCAGCCCTGTACCTTAAATTGAGGGGAAGCCTTCTGGTAACACGCGGTTAATTTTCGCTAAATTTGAAGGTTTTGAGACCGAAGCCTAACCGTTAGTTTAAAAAATTAATTCAGTAAATTAACACTTCGTGCCATAGATCAAAGGTCGACTTATCACACGAAACGCTGACTGCGCAGATACACACTCTAATTCGGGTACTTGTTTGTTTAAGCAATAAATATCTGTTATTGTTTATGTAAACAAAACAAAAAAAGACGTCCTTTGTGGTGAGAAATTCAAATTGTCTTCAAGTTTAGTTACTGGGTCGTCTCATTCGGCGACACCCACACTTTCATCTCAGTTAAAAGGTAAGGTCGATATGGTGACGGTCGAACCCCTCCCCCACTCAGTAGGGCCCCCTCTTTGGGATTGAAATTTCCCACACCACGCGAGGGACAATAAGTCGATTTTATGTCACATTTCACCCTCGTGGGTATTTTTAGGTAGACTGTGAATTGAGGGGCGTACATTCTAACTATTAGTCTACCGGACAGATTTAGTGGATATACAAAATGAAGTCCCTATTGCCCTAATGGCAAGCCCAACCCTTTTTATCATATGGGTGCTAGAAGGCGGTGGCTGCGGGTCTACATGTCCTGGAATAACATTAAACTCTATCTGATGGTGAGGTTCAGTTTCGGAGGTTTGGGTAATGTGGAGCATCCCTTCATCACAATTTCTCCCTGATCCACTCTGACTCGGAGCGGTGGTACCTGTTAGGCCCATCTATGGGTTAAATAGAAAAACATGAGTTGATAAACAAAATTGTATTATTCATTAAGAATTGATTTATTTCAAAACTTTATCGGCATTAAATGACCCACTGAGGTTGATATGCCGTAAACAAAACAAACAAACAACAAATGAAGTCCAATGTAAAATTTTAATTTCTCACTGGGATTAATACTTTAAGGAGAACATAACTTAAACGTTAATTCATTTAGAAGTTTTTGAAAATTTAAAAAACAGCATAATTGATGAATCAGTATGCAACAACTTTAAATATATTATGGGGTGAGTTGTAAGGAGTTATATATATTTAGGTAATTTACTCATCACACCATAAGGACACATGTGTGTAAAGGCGAAAACAAAGAACTCATACATTTAACAAATAAAATGTCTATTTAAACAAAAATTACAATAATCAAGAATACTGAGCAAAAGTCCTGCAGAAAATGCTTTTTTTAAATGTTCATGTAATAAGATAAGTAGAGTTGTTGAGTTGATTCAACTGAGAAAGAAAAGTTTTGTGTTCAGAATCAAATCAGCAGCAGGTTATGGCTGATTTCTAATTTAGGTCGAAAAATTAAAACGGAAAGTTTTTTGGTGTCCCCAATGACAGTTTAACTACAGTCTATGAATTAACATTTTGCAAATTGGGTTACAGTTTTAGGTTAAGGTTGTTTTTAATTAGTAATATGTATTTGCTTAAAAAAAATAAACAACAAAACCCAAATTACTATACATTTAATGTTGAAAAATATTTTTTTAAACTAAATTAATTGAATTATACATTGCAATACAACACACAAACAACTGTCTCAATAATAATTTTCAATGGTTAATTAAATGTATAGTAATTTGTTTTTTTTGTTGTTTATTTTTTTTAAGCAATATGTAATTAAAAACAACCTTAATCCCTAAAACCATAAACCATTCACAAAAATGTTAATTCATAGACTGTAGTTACTAAACTGTCATTGGTACACCAAAAAACTTTCTCGTTTTAATTTTCCGACCTAAATCAGAAGTCAGCCCAGGTATTTAGAGATATAGAAAAAGATATAGCTTATAATACCTTAATGCAGTTATAGGACATATTTCTTAAGATGAAATTCGTAGCAGTATTTCAGCAAGTTGGTTCTCATCTGCTCGTTCTAAAAATCTTTTCTTATATAGAGTCTAGATAGGCTCCCAAAACGGTCTTCTTGATAACTTCTTTTTAGGCGCGAACGCCTCTGATTGGTTGAAAATTATCATTTTTAATATTTCTATTTTTCTCTCTAATCCTGCGCCAATCCACATGCACAAAGTGTTTATTTTCGTCATTTTTATTTTTTTGCTTTCAGAGCGATAATGTCGGCTCACTACAATATACAATATCAATTAATGCTGTCCTTTATTTGAAAAACCCTATTGGCTCTTATGGCAAGCCCCAACCCTTTTTATCATATGGGTGTCTAGAAGCGGACTGAGCTGTCTACATGTCCTGGAATGACGTTAAACTCTATCTGATGGTGAGTTCAGTTTTGGAGGTTTGGGGAATGGGAGCACCCTTCATCACCATTGTTCCCTGGTCCACTCTGACCCGGAGTGGTAGTACAATCTATGGGTTACATAGAAAAACATGAGTTTATAAAAAAATTGTATTATCATTAAGAATTGATTTATTTCAAACTTAATCGCATTAAATAACCCACTGAGGTTGATATGCCGTAAACCAAACCAAACCAAATTGAAAAAACAACTTATAAATAAATTAATGTATTAAATTAGAAGGTGCTGGTTAGGGTTTTAATGTCCTGGTATTACATTAAACTGCATCTAGTGGTGAAGTTCCAATTC
The DNA here is from genome assembly GCA_023376005.1 of Doryteuthis pealeii. Taxonomy (NCBI): domain Eukaryota; kingdom Metazoa; phylum Mollusca; class Cephalopoda; order Myopsida; family Loliginidae; genus Doryteuthis; species Doryteuthis pealeii. The sequence continues at coordinate 72,825,073 of CM042162.1, read as the reverse complement.
TGGAACTCTGGGGAATGTGGAAAGTCACCCTTCCTTGCCATTACTTCAAGGTCAGCTCTGACCCGGAGTGGTAGTACCTGTTAGGGTCCCATCTATGGGTTAAATAGAAAAAATGTGTTTGAAAATATAATACCCATCATAAAAATGATATTGAATAAACAAAATATCTTCAGCATAAAATGACTCAACAGGGGTTGACATGCGTAAAAATTTTTTTCAGTTATTTCCTATGATCAAAGGGGAACCACTCTTAACTGATAAATTATTTATTTATTTTCACATTAAACTAAACCTAAACCCTAACCCTAACCCATCTTCTTTTCTTAGTAGAATCAATCAATAAATAAATAATTTATTCAGTCAAGAGTGGTTCCCTTTGATCATTGTAGACTTATAGGAAATAATCAAAATAACCTTTTACGTATGTCAACCCCTGACTTATAGGAAATAACTGTTATTTCCTAGAACTCCTACATAAAAAAGGGGAACCACTCTGATTGACTGATAATATTATTTATTTATTATTGATCTACTAAGAAAAAGAAGGTTTAGGGTTTAGGGTTAGTTCAATGGGAAAATAATGGGTAGATTATATTAACAGATAAAATTCATTAAGAGTGTTCCCCTTTTTAGGTTGGAGTTATAGAAATAACCTGTAAAATCCAACCAACCAACTATAAAAATAAGGTGAGAAAGTTAACCTGTGAAGACGCAAGTCTGTCAATTTAAATAACAGCTGGAACTAAAGTCAACTCACTGAATTTACTTTGACTAACAAAAAATCGAAAGTAGTAAGTTTTTAATTTTGAGGTCAATCAATATAATAACCGTTAAAATTCTGGTAAAATTTACGACTCCCAATGAGTCAGAAGAAAGGAAAAAACAAGGCAATAGATTCAAAGATCATTTATATACATCGTGCATATAAATTGCTAAAACATTCTGTAGTGAGAGAAAAGACCTACCTCATGCAACACGGTGTGACAGAGAAACGAGGTGAGTGGTGGGCATGAAGGCTTGCCATATTCTCAAAGGAAGTGGGCTAGGCTTTGCTTGGCATGTAGGACTGACCTAGAATCAAATTTGCGTCCTTTAGAATGCGAAAGGGTCACACATTGGCATGGGCACTGGAGTCAAGATGCCACAGTCCCGTATGTAAGCGCCAGTGCCCGGATGATAGCTGCGAGCATTCCGCGGCTGGATTGGGTTGACAGTCCCATGTATGGGGCACAGACGCCCGGATGATACGGGGAAACAGTGTATAAGTAGATGGCAACACCCAGAAGTGGGGTACGGCAGTAACGAGTGTTTGCGACATTAGCTGCTAAGGATTGTGACGATGACGATGAACATTAGCTGTTAAGGATTGTGACGACAACGACGAAGAAGTCAGTGTTTTAGCCTGCGAGAAGGCGTTGGACTTCTTTTTTGCCCCCCCCCCTCAACAAAGACCTGTTGAGTTAAATATTTATTTTTTCCTTCTAGAGACACAATTCTTTTAGGCAATAGTGTAAAGTTTAAATGCCATCCTTGGCCAGTTGAAAAGGGCTTAAAGTAAGTCTGAGTTATGGAATCCTTTGGTAAGCGAATAAGTCCTATCCTGCATATAAGTCCTATCCTGTGTATTGTTAAAGGTCCGTGCATTTAATCCTGTGTCCGTCGTCAATGAAGTCACAAGTAGTTATGGTCAGTATGGTCGTTTAAGTATTGTATCAACAGCAGAGTACTGCCAGTGATTGGCCAAGAGATTGGTCACATGGTTGTGGTCGAGTCTATAAGTAGGAGTAGGCTTTTAACACACACCTTATATACTAAAAACTCTCAACAACTTGAAAATTTCAAAACTCTTGTTGAAGTGAGTGTGTTAGTATTACCGTTTTTTGAACAACAACAAAAACTAACTAAGCACCACTGAATTGGTGCCCAAAGCAGCTGGTATTTATGGCACTCAGGAATATTCCATTCATGCATTGGGTGATTCAATTCCTTGAGTCCTTATTGACTGCTTGGTCTCAGTGGTTTATGGTGTCAGATAAATAATCTACCATTCTGCACTAGGCTTGTGACAATGCAGGAACGAGTTACGGCTTGCTTGTTGCCTTGTCTGCCGATTTGATGGTAATTGGAATATTGCTTCTACAAGTCTCAAAATGGGAATGTAGAACTTTTGAAAGGGTTCCGGAAATATTAGAACAGAAATGGATATTCTCCCCCTCAAACCGGAGAACAGAAGTAAAGAGAGACTTAGAGTTTGAAGTCAGCAGAAGAGGAGCGAATTGGGAGAAGTGAAGGCGGACTATGTCAAGTCCCACAAGGTGCTGCAATAATTAGAATGAAGGAGCCCTATTAATAGAAAAGATTAGTCAGTCTTTCTCTCTCTGACTTGACAACCCATCCTGGTGTGAACAAGTAATAAAACATGATGCCGGAGTTGAAAAAAACCCAAAAGTACTACTGTGTTTGCATTTATTTTTCTATGTTTGTGTTCCACCTCTGTGCCCTCTTACTTATGACCATATGGCATAAATGATTTTGGTAGTTGCCTATGTGTGACAGAGAACACGAGGCGTGGCAAATGTCAAGGCCTGCCGTATTCTCGAAGGAAACGGGCTAGGCTTTGCCTGACATGTAGGACTGTAGAATCGAACCCGCTTCCTTCAGAATGCGAACGGGTGACACATTGGCACCAAAGTCGAGATGCTACAGTCCCGGATGTAAGCACCAGCTGCCCGGATGATAGCTATGAGGATTCCGGCGGCCGGGATTGGCTCGACAATCTCGTGTGTGGGGCGCAGACACCCGGATGTTGAGGAGAAACTAGTATAAGTAGAAGTGGGGTGACGGCAGGAGTTGAATTGCGATTTTGAGTTGCTGAAGATTTTACAACAACAGATTTTTCAGCTGCTGAAGATTTTTGAGTTGCTAAATATTTTACGACGATGACGACGGATTTTTAGCTGCTAAAGATTTTTTGAAGGTGACGATATTGTTGCCCCCCCCGCCTTCAACAAGTCGAATATTTATTTTTCCCCTCTATTTAAAAAAATCTAGACTATGCTATAGAAAGATGGGGGATAAATGAAGTGTAGGTAGTTGAAAATGTAATTTTTAAATGTTATTATTCAGTAAAGAAAATGACTGAAATTTACTCTTATCTAGATGCTGAATGTAAATATTAAATTCTTATATAAATATTTTTTGTATATTACCACTGACTTTTTTATCAGTGTGTTTATTCACGACAAGTACCAATAATTTGTATTATTTAGATTTTTGAACTGTTGTCCTCATCTTTATATTAGGTTGTTACAAAAATAATGGCGGTTGAAGTGCTCGGTTTTGAAATGTCATTTTAACATAGAATTTTTTGTTTATTTCAAGTGAATTTTTGCTATATAATAATTAATGTGTGCTCAAAATAAAGTTTGGTTTATTTTCAGATAGAAAGTATTTTTGAAAAATAGGGCCTTCAAAGATGAACATGCCTAAACATGACTTCGCCTTCTTATGTTGCATGAGTTCAAGCTTGGGCATCATGTTCATTTTTGTAGAGTATTTTTTTTTGCACATGGTCATATCTGTTGGAATATTTTAGTATATAAGGTGTCCTGTAATACACCACCTAAATTTATAGACTAGGCAAGGTCACGTGGTTTATTCCTCTGCCAATCAACAGCCATAATGCATGGCTGATTCACTACTTAAACACTGATACTTGCCACAGTTCATTTGCAACCTTGAGGAGGAACTTACAATATTAAGGAGAACCAAAAACCACAAGTGTCCGTAGTTCGTATACCCCTCGGTCCTCTGCCAACTCAGCGTTAAGAGTAGCACAGGGATCTGTGTGGTAAAGTAAAGAGCTGATGGTAGGTGTGGCGCTCCACCTCAGATGCTAAAACAATCTCCTTGGTCTAGCGCTATTGAAAAGGGATATACTCCCTTGCTGACTGGCTGATACCGAATTTAGGCCGCCCGCCGACTTTACTTTACTTATGACGATTTTGGGTAATGTGACGTAAGCAGTGACATAGTTTTTGTTACAGACAAAAACCATTATTAATAGATATATAAATTCTTGGTTATTTCCTATAACTCCAACCTAAAAAAGGGGAACCACTCTGATTGACTGATAAATTATTCATTTATTTAGATATTAATTGAGTTAGGGTTAGGGTTTAGGGTTAGTTTAATGGGAAAATAATGGGTAGATTAATTAACAGATAAAATTCATTCAGAGTGGTTCCCCTTTTTTTAGGTTGGAATTATAGGAAATAACCAATGTCTTTTACATATATGATGGGTTGGGGGCTGAAAAATTCTGAGTCTGACAAAGATACTCTCATGTAATATGATCAAATGATGTTAATTCTTTAACATAGTCTCCTTTGTGCTCCACACAATTCTTCCATCAGTGTTGCAGTGCTTGGATCCCATTGGTAACAAAAGTCATCAACAGCAGATATGACATCATTATATAAACTTTTCAGCCCATCTATCTATACATATATAAGGACAGTTGTGTGTATGTATGTCCGGAGGAAAAGTAAATATATATACACATTAAATATCACCAGGGCTTGATTTTTGAACAAAAATAATAAAGATTTTATTTATTTCTCTGAATGTTTGAGATGAGGCTTGAAGATTAGTATTATTAGCGTTATTCGGACTATTGTCCCCATCTTCATTGTTATTTGTACAACGTTTCGGCCGATATACCCTTCCGCCTTCTTCAGGTATTTCTTGTCGGACTCGGGAACTTTCTCGGACTCGGGAACCTTCTTTTCGAACTTGGGTTAGCGGAATGAGAACTGGATACCCCCGTGGAATAAATAAAGGGTTAAAATCAAAGTTCCGTGATGGCTCCCGAATACGACAAGAAAGTTCCCGAGTTCGAAAAGAAGGTTCCCGAGTCCGAGAAGGTTCCCGAGTCCGACAAGAAATACCTGAAGAAGGCCGGAGGGCATATCGGCCGAAACGTTGTACAAGTAACAATGAAGATGGGGCAATAGTCCGAATGACGCTAATAATACTGATTTTATTTATATTTGTGAAGATAAATAAAAAATAAAATTTAAATGATAGCAGCATAGAATTTCTTTTGCATTTAATATTCTAATTAGTAGAAATTAATTTTTTGTTTTAATTATGCTACACTTGTAGCACATTTTCACTATTCCTTTTAAAAAAAAATTTAATGATAAAATAATTATCTATTATTAAACTGAAGCTGGGCAAATCAACTTTTGGTTATCTCAGGCTTTTTTTCAACGACAATGATAAAAAATGAAATCCCTTATGAATATTCCAATAAAACTAAAAGAATATCTTTCATAATATTTATTTTTTTGTGTCATTTTCTTTTCAGGCCCAATGTTGGCCAAATTGTGTGAAGATTCTTGGAGAATGGTTTCCAGACCGTGTACGAAACAGTGTGTTTGGAATATTTGGTACCTGTGCTTTTGGCGGAGGAATAATTGGAACGACTCTGGCCGTAAGGAACATTTCTCTCTCTCTCTCTCTCTCTCTCTCTCTCTCTCTCTCTCTCTCTTCTCGAATATTTGTCTGGCATGAATTAAGGATTCTGCTTTCAGTTTTGCTATTTTTTTGTTTTTTGATAAACTTACGCAATGCCTGAGGTTATTGTGACATAAGCAGTGACATAGTTTTGTTACAGACAGACAGACATCGATGCTCCATTATAATAAGATAGATGTTTGGACCAATTTGCCAGCTTCAGATGCTTTTGTCAAAGTTGTGAAGGTGAGTAATAACCATACTGGATTGTGAGATGCAGAGCTTACCTGATACTCTCTGAGTGCTACTTGCTAGTGTTATGTAATCGCCCCTTCAGCACCTATATTTGTGGCCTTGTGCCGGACTTGGAAAAGAACCTTAGAAAAATGTACTACCGATTATCTTAGATTACTGGGTGGTCTTTGTGGAATCACCGAAAAAGTAGATAGGATAGATAACATCTCTTTAACGAGAGAAAGCAGACGATAAGTCTAGGATTAAGGAAAAACCAGTCCTCTGGGCACCAATAAGCCTTTGATCTTAGCTTCGTGAACTCTGTGTGACCAGAGAGATTGGAACAAATCGAAACAATCGTAAGGGCTGGAACGTTCTAGAGAAAGAATCGTCTAGAAGAATTTAGAAATACTATTTAAGACACGAATAGAATCAAAAAAAGAGGTCAGTTAGAGTTGGGTTGGAGTCTGCGAGCAGAGCAGTTGGTTTGCGTCCGCGTTCGGAGGAGGAGAGTCAGGCAGAAATCGGGCCAGTGATCGTATGGAACTGTAGTCGCTAAGGACGATAAGGAGAGGCTGAGAAAAGCTTGTTCACCGAGAAGTTGACTAAGGACTAAAAACTCGCAGTTGAATCCAGTTAAAATACACCTCTTGCTAAGACAGATTATTCGGGGCTCTCTCTCTCTCAAAAGTTAGAAGAAGTTTGAAACATAATAAAACTTTGAGAAGTAAAAACCTGGTGTTGTTGTCTGCTCTATTTACAACGAAAGAAATCATTTTATGAATGGACTCACGATGCAAACAAGATAGTAAAAGTCACTATCGCAAAGGAATCGTACTCATGAATGAAAGTCATTAAAGTGTAAACTTGTCAACACGTCAATTGGCCGTAACGAAGGAGCACGCGGCGTACGTAAACGTGATACCTTTCCCTTGACCAAAAGAAGAGGGAGGAAGAATTTTGGGGCTAGCTAAGACTGACTGCTAGACCTAGATCGGTGTATGTAAACAAACGAAACTCCGTACGTACGAAGTTACGAGTAGTAGTGCCGAAGAAGGAAAGGCACTAAGGTTATACACGAACTGGTACCCCAACGTAATAGATCCCTAACTGATCCCACTACGTTATATATCGCTAATAGAACCCAATACGTTACATATTGCGAATTGGTGCCTGTGAACCACGAAAGTTCCCGCAAGGACTTGTAAGAACCTGGTTGCCACAAAACACAACGTAGGGACGAGACAGATCGGCCGGAATTTTTTTTTACGGAAAATAAACGTAAAAGAAAGAGAAAAGAAAAACACCAAACAGAAGAAGAAAAAAAAAAAAAACACGAAAACAACGTAAACTTGGATTCCCCGAAAATAACAAAACGAAAGAACGAACGGAAAACAAAAAAAAGAACTTTCTATAAACTTTGAAAATACAAAAAAAAGAAAAAGAAAAAAAAGACGTTTATTACGGACATAAAAAACAAAAAAGAACAAAAAAAAAAAAAAAAAGTCAAAATTGTAACAAGGACATTTTTAAAAGGAAAGAGAAGAAAAATTGAACTTTTTACAACAATACGTAAGTACAACTTCCCACTTATTTTTTTTGGCCATTTTCTTTTCTTTTCGCTCTCTTGTTTGTTTGATACTGTTATATATTAATAATGGAAGAGCAAACGGTTAAGAATTTATTTAAAAATCTTACAGAACAATTAGTAAATACGGCGAAATCTTTAGCAGATACATTGAAAAGTGATTTTTTCTTGCAGCAGATTGCACCGTTAGTTAGTAAGGACGAAAGTAAATTTGAGGTATGGCTCCAAAGTATGGAGAAATATTTTACTTTGATAGATGTTAAAGAAATGGATAAATGTAGGGTAGCACTCATTAGCACGGGAGGAGAAATAGGAAATTTCATATACAAAATTATAGAAGACAACAAGAGTATTTCATGGATAGGATTGACACAGATAATTAGGGAATATATTGGGGTCACCCACTACGCACATTATTATTTTCGTAAATTAGTGAATATTAAACAGTACAGACAGGAGAATGTGCAGAATTACATGTTAAGAATTACAAAACTGATAGACCAGGCCTACTCTAGAGAGGATAAAAATGCAACAATAGTGCAACATCAAATAAAAAACTGCTTTATAGAAGGATTAGTTGATCCTGAGGTTAAGTTAGCGGTATTAAGGAATGACCCCCCAACAGTTGAGAGCGCCTATCAACTAGCATTCTCAGAGGATAAACTAAGAGCGAGAGTTAGGACTCCTCCCAATATTGACCCTGCACCGATAGAGATTTGCCACGCTAGAAGGCGCACGGTGCACATCAATGCAATAGGGCATAATAAAAGACCCCACGATAGGTGTGATAACAAGATGAACCACAGGAAGGTACAGCCGCCTAGGTACTATAGAGATAGGGATCGATTATGCTGGATATGCAGGTCGAACAAGCATCTGAGGTGGAATTGCCCCCAGAGAAATGCTGAAAAAAGGCGAGTGCCAGTTTATAGACAGCCTCCCGAACGAAATAAAAGACAGACGTACATTATCAGTGCGATAGACTCGACGAATAGGATAGGTTATCAAAAAAATCTTAGAGGAGAAGGGATAAATACGAGGGATAAACCATATAATAGAGGGTTTATGAATAATTTTACGTATAGGAAGATAGATAAGCCAGTGCAACAGTTTAAGAATTGTACTGAAATTGAGAAAAAGCCGGAGAAAACGGCCACACCGAACACAGAACCAAATCCAGTAGAGAAAGTTAGTCCAGATACAAAAACGCCTGTAATTAAAGATGCACCCTCGGAAAATTCTGATACCGAGGAGAGTCCTGGTGACTCTGATAGGGATGATTTTTTCGTGCCCCTCAGAACACGAAAGATAGAAAATAATAAGAAAAACGTCAAAACGATTAAAACAGGATTCTGTCAGTGGTAAAACGAATTCGCGTGATAAGGTTAGTAGTCAGGCCGAAAAAGAGTTCAAAGACATAGGAAGAGTAGCAACTGATATTAAAATTAAACCTGAAGGAAAGTCTCGAATCGACGGTAAAGAGAAGGATAGATGGCGTGAAAAGAAAGAAAGGAATTAAGGGACGCCATTTCTGATATTTTCAGCTAGAGAGATAGAAAGTTTACGCAGGACCGAATTAGTTTCCCGACACAGTGGACATGGATACTATTGACGACGATTGTTTTTTTTTTCTCCGTATATTTAATTTAAAAAAAAAAAAAAAAAAAAAAAAAAAAAAGAGACAGCATTCAATTTTTAAAAAATTGTAGATATTGTTTTGTCGCTAGCGGTGATATTCCGCTAGGTGCTGTTGAAATTATTATTATTAATGATAATCTGTACCCATAAAAGGTAATTGAAGAATTATGTGAAAATTCTTCCGACGCAATTCTAAGTTTGAGAATAAGAGCGGTCGTAAACATGTTTTGTTTTTATGTCCTATAGTAAATAAATGAATAAATAAAATAAAATAAAATGAAGAGAATACGAATGTGTACAAAAATATAGAGAGAGCGAAAGGGAAATGGTTTGGGAAGTTGTACAGGAAAAAGAAAATTTTTTTTTTTTTAAATTTGTTTGATCATTTTAATTTCATGATCAAATTCGCTGTATAATTGATTTTGCTAATGTTGTCGTATTTGTTTTATGATTGTTTTATATTTTGTAAACATGTAGAGAGAGAGAGAGAGAGGTTAGATAGTGTATTTTAGAAAAAAAAAATCAAAATCAAGAAGAAAGAAAAATGAATGATGATTAGGGCTAGTTTTGAAAATTATATTACATATAATTTTATCGGCGATGATAGGGAGGTATGTTATGTAATCGCCCCTTCAGCACCTATATTTGTGGCCTTGTGCCGGACTTGGAAAAGAACCTTAGAAAAATGTACTACCGATTATCTTAGATTACTGGGTGGTCTTTGTGGAATCACCGAAAAAGTAGATAGGATAGATAACATCTCTTTAACGAGAGAAAGCAGACGATAAGTCTAGGATTAAGGAAAAACCAGTCCTCTGGGCACCAATAAGCCTTTGATCTTAGCTTCGTGAACTCTGTGTGACCAGAGAGATTGGAACAAATCGAAACAATCGAAAGGGCTGGAACGTTCTAGAGAAAGAATCGTCTAGAAGAATTTAGAAATACTATTTAAGACACGAATAGAATCAAAAAAAGAGGTCAGTTAGAGTTGGGTTGGAGTCTGCGAGCAAAGCAGTTGGTTTGCGTCCGCGTTCGGAGGAGGAGAGTCAGGCAGAAATCGGGCCAGTGATCGTATGGAACTGTAGTCGCTAAGGACGATAAGGAGAGGCTGAGAAAAGCTTGTTCACCGAGAAGTTGACTAAGGACTAAAAACTCGCAGTTGAATCCAGTTAAAATACACCTCTTGCTAAGACAGATTATTCGGGGCTCTCTCTCTCTCTCAAAAGTTAGAAGAAGTTTGAAACATAATAAAACTTTGAGAAGTAAAAACCTGGTGTTGTTGTCTGCTCTATTTACAACGAAAGAAATCATTTTATGAATGGACTCACGATGCAAACAAGATAGTAAAAGTCACTATCGCAAAGGAATCGTACTCATGAATGAAAGTCATTAAAGTGTAAACTTGTCAACACGTCAATTGGCCGTAACGAAGGAGCACGCGGCGTACGTAAACGTGATACCTTTCCCTTGACCAAAAGAAGAGGGAGGAAGAATTTTGGGGCTAGCTAAGACTGACTGCTAGACCTAGATCGGTGTATGTAAACAAACGAAACTCCGTACGTACGAAGTTACGAGTAGTAGTGCCGAAGAAGGAAAGGCACTAAGGTTATACACGAACTGGTACCCCAACGTAATAGATCCCTAACTGATCCCACTACGTTATATATCGCTAATAGAACCCAATACGTTACACTAGATTTTAATAATAATAATGAAATTTATTGTGTACAGTGCTCAGGTGCACCACAACTCATCAAAGTCTCATGTCAAGTACACAGAATTATGTAGTGTCAGGAACATGAACAGTTTACAGTAGTAATATGCATGTGGAGAGTGGCATCAGGTATAGTATCAGCGAACTACAGGAAACATGGAGGCTTCGAAAGATTCACTGCCTCGGCAGCCTACAACAGACGTGGGCAGTTTATTCCATGTCTCCGCAATTCTGAGTGTGAAAAAATGTTTCCAAAAGTCACGTGAGCAGTGCTGTTTTCTGACTTTGTAGGCATGCCCACGTGTGTTGGAAAGATGGCTTGGAGCACGGTCTTGAGATCCACAAGTGTTTTGGGCAACCGGAAAAACTTCTGCACAACAGCTATGTGTGGACACTGGATGTTGAGTTGGAGACCTGCCAGATGTGATGACTGATCGGGCTAGATGGCAAGAGAACGTCAAGGGAATCTTGATTGATAATGATGATGATATAAATTTTAAAAATCACATTTTGAAGATCAACTGTAGAATCAACATCATACTCACCTTCACAGAAAGGCTGTGACTAGCATCCAGTCACCAGACAAAAAAGACTGTAACTGAATACAGGCTCTGTACCAACTATCAGATCATAGACATGTGTTCGTTATTTATGGATCAGTATCCATAGTGAGAGCCAGCAGCCAATTAGAATCCAGGGAATGAGCTTGGCCAAGGTACATAGTGGAACAGTCCAAACCTGTATTTAAACCACCTACTGTTGGCGTTTTGTAATATAAGGTGTGTGCTAGATGCCCACTCCTATTCATAGACTCGGTGATAACCATGTGACCATACTCTTGGCCAATCACTGGCAGTACTCTGCTGCTGATATTGTCATTTATATCGGCTGTTCTGATCTTAGCTACTCACAACTACCTTGAACCTTCGTGGACGCCAGAACATAGGATTATATCACTGGACCTTTGACACTACGTAGGATTCCAAAACTTAGGACTTATTCACTTACCAAAGGATTCTATAGCGCAGGACTTACTTACTTTAAGTCCTTTTCAACTGGCCAAGGATGGCGGTCAGAAACTTAACACCTACCAACACTCTGGGGCTCAGTGCAGATTCAACTTGCAATACAGCTCATCCAGTCACCAGAAAAAAAAAGACTGTAACTGAATGCAGGCTCTGTACCAACTACCAGCTCATAGCCAGGTGTTCGTTATTTATGGATCAGTATCCATAGTGAGAACCAGCAGCGAATCAGAGTCCAGGGAATGAGCTTGGCCAAAGTACATAGTGGAACAGCCCAAACCTGTATTTAAACCACCTACCAACACTCTGGGGCTCAGTGCAGATTCAACTTGCAATACACCTCAATACTAATCACCTTGTATGAATTTCGACAGATCTGAGGTAAACGTGATTTTTTTGCTTCTTTTTCTTAAAAAAAAAACGATTCAAAGATTGATTTTTCATCTGAGGTTTGTCTATTTTTTTGTCTTGCAGGTTTTTCTTCAATCAAACTACGGTTGGAGGAATGTCTTTGCACTACCCTCAACGATAGTGGTGAGTATAATAAACTCTTGCTAGAAAACTGTTCTGCTATTATTGGGACCCCCCCCCCCAAAAAAAAACCCCAAAAAAACAAAACAATCACTATTAAATTATGCATAGGCATAGCCAACAGGGTTTTGGGCAAAGTTCTGTTAAGAAGTGTCAAAAAAATACTAAGTTTAAAGCTGTATCTACCAAGATAGAAATGAAGAATGAATGGAATGTTAATTTTTTTCAGAATACAAGGAGTGTCAAAAAAATACTAAGTTTAAAGCTGTATCTACCAAGATAAAAATGAAGAATGAATGGAACGTTAATTTTTTTCAGAATACAAGGAGTGTCAAAAAATACAAAAAATTTATTTTTTATTTATTTATTATATAATTATTTTTATTGACTGTTATATTATTTAGTTTTTTTATATTTGTACTTTTTTATTTATTTATTATATAATTATTTTTATTGATTTTATATTATTTAATTTTTTTATATTTGTTCTTTTTTATTTATTTATTATATGATTATTTTTTATTGGCTTTTATATTATTTAATTTTTTATATTTCTCCTTTTTTTATTTTTTAAAAATTTATTTCAGTTCATTTTGGGTTTTGCTGTTTTGTTTCGATTTAAACAACCAAGTGAGTTGAACGTTGAAGTTCCTGGTAAAGGTAAATATCGCAGTTATCTCCCTTGACATTCATCAGAATTTTAAAAAGTGTAAAGAAAAATAAGGTAACTATGGTGTTGTTTGTTAACCTGTAATGTTTTTATTCTTAATATTTCGAGATAAAAACCTCTTCTACGAAGAACTCTGAAACTGAAGCTGTTGCTAGTGACTGTCCATTTGGTTTTGTGTTTCATGTCTTCCAAATTCTCTGCGTGTGTGTGTGTGTGTGTTTGTTTATGTGTGTTTGTGTTTATATGTGTGTGCCTGTTCAACAGTGTCTGATTATCATTCCAGGTTTGGCTCACCCTCTAAACATTAACCTGTTTGTTTATTTATAGGACTATCTGATTCTCACTCTTTTTTTTTGTTGTTGCTTATGTGTGTGTATGTCTGATTATCATTCCAGGTTTGGCCTACCTTTTTTAATCTTAATTTTTAATTTTAATTTTTCATTTATTTTTATCATTAAGTGGTGGTCTGTTTGTTTATTTATGGGCGTGTGTGTGTGTTGACTGTTTTGGGTTATAAGTCGTGTGTTAAATGCCCACTCTTATTTATAGACTCGGTGATAATCATGTGACCATACTCTTGGCCAATCACTGGCAGTACTCTGCTGCTGATATTGTTATTTATACCGGCTGTTCTGGTCATACCTACGCATATTGCTTTGAACCTTCGTGGACGACGGAACATAGGATTATATCACTGGACCTTTGACACTATGTAGGATTCCATAACTCAGGACTTAATCACTTACCAAAGGATTCTATAGCGCAGGACTTATTCACTTACCAAAGGATTCTATAGCTCAGGACTTACTTACTTTAAGTCCTTTTCAACTGGCCAAGGATGGTGGTCAGAAACTTAGCAGTGTGTAATTTCCATGCCCATCAAATTCACCTGTCGATCCGTGGTGGGTTTTGCCTTTGTGTGTGTGTGTGTATGTTCTTAAGTCCCGTTGCCATGTGTGTGTGCGTGTGTTATTTGTATGTGTGTGTGCCTTGCCTAACAGATCTACATATTAATACTCATGATACTTAATTGTTTGACCATTATCATCTTGCAATACCCTCTGGTTAAAAATGAGACCATCCAAATCGTCCAAGATGAAATGCAAAAATGTAAATCCTGATTATCTGGTATTGTTTATCCACTGAGTTCTTATTTCTTATGAGTGTTGTCATCTCAGCTAAATAATGAATCATTCCATTTTTATTATAAAGAAAGGGAAGGAAAAGGACATGCTACACAGAAAAATATATTAAGAAAGACAGTAGGTGAAAGATAAATAGAGGGAGTGAGCGTGTTGAAGCGATAACGTTAATATGTTTTAATCAAACATAATGAAAAGATGAAAGAGGGGAAAAAAATGAGTGAGTTAATCAAGATTATTATACTCTTTACATATTGAACTATTTTGCAATAGCTCTTAGCTAAAGATATCAAACATTGTAATGATTAAATTATCATTCTGTAGTATACCCACATTTATAATTATATCAAAATAAACATCATTCATTTTATAGTAAAATAATAACCATTCATAATTATAGTAAAATAAATATCATTTATAATTATAGTAAAATAGAGAACATTTATTATTGTAATAAAATAAAGATAATTCATAATTATAATAAAATAAAGATTATTCATTATTATAGTAAAATAGAGATAATTCATAATTATAATAAAATAAAGATCATTCATAATTATAGTAAAATAAATATCATTTATAATTCTAGTGAAATAGAGAACATTTATTATTATAGTAAAATAGAGATCATTCATAATTATGATAAAATAAAGATCATTCATAATTATAATGAAATAAAAATCATTCATAATTATAGTAAAATAAAGATCATTCATAATTATCTATAGCAGAAAGCTTTCTACAATCATTTAGAATACAGTTACATTTATGTATTGTGACATGAATACATACCTTTTATAAGTTGTATATTTTATATTTATTATATGCTATACTCACTTCTTTTTTTTTTTCTATTTTAGAATCGGACACAAATACCTCAGGACCACCAGTCAAACTGAGTTATTTCCAAATAATGAAAATTCCGTAAGTTCTCACTTTCTTTGTTTAATAAACAAGAAATAGAGTGAAGAAAATTATACATGACATGTGGTCACTGAAAAAATACCACTCACTTTATTATAAAAAGGAATAATAAAAGTATGTTTCATATCATTTCATGTGTGTGGCATTAGCTTGATAGCTTTGGTCACATGATATACATATTTAGCATGAGTAGGATATGACACAAGGTCAATTTTTTAAGTGGAGTTTAATAGGTTTTGAATTCAGAGTTTTCCTTCTTTTAGACTGGTTGCCTAAACACCTTTGACAGTCATACAAAACTAACGCACTCCTATATACTCAAACAAGAACAACAACCACAATGTGGAACATGTCAAACACCTTTGTCAGTTTAACACTTATTCATGGAATGCAGATTTTTTGCTCACATCAGAAACCGTTATTTTAAAGCAAACAATATGAAAGATCTGTTTGAAAATGTCAACATGGAGGATATTCTCTCTTTTTTGAGGGAAATAAAATTATACCATAGAATATAGACATGAAACAAATCAATACCATACAACATAATCCCCAATAATGCTAACACATTGTTAAAACCAATTACTAAAAAGTATAGATATAAATACACAATATGTATCACTTCCTAAACGTTAGGCATGACATAACTCCAGACGGGTTGATATGCCGTTAGAATCAATAAACAAACAACAAACATAATCAAGGTTGAAGAGCCCAGTCTGCCCTACTATTTACCTATAGCTGCAGAAAGAATGCTGGAGGGAGATTAGTTGGATGCTTTCCCAAAGGTATTAGTGTTATGTGAAATGCAAACAGCCATGTCCAGGATTTGAACTCAGTTCGCCATGTTCATTTCCCTACGACAGTAACCATTACACCATGGGCCTCCACATGATATATGTGTTGCAAACTGTTGTGTTAGCAAAATATTTCCTTCCCTCTTGGTTGGGGCTTTAGAATACACTGACTGCACCTCTGCAGAAGGGTAAAATCCCCCCAAATGGGGGGGGGGTAACTGTTGGCTGTTGGTGGTAACCTATAATGCTTAAGGATATGGAGGTGCGTGGTCTAATGGTTAGAGTCATAGGAAATGGACTTGTCGACCTGAGTTCAATTCCTGGATGAAGCTGTTCATATTTCATATTGCGCTAAGACCTTTGGGAAAGGTATGAATCCAATTCTCCCTCCAGCTATGGGTACATAGCAGGGTAGACTGGGCTCTTTAACCATGGCTAGGTAACCAGGAAGGAAAACTCTGAATTCAAACCTGTTAAACTCTGCTTAAGAAATTGACCTTGTGTTGCATCTTGTTCGTGCGGAGCGGTTGGTAAATATATATAATGCTTAAGGATCAGACCCTGGTGGCTGAGCAGTTGATGACAAGCAACACTCAACTTTGGCCTTTACTTAGGCTAGATGTTTGGTCGGGGAGGCTCTCTCTGATCAGTTGGCAGGTCATGTTAAACCCTAGCGCCTATATGATTGTCCTAACTCTATTACCATTAAGAACTAACAACCCGGCCTTCGGGGCGGGGGTCTGGTGTGCTTCAGCCACTGGACCGGCGTGTTCAATTAATAGCATCGATCCCAGGGGGCTATCCCTCCAGGCAATAGCTGCCCCCTTGATTTAAAGGGGCAGGGTTGGGTTTATTGCTTCACTCTGTGTGTGATTTGAAAGACTCACGGATGAATACTAGGGTGAGTCAAAAGTTTTGCAATATTTTGGTTGGTTGGTTGGTTTGTTTTTACGGCATGTCAACCCTTGTTGGAGGCGCCCCCCTTGTGGGAGAATGCCGACAGGATCGACGCAATTTTTTCCACAAACACACATAAGCTTCAATGTGTCCTTGTGTCAAGCCCTCATAAGTGGGATGAGAGGCAAATATCACCCTATTACCATTATGGCTAGCCCCAATCCTTTTTAGCATATATGTGTGAAAAGGCAGTGTATGTGTTTTAATGTCCTGGGTATGATGTTAAACTCTATCTGATGGTGAAGTTCCAATTCTGGAGCACTGGGGGTATGTGGAGTACCCCTTCATCACCATTACTCCCAGGTCCCCTCTGACCTGGAGTGGTAGCACCTGTTAGAGTTCCATCTTTGGGTCAAATAGAAAAAAATGAGTTTAAAAGAAATGTTTAAAATTAAAACTAAGTTCCCATAAAGAATGAATAAAATAAAATGTCTTCGGTATAAAATGACCCAACAAGGGTTGATATGCCGTAAAATCAAACCAACCAACCAACCAACCAACCAACCGACCAAAATATTGCAAAACTTTTGACTCACCCTAGTATTCATCCGTGAGTCTTTCAAATCTCACACTGATTGAAGCAATACACAACGTGTCAGCGCACCAACTACCACAATACTACCAACAACAGCAGGTACCTTCCATTGAACTCTTTGCATGTTAGTAAAATATTGCGCGTGGTGTAATGGTTAAAGTCCTGGGTAATGAACTCGTCGCCCCGAGTTCAAATCCCGGACGTGGTAATTTCATTTCATTTAGCGCTAATACCCTTGGGAAAGGTATGAGTCCTACTCTCCCTCCAGCTATGGGTAAATAGTAGGACAGACTGGGCTCTTTAACCTTGGTTAGGCAACCAATCTAGGAGAAGGAAAATCTGAATTCAAACCTGTTAAACTCCGCTTAAGAAATTGACCTTGTGTCACATCCTGCTCGTGCGGAGGGGTTGGTAAATAAATGTTAGTAAAATATTGCAAAACTTTTGACTCGCCCCAGTATTTATTCATGTGGCTTTCAAATCGCACATGGAGTGCAGCATTTTATTGTTTGTTTCTTGTAGGATGATGATGGAAGTTGCCCTTGCTGTATTCTGCCTCAAAGTTGTTCGTTACAGCATGTATATGTGGCTTCCAATGTTTCTTCATAATGAGGTAAATTTTATCATCTCGCTATCAATTATATCTTTCTTGATTGTTTTGACCTTGTATGTATTTTGCTCCTGTTATAAAAGCTTTGCTGTAACCAACACTCCGAAATATATATGTATATTTAAGTTAAGGTAGTATGGACATGGAGTCCACACTTGGTTACTGACAGTTTCTTGCTTATGCGATCTTTGGTCTGAAGATCACGTTGGCAAGAAACTGTCAGTAACCAGGTGTTGACTCCATGTCCACACTATCTTAACTTAAATATAAACACTCTATCAATGATATTAAATACTGTCTACCTACAAATATAGCACCCATATTATCTACAAAATGTCTATGTATATATATACAATGATAAAAGAAAACTTTTCCTCAAATGTTTTCAAACATTTTATTTATTTATTCTAGCTGAAATACACCAAAAATCAGGCTGGATTATTTTCAACAACTTTTGAAATTGGCGGAGTCCTAGGAAGTTTTGGAATTGGTTTCATTATGGACAGGTAATTACTTATATAATCAAAAACAGATATTATTAGCTATTAATTATGACCAAACTCTACTAAATTGAAATTCTGTAACTAAAACTATGCCTGCCATGTTGGCAAGGCTTAGAATGAACTGATAGTGTATTATAAGCCCTGTGGGGTGAAGTAAGACCCTCCTCCCTGCAAAAGTGTATTCTAAGCTCTGCAGGGAGAGGTAAAACTCCTCTTCCTGCAAAAAGGAATTCTAAGCCCCTACAGGGAGAGGTAAGACCTCTCTCCCTGCAAAAGTGTATTCTAAGCCCTACAGAGAGAGGTAAGACCTCTCTCCTTGCAAAAGTGTATTCTAAGCTCTGCAGGGAGAGGTAAAACCCCCCTTCCTGCAAAAAAGGAATTCTAAACCCTACTGGGAGAGGTGAGACCTCTCTCCCTGCAAAAGTGTATTCTAAGCCCTACAGAGAGAGGTAAGACCTCTCTCCCCACAAAAAAGGGTGTCTTGGGTATGACACTAAACTGGATCTGATGGTGAAGCTCCAGTTCAATATAAAAATAAAATAATAATAGAAAACAAAATTAAGCGTGTAAACAGAAGGTCATCATCAGGGCAGAATGTTTTGATTAAAAAACAAAAAACAAGAATATAAGAGAAACATTTAAAATTGATTAAAAAAGACCTCATTTTATGATTCTCTGAATGTTTGAGATGAGGCTTGATGATTAGTATTATCTGCGTTATTCGGACTATTGTCCTCATCTTCATTGTTATCTGTACAACGTTTAGGCCAATGTGCTCTCAGGCCTTCTTCAGGTATTTCTTGTCGGATTCGGGAGCCTTCTCTGATTCAGGAGCTTCTCATATTCGGGAACCTTCTTTTCGAACTCGGGAACCTTCTTTTCATAATTGGGAACCTTCTTGTTGTAATCGGGAGCTAAAGGGTTAGATTCAAAGTTCCGTGATGGCTCCCGATTACAACAAGAAGGTTCCCGAGTCCGACAAGAAATACCAGAAGAAGGCCAGAGGGCACATCGGCCAAAACATTGTACTGATACCAATGAAAATGAGGACAATAGTCTGAATAACACAGATAATACTATTCATTTTATGATGTAAACAATTCTGAATGTTTCTCCTGTATTACTCGTTTTTTTTTTTTTTAATCAAAACTTTCTGCCCTGATGATGATCTTTAAGTTGCATACTTAAATTTGTTTTCTATTACTTTTTTTAAATTTAATTTTTATATTTAAAATGATTTTAAATAGAATACTCTATGTGTAAACAAATTTTGGATGAAAAACGTGTTGACAAATAACAATAATAAATTTCATCTATACAAAAGTATATATATTTTTCTTTCAATTATCTTTTCAACACACACACACACATATATATGACGTCATTAACGGCTCTTTATCAGTCGCGTCTGAAAGTGAATTTTAAAAAAAAGTTCTCCGCTTTTTCCAACGATTTTCACTTCAAATAAGGATTTACTCTGAGGAAGGGCGAATCTTCTTTGTGTGCGGAACATTTCTACATTTTTTCTATTATTATTTTATTTCATTTGGTTATTTAAAAATAATAATAGTTTGAATAATGTACACATGGATAAACTCCTGACCGAAACACGTGTAAGTAAAATTGATTAAAATATCCTATTTTATCCATTCTATACTTTCTTTCCTTTATTCATTTTTTCAACATACCGTCGGATTCACTTCCAGTTTCATTTTACATATATATATATATTATATATTTATATGAATAGGTATATTTGGGCAGCATTTTTTCATTCAAACAAATTCAGTTAAACATAACAGAATCCTTATTGTTTTAAAGGTTTTTCTTTTTCCTTTCAAGTTTTCCTAACAATGTTAACCAGTTGTTTGAAAGAGTTATTATGCTTGACCAAATTTGTTTGAATATATATATATATATATATGTGTATGTGAAGAAAAAGTGGAAGTGAATCCGACAGTATGTAATATTATAAAAAATTGAAAAAACACAAGTTCATAAAACGAGTAATGTTTATTTCGCCTACACTGCAGTGTTTTGATCTGTTTCAATAGATCTTCATCAGGGCTTTTGTTAGTTTGAGGAAAAATAAATTTCTCACATAAAATAAGAAATCTGCGAGACTCTTTTGCTTTGTTGTTCAGTCTATATAAAAATTGTTGAAAGAAAAGTGAGCGTTCGTGGATGTTTAAAATGTAAAACGAATGCTGAAAAAGGTTGCCATTTTTACTAAAATATATATAAGTAAGTAAGTAAGTAAGTAAGTAAGTAAAGTCGTCGGGGGTCCCTAAAGTTGGTATCAGCCAATCAGCGAGGGAGTCTATCCCCTTTTCACTAGCGCTAGACCAAGGAGATTGTTTTTTAGCATCTGAGGTGGAGCGCCACACCTACCACCAGCTCCTTACTTTACCGCACAGATCCCTGTGCTACTCATAACGCTGAGTTGGCGAGGACCGGTATCGAACTAGGAACCTTGTGATTTCTAGCCGAACACTATACCGACTGAGCTAACCCGTCTGGAAAAAACTCACAACTTGGAGTTTCATGCTTTCTGTGAGCTAATTTTCATGTCTGATGTTAAACATGTTGAATTGTGAATTTTTATCCTGTTTTATATTCCGCATTCTACGCATACGTTGACAGGAACGAGCAAACATGAACAGCATGCCCGCCATTATCGCGAGAGACGCCTGCTTGGCTTGGTCACATCAGGAGGATGGACAAAGGCCACATCCCCAAAGACCTACTGTATGGTGAGTTAGTAGAGGGTACCCGACCGGTAGGGAGACACACTTGTGCTTTAAAGATGTCTGCAAGAGGGACATGAAGACATGCCACATCGACACCAACAGATGGGAGGCTTGTGCAGAAGACTGTGCGACCTGGCGACTCCTCGTCAAACAAGGAATAAAAGGAGTGAAAAAGATAGGAAAGAAGCCGCTGCCGAAAAGAGAGCCAGAAGGAAGGAGAGACAACAGCAACTCCAGCAAGGATCACTGTTTGTTTGCAGTCCTGCACCAGAGATTGCCATTCAAAAATTGGTCTGTTCAGCCACTTGCGCAGTTGCAGATAAAAAAAAGTGGACACTACGCCATCGCCTTTGTTCTTTTATTTTTTATATTGGACGAAAAACATTTTTTTTTTTACAAAATAATTTAAAATGTTTTTATTAAAATTACTTTTATCAAATTTGCAACTCTTTATGGAGTTAAATGGAAAATTAAAAAAAAACTTTTTTTCTTTTTGTTCTAGATTTTTTTCCAAAGGACCCCTTATTGGAACAACGTTATCCGTTTTCCTGAGTGGCATCACACTTATATTATTCAACTTGACGAGTCATTGGGGAATATTCTTCAACAATTTCTTCATGTTCTTAGCAGGTGCTTTCAATTGTGGACCTGATTCAATTCTTGGTGAGTGAAATGTTATGAAACATCTTTTTTAACATTTTGGGAAATTGATTGAAAATCTTGTCTAAATTTTGTCTCAACAATCTATTTGTTTTACATTGACAAAAACTACTTACTATTATCTATCTATTAATAATGGAGATTCGGTCTCTATTTATCTGTAACTGAAACTATGTCACTGCTTACATAACATTACCCAAAATCATAAAAATACATAGAATAAAGAACAACCGTGTATTATATACACTCAAAATTTGACCATACAACCTCAGACGGTCCTTATTATTTTTAAAACAAGTTTTAATAAATACAAGTCCGGTATTATATATAGTTTGTTTTATTTTAATATATATTTGAAATTAACAGAAATAAGTTTCTATTTCAAATTGTTTTTTTTTTTTACTCCGTTAATAAATTTAATGATTTTACATACTTATGGTACACACTCTATGACATTGAATTTTTAACTCCCACTCCTCTGGCAATATATTTCAAAAATTAATTTTTACACTGCCCGAAGGGCGTTTTTTTTTTTTTTTTTTTTTTGCTAGTTGTAAATAATGTAATTCTTTAATAATCTGTTAGTTTGTCTGAATTTTTGAGATGATGCTTGATAATTTGTATTATGTAGATTTTTCGGACTGTTATCCTAGTTTTTATTGTTATATACACAATGTTTCGGCCGATGTGTCGTCCAGGTCTTCTTTCTAAATTTTTAAGATGAGGCTTGATAATTTGTATTATGTAGATTTTTCGGACTGTTATCCTGGCTTTTCTTTTAAATCAAAAAAAAAAAGGAAGTAAATATTTTTCAGCTTTAAATATATGCTCCTACATTTGGGGCGCTGGTGGTTGTCGTCAGTGATGTAATCCGCCGGGTTCATTGGGAAGTTTCGGGTCTTCCAACATCAGACTTCCCTCGCCTGCTGAGCCTATCAGAGGTAATCAAACTCTGATACAACCACCAACAACAATAACCGCTAAAAGATGTTTGACTTTCATATTTCTTAAAATTTTCAGGTGGTGCAGTTCCTTCCAAAATTGGTGCACAAGATGGCCGCAATGCTGCTGCTGCAGCTGTTGGTTTTGTCAATGGTAAGAGCGCCGGATTTTCCGTATTTTATTTCTAAGTTTCTCTCTCTCTCATGTTTAATATTACAATTTTGCTGCAATTACATTGTTGGAGAATGGGTTGGTTTAGCTCAGTAGAGTATCTGCCTCCGAACCACAAGGTTCCGGGTTCAATACTGGCCCTCACAAGTTCAATGCATGAATTGTTAAGTTGAATTAACAAATCCCGTGTGATCTTATTTCTCTCTTCTAAAGTTTTGTCAGATATCATTTATTGGAAAAAAAAGACAATTTCATGCTCATTATTTAGGTACTATATGATAATTTTAAATGTAACTTTTTTGGTTATTTCCTATAACTATAACATAAACAAAGGGGAACCACTCTTGACTGACGAATTATTTATTTATTTTCCCATTAAACTAACCCTAACCCCTAACCTTAACCCTGTCTTGTTTTTTCCTAGTATATCAATAAATAAATAATTTATCAGTCAAGAGTGGTTCCCCTTTGTTTATGTTGGAGTTATAGGAAATAACCCTTTTTTTAAATTTTAATTCATATATGATTTTTTTTCATTGTTGGATAGAGCAAGTTTTCAGCTACCAGACACTATTTTTACATATGATCACTGTTATTGGCTATCCATTTTTGCAGTTTTTGTATCTATATCTATAAAATAAAGGTTCTGTATGTCTGTATGTCTGTTTGTTTGTTTGTACTAAAACGAGTGCATGTCATTTTACAAAGGAAAATTGGTGGAGACCAACAAAGAACAAAGTTCAATAAAATCCACTCCCCAATTTTATTCAAGGGGGGTGGGGGTTAAAAAACTTTTTACCCCTAATTTTCTGCTATCAAACACTATTTGTGGTTATTTCCTAGTTGAGTAACATGATATTACAGGGTGACCCAGAAAAAATAGAACCCAAATTATTTATTTTCCCATTAAACTAACCCTAAACCCCAACTCTAACCCTAAACCTACCCCCAGTTGAGTAACATGATATTACTAGGTGACTCAGAAAAAACAGAACCAAATTATCTATTTTCCATTAAACTAACCCTAAACCCCAACCCCTAACCCCACCTAGTTGAGTAACATGATATTACTGAGTGACTCAGAAAAAACAGAACCCAAATTATTTATTTTCCCATTAAACTAACCCTAAACCCCAACCCCTAACCCTAACCCCACCTAGTTGAGTAACATGATATTACTAGGTAACTCAGTAAAAACAGAACCCAAATTATCTATTTTCCCATTAAACTAACCCTAAACCCAAACCCTAACCCTAAACCCCCTAGTTGAGTAACATAATATTACAGGGTGACCCAGTAAAAACAGAACCCACAAATTTTGTAATAAAACTGTTAATTTTAATTTTTTTTTTTTAAGTTTAAGTCCAAGGGTTAGGGGTTACGGTTAGGGTTAGTTTAATGGGAAAATAAATCATTTTGGTTCTGTTTTTTCTGGGTCACTCATGTTACTCAACTAGGAAATAACCCAATTTGTGATCATATTCATTAGCATTTTTTAGTTTTAATTCATAAATGTTTTTTGTTTTTTCTTTGTGAATTTTCAGGATTTGGCAGTCTTGGCACCGTTCTAGAAGGACCGATTATTGGTATCGTGTCGACAATGTATGGTTGGTCTGGAATGTTCTACTTAATGATCGCCTTATCTCTTTTGGGATCGGCAATGGTTTTAAGGGCGGCGTACATCCAGAAATCACAAGAGAAAAATGCAGTCTTTCAGGAAGTATAAATAGGGCAGAAATTGAAAGAAAAAAAAAAAAAGACACAAAAGAAAAAAAAAAAGACACAATTTGTTAACAAAAAACAACAAATTTGAAAAAAGAATCATCCTTGAAAAAAAAAAAATTTTCAAAAACTGTGATTTTTCCAGTTCATCTTGAAAATGATGCTGACATTCTTCAATTTCTCAGGCCATCTCTTTAAGATTTCAAAGCGTCACAATATCACCCATAAATAGGTAGACCCAACGCGGGGTATATATATGGATTAGTATGGGCTGCCGCCCAGGACCCCAACATTAGAGAAACCCCCGCCCCTAAAAAAAAAAAAAAAAAAAAAATTAGTGATATAAAATTTAAGAATTCAAAGACTCACAATATCACCCATAAATAGTTAGATCCAATGCAGGATTTATATATGGGTTAGTATGGGCTGCAGCCCAGGGCTTGAACACTAAAGGAGCCCCCATAATTTAAAAAAAAACCCTGTGATATAAGAACAGAGGAGATTTGTTTATTTTCAGATTTAATGGGTCTCCTTTGAATTAATTTGAAACAATTTAGAGTATTTGGGTCCCTCTAGTTCAAGAGGGGCTTATGAATTTGATATATATTGTTTTTTTTTTCATAGACATGGGAAGGTGAGAAACATGTTTTATGAAGGGACCTTTTAAGGCCGTATAAAATTTGTATAAAATGTTAACTTTTTTCAAAATCAAAGATACCAGGATTTTATCATTTCTTGTGTAATAGCACACAATCAAAACTGACATTATTAGGTATCATGTTTTACCAAACTCTAAAATGGACATTATTAGGTATCATGTTTTACCAAACTCTAAAATGGACATTATTAGGTATCATGTTTTACCAAACTCTAAAATGGACATTATTAGTTATTATTTATGACCAAACTCTACAACATTGAAACTTTATTACCAAAAATAGGAATATGTCAACCATCAATCAATCAATGTGTGTGTAAATCTATGCGTGCATATGTATGACTATATATATATATATATATATATATATATATATATATATATATTAATATATTTTTGAAGGCGAAATAATGCAAATTTATGTTTAAAAACATATTTATTTAATTTTTTTTTCTTCTTTTTTTTTTGTCCCCCCCCCAAAAAAAAAAAAAATTAAATAAATATGTTTTTAAACATAAATGTGCATTATTTCGCCTTCAAAAATATATTATTACATTTTGATTAATGCTTCTAACTCACTATAAAAATAATTAAAAAAAAATCTTTATATATATATAATATATATATATATATATATATATATAAGTGTTGTTATGGGTCCAACAGGAGAAAATGAAATATTTTATAAAAAAAGAAGGACCGCAAAATGGATTATGTTTTTTAAAAGTTTTTTTTTATTTTACATTAGCAACATGTGTTTCAGATGTTCTGGTATCTTCAGGCTTCGATTAACCACATTCTGTGGCTGTATATATATATAATATATATATATATATATATATATATATATATAGATTTATGTCTCTGTGTGTGTGAGTACGCATAGATATATGCATGCATATGTATGACTATATTATATATATATATATATATATATATGTGTGTGTGTATTTGGACAGCATTCTTTCATTTATGCATGTTGAATTAAACAAAAGACACATCTCCTGTTTAACAATTTTATTTTTGATTTTTCAAGTTTTCTGGCCAACTTTTTAATATTTGGGTGGAATTTGTGGATTAGTCCAGCAAAGTTCATGATGATGGCACTTCGAAGTGCCGAAAGTACTCGGGACCTGAACTTTGGTGGACTAATCCACAAATTCCACCCAAATATTAAAAAGTTGGCCAAAAACTTGAACCCCCCCAAAAAATATATATATATATATAATCATTAAGGTGTGCCAATAGCATTGATTCATTTGATTCTCTCTCACCATCCATCCCTATCAACCATCACACTGAGTAAGTCCTCTAGATGACACCCAGTGTCCATACACTGCTGATGAATATAACTGTTTTCCTGGTCGGCAAATACTGGTATGTCCATGTGTAGAATGTCACTCATGAGTTCGTCCTTGCTACTTCTTCTCCCCTTACTTGGATGGTTTGTGAGATGGGAGTAAGTGGCTGCAAACTGTTGCAATCCAAAATTCAATTTTAATTCTGATCACAAATCTTGCAATTTTATTCTTACGTACAGAATTTGAATTCTGTAGAGCTTGGTAATAAGATAATACCTAATGATGTCCGTTTTGATTGTGTAATAACAAGAGCCTAATCTGCAACAAGGTTATGTACAAGCTGGGCAATACCATTTCATTATCAACAAGGGTTGTGCAATTATGGGCATCCATATATGGTCATGTGCTATGGATGCCTTTTCACCCCCCCCTCTTGGTTCAAGGGTAAGTCAAAAAGTAATACCATTTTGTTTAGGACAGGTACACAGGAACATGTATCATACATCAAAATAAAGCTGGTCCTCTGTGGATCACATCCATACTTTTCCACATAGGCGAGTCAAAAAGTAATGCCGTTTTGTTTAAGACAGGTATATCACCAACACAGGAACATGTATCATACATCAAAATAAAGCCGGTCCTCTGTGGATCACATCCCTACTTCTCCACATAGTCACCATTTCACTCAATAGCAATGTTCCGCCTTCGAATGCGAGCATGTATCCCTGCCCTCTAAAATTCTGTTGACTGTTCGTTGGGCCACTTCTTCACTATAGATTTCACTTCCTCATCACTGGAATAATATTTGCCGCTAAAACCCTCTGATGACTATGGAGGATGCGGTAAAGTTGTCCACCCAAATGAGGTGATTTTTTCACTTGTCCTGATGCTTGTGTGTGGTCGAGCATTGTCATGTAGAAAGAGGATATTGTTGATTGGTAAGTTGGGTCTTACTCATTGGATTCTTGCTCTGAGCCTTGTTAAGGTCTCAATGTAGGTCTTAGTTTTATAAGAAAAGTTTACATGAAATAAAGAAAATGGCATTACTTTTTGACTCACCCTTGTATATTTAATTTCTTTTGAGATTTTGGATGTTGTAACTTGAGTATCACAGTTAACAGAGACATAACAGATACAAATAATACAAAGCAAAGATACAAGGTAAACAGAGTAATTAGCAATTGCTAGGTTGAATTATCAGGTCTGCTGAGATCTAGTTTTCTTTCTTCCGATATTTGGTTGGAGTGGTAGTACCTGTTAGGGTCCCATCTATGGGTTAAATAGAAAAATGTATTTATAAAAAAATTGTATTATCCATTAAGAATTGATTTATTTCAAAACTTTATCGGCATTAAATGACCCACTGAGGTTAATATGCCGTAAAACAAAACAAACCAAACCAAACCAAACCAAACCGATATTTAGTCAGACATTAGAAATACAGACGATTCTATTCCCATTATTTAGGTACTATATAACAATAGAAGCACCTGTAAAAAAAATCTTTGGAATTTGTTGTAATAGGGTCTGACAACTATCGGACATGAAGTGACCGCCACTGTTTGGTAAGTTGCAGGCGGACCTCCAAAATGCACGATTGAGGGCCCTAAGATCTGGCAAGTGACTGAGGGAGCTAAGGACTGTGTCTTCAAATTTTAATAAAATCCACACCCTATTTTTGTCAGTGAGGGATTAAAAAAACTTTCTACCCTCTGGTTTTCCATAAATAAAGCTAAATAAAAATATAAGTATAATTTTAATGTTTAGGACTGTTGTCCTCATCTTTATTGTGGTATGTATAAACACATCATTCAGGCCGCTATAATCTCGGGCCTTGTTTAGGTGTTTCTTATTTACCTTAGAATAAAGTCATCATTTGAGATGAGGCTTGATGTGAATAATTTTGATGTTTCGGACTGTTGTCCTCATCTTTATTGTGGTATGTATAAACACAACGTTCAGGCCGCTGTATCCTTGGGCGTTGTTCAGGTTTTGAAGCTTCAGTATTGTTAACACTAATTTCGGGCGCTCCTAGCAGTATAAAATGCCACCAGACTTATTGACAGAAATGTGATTAATATATTGGCTAGAATAATAAAGATGAGGACAACAGTCCGAAATATTAAAATCATTCACGTCAAGCCTCATCTCAAAAATACAGACAAATAAAAATATAAGGGTATAAATCAATTATATATTAAAAAAATCAATTTTAAAAAATGATTAGGAGGAACTGAATGCTGTTGTAGGATGTTCCAAGCTATTACAGCGGCAGAATACAGTAAATTGTTAGGAACAGAATTTTATCTTTGGTTTAGAAGAAAATTAAATTTTATAAAAATTTGTGATTGTGAAATCAACATATAATACCCAGCTTCATAAGAAGGTTTTGACTAGCGTCCAGTTGACAGACAGGGGCTGTAACCAAATACAGTAAATTGTTAGGAACAGAATTCTGTTATCTTTGGTTTAGAAGAAAATTAAATTTTATAAAAATTTGTGATTGTGAAATCAACATATAATACCCAGCTTCATAAGAAGGTTTTGACTAGCGTCCAGTTGACAGACAGGGGCTGACTGGCTGTAACCAAATACAGACCCTGTACTACCATAAGAGTTATGAGTTGGATACTTTGATCAATATATGCCCAGAATAGGAACCTCACCACCAGATGCAATTTAACGTCTTGATCATGATCTCTTGCATGTACGATTTGGGTTCAATTGGCTGTTAACTTTGGTGTGGATACTTTGATCAAAATATACCCAACACATGACAGAGGAGTTAGTACAGAGTCTGTATTTGGTTACAGCCTGTCAGTCCCTGTATGTCAACTAGACGCAAGTTGAAACCTTCTTGCGAAGTTGTGTATTATATGTCGATTCTACAGTGATGGTGGTTATTTCCTATAACTCCAACATAAACAAAGGGGAACCACTCTTGACTGATAAATTGTTTATTTATTTTCCCATTAAACTAACCCTAACCCTCAACCCTAATCCCGTTTTCTTTTTTCCTAGAAGATCAATAAATAAATAATTTATCAGTCAATCAGAGTGGTTCCCCTTTGTTTATGTTGGAGTTATAGGAAATAACCGTAAACATTCTTTCTGTGTTTTTCTTTCTTAACTATTACTACATTATTCTTCATCTTCATTTTATTCTTTCTTTCTTTTTATCAGTCAAGAGTGGTTCCCCTTTATTTATGTTGGAGTTATAGGAAATAACCGTGGTGGCAATACTTATTTATGGGTGATACTCTAATATATATATATATATATTTTTTTTTTCAAAATAATTGTTTTGTTAAAAATCAATTTATTATTTATTATATTTTCCATCATCAAAGATCGGAAAGTGTTAAACTGATCTCTGACTATTGTTTTTTTTTTTTTTTATATATGAGCTATGGTAAAAAAAAAATACCGAGACTGAAGTTGTATTGGCTGAATTTGCACAAAGGTGTCAAAATTAGGGTGACCCAGAAAAAACAGAACCCACAAATTTTGTAATAAAACTTTTAATTTTAACTATGGGGGTCTAGGTTAGGGTTTAGAGTTAGGGTTAGTTTAATGAGAAAATGAATAAATAATTTGGGTTCTGTTTTTTCTGGGTCACCCTGTATACCGGTGACCCAGATAAAACAGAACCCACATATTTTGTAATAAAACTGTTAATTTTAACTAGAGGTCTAGGGTTAGGGTTTAGAGTTAGGGTTTAGTTTAATGGGAAAATGAATAAATAATTTGGGTTCTGTTTTTTCTGGGTCACCGGTAATAAAACTGTTAATTTTAACAAGGGGGGGGGTAGGGTTAGGCTTAGGGGGGGGGTTGGGGTTTAAGGTTAGTTTAATGGGAAAATAAATAAATAATTTGGGTTCTGTTTTTTTTTTGGTCACCCTAATATTATTTAAGTATTTACTTAATACTGTGTTTCCCCCAAAATAATGATTTTAATATAAGCCGTCATCTTAAAATGAACCCTAGTTGAGAGCGGCCGACAGATGAAAGAAATAAGCATTCTTCACAATTACATCATGAAAATAAGTCCTACTTGGAAAAAAGACCTTGCAGGATTTTTCTGAATGATCTTAAAATAAACCCTAGTTGAGAGTGGCAGACAGATGAAAGAAATGAGCATTCTTTACAATCACATCATGCAACGCAAACATTTGACATCCCCCCCCAAAATAAGCCCTAGTATTGTTTTTCAGAGTGAAAATTGATATAAGCCCTGTTTTATTTTCAGAGAAACATGGTATGAGGTGTGCTAAAAAAAAATTAAGTATTTGCAAAAAAAAAAAAAAGAAAAAAAAAGAATATGAGGTGTGTCAAAAAAAGTATAGAGACTCAAACAGTATTTACCTAGATAGAAATCAACAATGAAAGAGATTTTAATTCTCTTGAACACACATATTCCAGTGAGATTTTCATTGGTAGAAGCACTTTTGAAATTCCATTTTTGATATGGTGCTGTATTTTTTTTAAAGCTTGGAAATCTTACTCTTGAAATGAATTTTCAGTTTAAGAAACAAGAAAACATTTTATGGAGCTGATTTTTGATGAACCTGTTGCACTCTCATAATCTGGTGTTTCACAAAAAACAATCTATTCAAAAAGGGTAATCTGAACATTAGTTACATAAATGAGAGTAACCTCCCTTTGTTTGTTTCACTTTGAGGAAGGAAGTTCATTTCAAATAATGTGCAAGCATAATTAAGAACACATTTTATGATATTTTCATGTTAAAATATGCAGTTGTATTGATTCGAACAAATTCGTATTTTCAGTGTAGATTTACAGTGAAATGAAAATGGCCGACCAAAACATATGGCCTCCTCAAAGTGAAAGAAACAAGGGGAGGTTACTCTCATTTATATAGCTAATGTTCAGATTACCTCAAAAAGTATTCAAATTGGCTTCATAATAAAAAAAGATGGTACTTTTCTAGACTGCTATTTAAATATTATTATTATTATTATTATTATATTATTTGTTATTTAAGTTGCCCAGTTGGGCACATATCTAGACAGTAATCTAGACAACCAGACATCATCCCTTTATTATTTAAGTTGCTCAGGTGGGCACATGACTAGACAGTAATCTAGACTTCTAGTTGCTCAGGTGTGCACATATTTTTTTTTTTTTAATTAGAAAAAAATTAAAGTTTAGTCTCCGATCATTACCTGATTTTTTATCAAATTAAAGTTTTTATTAAATTAAAGTTTTTATTAAATTAAAGTTTTTATTAAATTAAAGTTTTTATTAAATTAAAGTTTTTATTAAATTAAAGTTTTTATTAAATTAAAGTTTTTATTAAATTAAAGCTTTTATTAAATTAAAGTTTTTATTAAATTAAAGCTTTATTAAATTAAATTTTTATTAAATTAAAGCTTTTATTAAATTAAAGTTTTTAAATTTTTATTAAATTAAAGTTTTTATTAAATTAAAGTTTTTATTAAATTAAAGTTTTTATTAAATAAAGTTTTATTAATTTTTTAAGTCAAAGTTTTTATTAAATCAAAGTTTTTATCAAATCAAAGTTTTTATTAAATTAAAGCTTTTATTAAATCAAAGTTTTTATTAAATTAAAGCTTTTATTAAATTAAAGCTTTTATTAAATTAAAATTTTTATTAAATTAAAATTTTTATTAAATTAAATTTTTATTAAATTAAAGTTTTTATTAAATCAAAGCTTTTATTAAATCAAAGCTTTTATTAAATTAAAGTTTTTATTAAATTAAAGCTTTTATTAAATTAAAGTTTTTATTAAATTAAAGCTTTTATTAAATTAAAGTTTTTATTAAATTAAAGCTTTTATTAAATTAAAGCTTTTTATTAAATTAAATTTTTATTAATTAAATTAAAGTTTTTATTAAATCAAAGCTTTTATTAAATCAAAGTTTTATTAAATTAAAGCTTTTATTAAATCAAAGTTTTTATTAAATTATTAAATTAAAGCTTTTATTAAATTAAAGTTTTTATTAATTAAAGCTTTATTAAATTAAAGCTTTTATTAAATTAAAATTTTTATTAATTAAAATTTTATTAAATTAAAGTTTTTATTAAATCAAAGCTTTTATTAAATCAAAGCTTTTATTAAATTAAAGTTTCTATTAAATTAAAGCTTTTATTAAATTAAAATTTTTATTAAATTAAAGTTTTTATTAAATTAAAGCTTTTATTAAATTAAAGCTTTTATTAAATTAAAGATTTTTATTAAATTAAAATTTTTATTAAATTAAAGTTTTTATTAAATTAAAGTTTTTATTAAATTAAAGCTTTTATTAAATTAAAGTTTTTATTAAATTAAAGTTTTTATTAAATTAAAAGTTTTTATTAAATTAAAGTTTTTATTAAATTAAAGCTTTTATTAAATTAAAGCTTTATTAAATTAAAGCTTTTATTAAATTAAAATTTTTATTAAATTAAAATTTTTATTAAATTAAAGTTTTTATAAATCAAAGCTTTTATTAAATCAAAGTTTTTATTAAATTAAAGCTTTTATTAAATTAAAGTTTCTATTAAATTAAGCTTTTATTAAATTAAAGCTTTTATTAAATTAAAGTTTTTATTAAATTAAAGTTTTTATTAAATTAAAGTTTTTATTAAATTAAAGTTTAGTCTCTGATCATTACCTGATTTTTTTTTCACAATTATTTCCCAATATGTAAATTGTATAAGTTTTTTGTGTTTTATGTTTTATTATTTATTATCAAAGAAAATAGTCATGCGTGTTTTGCATCCATGTCACTATGCTAAACCACTTCCCCATGATTTTCTTTTTTTTTTACAATTATATACACTGATTGAAAATGAAATTACAACATCCTGTAGGATAATGCCAATTTTGACATTAGTCTGAGTACACTTGGTATAAACCCCTTATTTAGGAACTTGTATAAGTTTTGATCTCTAGAGCCGGGTTAGCTCAGTCGGTAGAGCGTTCGGCTAGAAACCACAAGGTTCCTAGTTCGATACCGGCCCTTGCCAACTCAGCGTATGAGTAGCACAGGGATCTGTGCGGTAAAGTAAGGAGCTGATGGTAGGTGTGGCGCTCCACCTCAGACGCAAAAACAATCTCCTTTGTCTAGAGGCATATAAAAATTATAATACAGTCACTTTGATATGATCTATCATATCTTATTATAATGGAGATTGTGTGTTTTTCTGTCTGTAACCGAAACTATATTACTATACAAGTTACAATTCCCTTTGTTATTTACATCCCATTCTCCATGATTTTATTTTTTATTTAAACCTCAATTATCAACAAAATTCTTACATATCTACATGCTAATAACATGCAGTTGTATTTATATATACAACAAAATAGCAGTTTATAGTGTGAATGGGAAGGCTAATTTGCATATTGATCTTAAAAATTTGATTTTTATAAATATGTGCTTAATATTCTTGGTTTCTAATTGTTTGGTGTTATCTTTTTGATAAATCTTAAAAGAAATCCATTAACAAGAAGAAATAACTGTAATTTTATTCTTTACTTCCTACTTTAACTAAATAGTTAAATTAGGAAAATTTACCAAAGAAAGACGGGAGTAATGGAAAATGATGGAAGAGTTAGTGTCAAAGTTGTTCTACTTTTCAATCATACCCCCTCTGTTCCAAATCTTTTTATCTGAATTTTTATTCAGTTTCATTAGCCTTTCTAATTTAATATGATATTTTATTATATTAACACTTAAATACTTGCACCCGGAGGGTGCATATATTTGCTAGTGACTGTATAATAGAGTTACTGGGCCATGGCTAAACTATTTTAAATTACAATATAAAAAAAAAAAAAAAAATTGTGAAATATAGTGAAATTAATTTTTTACTATAGAAAAAAATATCTTGATGACCCAGTGGCCTGACAAAAGGGAACTAATTGTTTTGCACTAATTTGAAAAAATACAAACAATTTCCAAGCGCTAGTGAAAAGGGGATAGACTCCCTCGCGGATTGGCTGATACCGACTTTAAGCCGCCCCAACGACTTTACTCACTATAATCCAGGTAAATCAGCTGCTTGTTTAATCTTGAGTGAATTGAAATGCATATTCAGGGTGTTGGATGCCTTGTCGGTGTGACTTAGAATATGATGAGAGGCAAAACCCCAGTTACATAATGAATGAGGGTAACCTATTCATTTTGTAAGGTAGTGTAAATGAATTTAAATTCAAAAACTTAACGTTTAATTCTGGAGGCATCATCTGTTGTTTTGTTTTTTTTGTAAGCAAGCTAAATTAAAGGGGAATAATCTAGATAAAAACACAGACTTGTCTCCCTTTAATTATTACTCGGTTCAGTTTTTCATTTATTCTCTTGGTCGTCTGCTGTTTTGTACATCACAGGCCACAATGCATTTTCATTTCATTCTTGATCTCGTACCTTTTCTTCATGTTGGCCTGAATCGTTTGAAAATTTTGTCTTCCCATTCCAAGGGATTGTTGAAATTAAATTTTCAAATTTAAATTAAATTAGAAATAGATCACTAATTAGGACTGAGCCTATTCTAGTAGTGACCATCCCAAGTGGATTTAACAGGTTTGAATTCAGAGTTTTCCTTCTCCTAGACTGGTTGCCTAACCAAGGTTAAAGATTGCTTCGGCTACGGACTTCAATCGTAGCTGGGGCTGGTTTTTCACCACTCACTGTTAGCAAGTTTTGAGGCAGGAGACCGGGACGGTCTTCCTCATAATTTACCTTCATGCGTATCAATAAACTGATACAAAAAATGTTCATTAACTTAGAAACGTTCTGCCTCTCTAGGTCAGAGTGGACCTGGGAGTAATGGCAATGATGGGGTACTCAACACTCCCCAGAACTCCAGAAGTGGATTTTCATTAACTTCATGTGCATAAATAATTAGAAGAAAAAATGTTCATTAACTTACAAACCATTAGATGGGACCGTAATAGGTAGTACCACTCCAGGTCAGAGTGGACCTGGGAATAAGGCCAATGAAGGGGTACTCCACACTCTCCAGAACTGGAACCTCAACCACTAGATGGAGTTTAGCCTTATATCCAGGACACTAGATTGGTTGGAAATGATTTTCATTAACTTCATGTGCATTGATAAATTGATAGAAATAATTTCATGTGTATTAATAAACTGGTGGTTGGTCTCATAATAATGAGAAAAAAACCACAAAAAACAAGTTTCCATTATTTCTTATAAGTCCAACATAAACAAAGGGGAACCACCCTTGACTGATAAATCATTTATTTATTTATTGATCTACTAGGAAAAAAGAGGACAGAGTTAGGGGTTAGGGTTTAGGGTTAGTTTAATGGGATAATAAATAAATGATTTATCAGTCAAGAGTGGTTCCCCTTTGTTTATGTTAGATTTATAGAAAATAACCCAAGTTTCACTGTTGAATTTTATTGTGAGAAGAATATTTACTAATTTACTAACAGACATATGGTCCAAGAAATTTTGTTAAAAAAAAAGCAATTGAAATTAAAATGAAAAAAAAATACTAAGAAAAAAAATTAATGACACTTGATAATTTATCTATTAATAAAATTCAAATTAATATTATTACTAAAACTATCATGTAAAAAGTGTTATGTTTTTATTATTATTATTGGATCCTTTCTGTCCGCTAAGGATGATGGCGTAGCATCCAAAAAAATAAAAAAATAAAATAAATAAAAAATAAAAATTTTATTTGCATCTGCGCATGTGACTCAGCAGGCCAATTCTTGAGTGACAGTCTTTGGTGCACTGAATGCACACAAACTGTGATGCTTTCTGTGGCTGCTGGCTTTTCTCTATCTTTCTGGCTCTCTTTTCTATCAAGGCTTCTCTCCTCTCTATCTCACCCCTCTCCGTGCTTTGCTTAACGTTGAGGCTCCAGGCGGCTCTATTTTTTGCATCTACCTCCCATGTGTTTGTGTCAATATGGCATATCCTCATAGCTCTCCTGCAGACATCTTTAAATTGTAGGCATGGTCTACCAACCGATTGAGAGCCTTTGACTAATTCGTCCCACAAAAGATCTTTTGGGATGCGTCCGTTTTCCATTCTCCTGACATGTCCAAGCCAGCGAAAGTGCCTCTCACAGAGAATGGATAATGTTTTTACACACAAATAAAATATGGAGCACTCAATGAAAATGTAAGAGCAGGTTGTTGGAAATTAAAAAGGTTTTATTTTTAACGGAGGGTAGATAAACGCTTCTACCCTAAAAGTGACTTAAGAGTTCAGCTTGTTCGCAACTAGCTATCTTGTGTCTCAATCTATGTATATCATGGTGGAAGTCCCATTTCCAGTTCTAGCTTCCACAATGCATCAATCATGGGAAGCAACTATCCCCTACTGATCAAGGGAGTAACTCTAGAATTTCTTTAGGTCTGGAACCATACACATACACATACACATATGAGAATATTACATAGAAACAAAGCAGCCAATCAGGACTCAAGGAATGGAATCAGCCAAATACATGAATGGACTATTTTTGATTTCCATAAATACCAACTGTCTTGGGCACTGCTTCAATTGTGCTTAGCCAGTTGCTGTTGTTCAAACCAACAGTATACTGACTGACTTCAATATAGTGCTGCAAAAATAGAAACCAAGCAGCCAATCAGGACTCAAGGAATGGAATCACCCAAATACAAGAATAGTCCATTCATGTATTTGGGTGATCCCATTCCTTGTATCCTGATTGGCTGCTTGGTTTCTATGATGTGGGGCTTCCTAAATACCCTGCCATTCTGGAGTAGTATTGCAGAAAGATAGGTTTGTATTCATTTATGACTATTTGTTGCATTGTCTTACCAATTCAATGGTAATTGGAACTTAGTTTGATTGTTCTACAATATATATCAGTTCAAAAACAAAGTAATGTCTTGTGTTGTTACTAAGAACAAACAAACAACACAAGAAGATCCAGCTCAGATGAAGAAACATCTGCTAGAATAACAGAAGAACCACTGGCCCAGAGATAGACAGATCCAGGCTAAGTTACAATGGAAGAAACACAAGTAAAGGATATCTAAGTGTGACGGAGAAAGAGTACTACTGTACTCATTTAGAAAAAGAGCAAGACATTGTCTTGCCTGCTGGAGTCAAACCTCCCGAATGCAAAGAAATGCGATTTAGGTGTTGGATGGACGTGAGGTGCAATTCAGGTGCCCATATGTTGAGGGTCTACACGCATCCGAATGCACGAGAATTGTGTGTTGCACGGGCGCAAGGTTCGACTGATGTGCCCGGATGTTGGGGGATTATGCCCATAAATAACTGGAGTGAGTGGAGCGCTGGGCAGAAGTAGTTGGCCTACGCGAGACTGCAGTCAGTGGAGAAATGCTTTGTGAACGACCCTGCATCAGAATTTGTTTTTAATTCAACATACTAAGTAAAGAAGATAAGTACACCTGTGTACAACCACGGGTATACAGGTATACTACAGGGTGTCCAAAAAACAAAACAAACAAAAAAACAGAACCCTGTATATATACTATTACTAATACAGACTACGAGCACAAAAAACAACCAAAATTCTGTTTTTTTGGTCACCCTGTATAAGAGGTATGTCAGAAAAGATCCAGGACTGGTGTTACATAAAATGTATTTCAAATCTAAACTACAAACTACAATTTATCCCCTTCAAAGTAATCCCCTTGAAGTCTCATGCACTTTCTCATCCTTCTCAAGACAAAAACAAACACTCAATATGAGACTAGATAAAAAATCACACATAAGTGAATAGGTAGATATTCTAGGCAAAATATTGGTTTGGTTTGTTTTGTTTTACGGCATATCAACCTCAGTGGGTCATTTAATGCCGATAAAGTTGTGAAATAAATCAATTCTTAAAGGATAATACAATTTTTTTATAAATACATTTTTATATATAATATTAATATATATAAATATTTTTTATAAATACATTTTTCTATTTAACCCATATCTTACCCCTCTGCAGAGGTGCAGTCGGTGCATTCTAATGCATCAGCCGACAGGGCGGTAGGCAAAATATGACATTAGGTTTATAAGTTCCCAAAATTCACACTGGATTGTCCAATTGGACACATGGCTTCATCTTCAAACATTCAGAGAAATGTTTTTTTTTTATTGTACATTTTATTTATTTATTTTTTCTGAATGAACAGTTGTGATTAAATGGCACTCCGAGCAGCATAAATGCCACCAAACTTATGACAAAAGAAAAAAATTATTTATTGATCGGGTCCGTACCGAAATTTTACATATTATTATGTGGAGAAATGTAGAACAAACACGTGATGTTACAATGGATGCCGCCCTGTCGGTGGGGCGTTAGAATGCACCGACTGCACCTCTGCAGAGGGGTAAGACTCCCCCAATGGAGCTACCTGTTGGCCGTGGGTGGCGACCCGTCATGCTTACGGATAGAGCCCAGGTGGATGAGCAGTTCATGACATGCAATACTCCACTTTGGCCCTATCTTGGGCTAGACGAGCGGTCGGAGAGACCCCCTCCGATCAATCGGCTAGTCACGTCAAGCCCTAGCACCTATATGATTTTCCCAACTCTATTGCCCTTATGGCAAGCCCTAACCCCTTTTTATCATATGGGTGCTAGAAGGCGGTGGCTGCGGGTCTACATGTCCTGGGAATGACGTTAAACTCTATCTGATGGTGAGGTTCCAGTTTTGGAGGTTTGGGGAATGTGGAGCACCCCTTCATCACCATTGCTCCCTGGTCCACTCTGACCCGGAGTGGTAGTACCTGTTAAGGTCCCATCTATGGGTTAAATAGAAAAATGTATTTAAAAAAAATTGTATTATCCATTAAGAATTGATTTATTTCAAAACTTTATTGGCATTAAATGACCCACTGAGGTTGATGTGCCGTAAAACAAAACAAACAAAAACAAAACAAACAAAAACAAAACAAACAAATACAATGGATGGAAATTTATTAGTCGTAGTGTCGATGTTCGAACATTTCGGTTTATAAAGAAACCTTCTTCAGGACAATATGAAACTAGTCAAGGAGAGAAAAAACATGCATATTAAATAGTTAAACAATTAATACTTCTCTGGTTTTTTTTTAAACAATGGTATCTATATGGAATACGTTACACCTTTTCAACATCTCCTCGTGGGCCACTCACGTCTTGGTTTTTCGACTTCACGTGTTCCAATCACATTTTGATTTTCGCTTTCGCATATACCAATCCCATCATTAACATTCAATTATGAACGCTAATCAACGAACGGTTACGAACCTTTTCTACAAATTTTCCAAACTCAGCGCATTCAAAACATCCATCATCTTTTTAACTACATACCGTATTTGACGACATATAGGATGCCCTCTTTTTTCAAAATTTTGGCTAAAAATATTGCCCTGCGTCTTATACATTGTAGGTGAAGTTTGAGACCTCCCATAGGCCTAGGCTAATCTTCTCTATGATGCTCACTAACCCAGCTTACGCTCAGTAATTTTACCAACCCTAAACTGCCAAATTGCTTTTATACAGCTATGTTTCTGCTTGTGTAACGCACAGCTAGACTGTTTTCACCAATGTATGCCTAAATACACTAAATACCTGAATCTGACCGGCTGAAATGGGGGTGCGTCTTATATGTCCGTGCGTCTTATATGCCGTCAAATACGGTAAATCTTTTGTCTCCTTGACTAGTTTAATATTGTCCTGAAGAAAGTTTCGGTTAAATCCTACTTAATGAACATAAATTCGACCATCGTATGTCACCCCGCCGAAAGAAAAAAATACCAAAAATCAAGGAATTAACCGAATTTAATGAAATTTTCAGTGTTGATACATTAATGAATAAAAGATATAATGAACCAGTTATTTTATTTAAAAACTTTTATATTTTTTCAGGTCAATTAACTTTGAACCATGCATGTTTGTGAATCAGTGTTACACCTCAAAGATACGTGGTTCAAAATTAACTGAACTGAAAAAATGTAAAAGTCTTTAAATAAAATAACTGGTGCATTATATTGTTTATTCAGTAATATATCAACACTGAAAATGTCATTAAATTCGATTAATTTCTTGGTTTTAATATCTTTTTTTTTTTCGGCGGGGTGACATACAATAAACCGAAATGTTGGAACATCGACACGACGACTGATAAACTTCCATCCATTGTAACATCCCGTGTTTGTAGTCAATTTGTGATAATATTTTGTTTGTTTGCTTCGACTTGCGTAATTAATAAAACCTCATTATTCTTTAAATTAGGCACAAATGGAAGTTTTCTTTCATCGTAATCCGATTGAAAAAAAAAACCGAGTGATATTAAGGGAGAACAAAAATCAGTGAACCAATAAAATATCGCAATGACAAATTTTAGATTCATATTTTGCAGTCATTCATTTCATACTACTATATAGATTTAAAGTCTTATGATAAGTTAAAAGGCTCAGGGTAGCCTTCCAACGTGGGTACATATAAGTACAAGAAATATTCCGTTCAACGTTTCCGTTGGAGTAGCATTAGTAATTTATCCGATAGTGTTGAATCCTTAAAACGTAGACCTATAAAAATAATAATTGTGAAATGTCTCTCCCCACTTCCTCTCTGAGCACCGAATTGAGTTTCTAGGGTTCTCTTCTTCTCTAAAACAAGAGGGAAAATATCTGGTTTGATTCTTCCTTTCTGAAATGTGTGTGTGTGTGTGTGTGTGTGGGTGTGAGAGAGAGAGAGAGAGAGAGAGAGAGAGAGAGAGAGAGAGAGAGAGAGGGACCGGTGACGCATTTGATTGGAGGTTTCGTTTGCTCTCCAAACGCCACAGGGTCGGCCATGATAGTTTTGAATATTTTGTTTGTTTGCTTCGACTTGCGTAATTAATAAAACCTCATTGTTCTTTAAATTTGGCACAGATGGAAGTTTTCTTTCATCGTAATGGAATAACGAAATTATCCGTGAGTCCATTTCTTTAGCCACTGATTAGCACCCCCCCCCACTCTCTTTCTCATAACCTCTGGCAATTCTTCATCTTTGAATAGATCATCTGGAACGAATCCTCCTTACCCCCCGGAGATTCATCCCCTCCCCCCTACACATACTTGCATTGTCTCTTCTTATTCTTTTCTTTGTTCTGGCACAATTCCAAGACCTTTTCACTTGTGTTCTGCAAATTGCTGAGAGTAGTTGATTATTGAAATTTTGCCACATGTTAAGTCTCTCCGTCATTTGCGCACTTGCTATGAAATACAAGCGCTTTGATTGGTTAATAGATATAAGCTCTTTGATTGGTCAATTGGTTTGGTTTGGTTTGGTTTGTTTTGTTTTACGGCATATTAACCTCAGTGGGTCATTTAATGCCGAAAAAGTTTTGAAATAAATCAATTCTTAATGGATAATACAATTTTTTTCATAAATACATTTTTCTATTTAACCCATAGATGGGAACCTAACAGGTACTACCACTCCGGGTCAGTGGACCAGGGAGCAATGGTGATGAAGGGGTGCTCCACATTCCCCAAACCTCCAAAACTGGAACCTCACCATCAGATAGAGTTTAACGTCATTGCCAGGACATGCAGACCCGCAGCCACCGCCTTCTAGCACCCATATGATAAAAAAGGGGTTAGGGCTTGCCATAAGGGCAAGAGGGTTGGGAAAATCATATAGGTGTTAGGGCTTGACGTGACCAGCCGATTGATCGGAGGGGGTCTCTCCGACCGCCCGTCTAGCCCAAGATAGGGCCAAAGTGGAGTATTGCATGTCATGAACTGCTCATCCACCTGGGCTCTATCCTTAAGCATGACGGGTCGCCACCCACGGCCAACAGGTGGCCCCATTTGGGGGGGAGTCTTACCCCTCTGCAGATGTGCAGTCGGTGCATTCTAACGCCTCAGCCGACAGGGCGGTGGTCAATTGGATATATTTTAGGAAAATTGCCTGAAAAATAGTTTAAAATGTATTAAAAATAAATTACATGTACAATATTATTTCCCTTATTTTACTGATGTTACAACTTTTAGATTTAGACAAAAATTTGACCATAAATAGTCAATTTAATTAATTTTAATTGGTTTTTAAATGACTAGCAGACGACATTTTGGCAGAACCTACTCTTTTCCCTAATCCCAATTATCTAGCGAGAGCTTAATGGGTGACCCAATGGGTCACGTTTTGTCTAGTATATATATATATATATATATATATATATATATATATATATATAAGTGTTATTATGGGTCCAACGGGAGAAAATTAAATATTTTATAAAAAAGAAGGTCCGCAAAATGGATTATATTTTTAGAAAATCTTTTTAATTTTTATCTTGCATTTGCGACACGTGTTTCAGACCTTCTGGTATCTTCTTCAGACATTGGTTAATCACATGATTAATCAATGCCTGAAGAAGATATCAGAAGATCTGAAACACGAGTTGTCTGTACAGTTTAACACAACATGTTTAAAAGAAAAAGTGCTGCCAAAATACACTATATATATATATATATATATATATATATATATATATATATATATATATATACCGCATAACTTTTTTGCAACATCAATGTTTTCGTTTTGAATTCATATTATTTTCATCTCCGCTCTTGTTAAGTCCGGAGTAAAACAAGCTCTGAAGATGATTTTTATAAATCGAAATATTGTTCAATATTAGTTATGAATATGATATAAAATATTTTCACTTTAACATCATATTGTGTTGTTTCATATCATATATATATATATATATATATATATATATATATATATATATATATATAATAGAAAAAATTGCAGAAACACACACAACCTATCAAATATCGGACATATTCTGCCAAAATAATAACTCAATGCCTGAAGAAGACAACAGATCAGAAAAACGTGTCGCGTATGTAAGATAAAAAAATTAAAAAATTTTTCAGCGAACATAATACATTTTGCGGACCTTCTTCTTTTTTTATAAAATATTAAATTTTCTCCCGTTGGAACCAGAACAACATTATATATATATATATATATATATATATATATATATTATAATTTGCTGAGTTTTTATAGATCAATGTTTATTATAAACAGCTACCCAGGTTTCATGCCAAGGGGCAATCATCAGGTCGTTGAGTTAGATCCCATGGTGTTTGTTGAAGATCTTTACTTAAGATTAAGTAAAGATCTTCAACAAACACCATGGGATCTAACTCAACAACCTGATGATTGCCCCTTGGCATGAAACCTGGGTAGCTGTTTATAATAAACATTGATCTATAAAAACTCAGCAAATTAAATAAATATTAGCTCTCACAATTTGTGATTGAGCACTGTATTTTCTTTGTTTCATCACAAAAAAATTTGTTTATATATATATATATATATATATATATATATATATATATATATATATAAAGCAAAAACACTAATTTCAAATTAAATAACCCAACAAGTGTTGATGTGCCATTAAGCCAACCAACCAACAAACCAACCAACCAACCAACTGTGTAATAATTGATAAAATAGATTAAATAATATTTTATATTTATGTATTTAGGATTTGCGAAAACATATTTCGACTTTTTCTGCCATTTTTCTTTCGTTGTCTTTTTCTATCGTTAAGCTGAAAACTAGTCATCAGTTTGTCGTCAATAAAAACAAAATAAAATAAAATGAAATTTTTCCTTTTTTTAATTTTTTTGATCGTTTTTCTGGTTAAAGTCAGAAAATGACAGACAATGTTTGTTGACAAGAAAATGTCAAGAAAAAGTTTTGAAAAAAAAGTTTTGAAAATCATAAATCCATAAAATATGAAAATATTA
The DNA here is from genome assembly GCA_023376005.1 of Doryteuthis pealeii. Lineage (NCBI taxonomy): Eukaryota > Metazoa > Mollusca > Cephalopoda > Myopsida > Loliginidae > Doryteuthis > Doryteuthis pealeii. Next base: position 72,780,729 of record CM042162.1, on the reverse strand, counting down.
TAAGAATTTATGGACATTTTTGTTCATTTCTTTTATCTGTCTGTGTCTCTGTTCATTATCTATGTCAGTCTATATCTATCTATCTATCTATCTATCTATCTATCTATCTCAGTTTGTTTATATCTATCTATCTATCTATCTATCTATCTATCTCAGTTTGTTTATATCTATCTATCTATCTATCTATCTCAGTTTGTTTATATTTATCTATCTATCATTCCATCTCAGTTTGTTTATATCTATCTATCTCAGTTTGGTTATATCATCTATCTATCTATCTATCTATCTATCTATCTTCTCAGTTTGTTTATATCTATCTATCTATTTATCTATCTATTTCAGTTTGTCTATCTATCTATCTATTTATCTATCTATTTCAGTTTGTCTATCTATCTATCTATCTATCTATCTATCTCATTCTGTTCATATCTATCTATCTATCTATCTATCTATCTATCTATCTATCTATCTCTCAGTCTGTTTCTATCTATCTATCTATCTATCTATCTATCTATCTATCTCACCCTTTTTATATCTATCTATCTATCTATCTATCTATCTATCTATCTATCTCACTCTTTTCTATCTATCTATCTATCTATCTATCTATCTATCTATCTCATTCTGTTCATATCTATCTATCTATCTCTCAGTCTGTTTATATCTATCTATCTATCTATCTATCTATCTATCTATCTATCTCACCCTTTTCATATCTATCTATCTATCTATCTATCTATCTCACTCTTTTCCTATCTATCTATCTATCTATCTATCTATCTATCTCAGTCTGTTCACATCTATCTATCTATCTATCTATCTATCTTTCTTTCTTTCTTTCTTTCTATGTATCTATGTCAGTCGGTTCATATGTATGCATGTATGTATGTATGTATCTATCTATCTATCTATCTATCTATCTCAGTCTTTTCATATCTATCTATCTATCTATCTATCCTTGTGATTCTTTGATTCTTCTCATTTCCTCTCGGCCTTATTTCTAAAATTCAACAAATCCCTTTCATTCATTGCACCCTTTCATTCCCAATAACCTTTGCATCTAACTGTTAAGAGAAATTCCCTTGACGCCATTTTTGTGAAAAACCTGTAAGATCATAGAACCTTCTACTGTCAGTTAAAAACACAGAAAGGAAAGGAAATAATTAATCTTTTACAGAAGCTGTTTGATCTTATTTTTTAAATCTTTTTTAGATAAAGTTCATTGCTAATTGAAAACTCGCTAATTGAATCCGATTGAAAAAAAAAACGAGTGATATTAAGGGAGAACAAAAATCAGTGGACCAATAAAATATCACAATGAGAAATTTTAGATTCATATTTTGCTGTCATTCATTTCATACTACTATATAGATTTAAAGTGTACTAGTGGTTAGAGTAGTGGGAAATGGGCTCGTCGATTCGAAGGGTAGCCTTCCAACGTGGGTACATATAAGTATAAGAAATATCCCGTTCAACGTTTCCGTTGGAGTAGCATTAGTAATTTATCCAATAGTGTTGAATACTTAAAACGTAGACCTATAAAAATGATAATTGTGAAATGTCTCTCCCCACTCCCCTCTTTAGTTGATTGGTTGGGTTTTACGGTATGTCAACCCATTGGGTCACGTTATGCCGAGTACGTTTTGTTTTATTTCTTTGTAAGGTACAGCTACCACGTGTGCAGCCACTTGCATATCATTCCAGATATTGCTTCTATTGGTATTTAAGTATAGTGATAGGGGTCTAGTTATTTTTGAAATCAAGTTTTCTGTTGAGGATTTGAACATCAAGAGTGTGTGTGGGTGATTTTTGTAGGTCTATGAACTTAATCCTTGATAAGAGGCCGGTTCTTTTCAAAAAAGTTTAATATCCTCTTGGGATCTATTTTTCCAAATAGTTTGTCCATGCTGTTAACATTGTAGAACTTTCTTCGAGTGTGGGAGAGATGTGTGCATTCAATCAGAATATGCTTTATTGTGTTATTCTCTGAGCACCGAATTGAGTTTCTAGGGTTCTCATCTTCTCTAAAACAAGAGGGAAAACAACTGGTTTGATTCTTCCTTTCTGAAATGTGTGTGTGTGGGGGGTGAGAGAGAGAGAGAGAGAGAGAGAGAGAGAGAGAGAGAGAGAGAGAGAGAGAGAGAGAGAGAGAGAGAGAGAGAGAGACCGGTGACGCATTTGATTGGAGGTTTCACTGGCTCTCCAAACACCACAAGGTCGTCGGTTTGTCTCCTTGACTAGTTTCATATTGTCCTGAAGAAAGTTTCGGTTAAATCCTACTTAACAGACATAAATTCGATCATCGTATGTCACCCCTCCGAAAGAAAAAAAATACTAAAAATCAAGGAATTAACCGAATTTAATGAAATTTTCAGTGTTGATATATTACTGGATAAACAATATAATGCACCAGTTATTTTATTTAAAAACTTTTACATTTTTTCAGTTCAGTTAACTTTGAACCACGTATCTTTGAGGTGTAACACAGATTTACAAACATGCATGGTTCAAAGTTAATTGACCTGAAAAAATATAAAAGTTTTTAAATAAAATAACTGGTTCATTGTATCTTTTATTCATTAATGTATCAACACTGAAAATTTCATTAAATTCGGTTTATTCCTTGATTTTTAGTATTTTTTTCTTTCGGCGGGGTGATATACGATGGTCGAATTTATGTCCGTTAAGTAGGATTTAACCGAAACTTTCTTCAGGACAATATTAAACTAGTCAAGGAGACAAACCGACGATTAATTTCTTGGTTTTAATATCTTTTTTCTTTTCGGCGGGGTGACATACAATAAACCGAAATGTTGGAATATCGACACGACGACTGATAAACTTCCATCCATTGTAACATCCCGTGTTTGTAGTCAATTTGTGATAATATTTTGTTTGTTTGCTTCGACTTGTGTAATTAATAAAACCTCATTGTTCTTTAAATTTGGCACAGATGGAAGTTTTCTTCCATCGTAATCCGATTGAAAAAAAAAACGAGTGATATTAAGGGAGAACAAAAATCAGTGGACCAATAAAATATCGCAATGACAAATTTTAGATTCATATTTTGCTGTCATTCATTTCATACTACTATATAGATTTAAAGTCTTATGATAAGTTAAAAGGCTCAGGGTAGCCTTCCAACGTGGGTACATTTAAGTACAAGAAATATTCCGACAAAGTTATGAAATAATAACAGACTTTATTCCGTGAGCAACGGAGAAACACATACAAGACAAAGAATACATAGTTAACAAGTATACAAACGTGTATAAAGAAAGGTCTTATAATCGTTGGAATTTTAATATATAAGGCGTGCGTCAGAAGTCCACTTCTACTTATAGACTCGCCGAGTGTCACGTGACCAACCCATTAACCAGTCACTGACAGCGCTCTGCTGCTGATATAATTATTCATACTGAAGGTCTGAGAACACCTAGGCATTACACTTTGGACACCCGTGGAGTACGGACCTCATGTGATTATCTCACTGGACCTCATAGGACTTACCAAAGGATTCTGTATTGCGGGACTTATTCACTCACCAAAGGATTCTAGATTTCAGGACTTACTTACTTTAAGTTCTTTACAACTGGCCAAGAATGGCGGTCAGAAATTCAACAATAAGTTGGAAGGCTTAGAGTAAATAACCCACCGAGGTTGATATGCCGTAAAACAAAACAAAACAAAACAAAACAAACCAAAAAAGAAGCCCTTAGTTAGAGACAGCAACACAATAAAAAAATAAAAGATACGACAAGATGACAACCGGCCAAAAGAAAGATGAAACAACCATAAGACAAAGAAGCAAGTAATTCACCGTTTTAACTCTATCTTAAAAGAAAGGACACCTGATCCTAGTAATACCAGAAGAGAATAAACCACTACCACCCGGCTAAGCATTGGCCACACTGTTACATAATCTATGCGGTTGCATAAGATTATTGTCAATCCCCTGTATTTCTAAAGGGATGGCCCTTTTCATATCACGGGCGGGACTTTCCATGGAATAGTACAGAAAGCCCGCGAAATACGTGAAGTCACGTGGGACCTGGTTGGGACCTGAGTTTCAGTTTAGACGTCAGGCAGAGAAGATGTCCTGCCTTAACTGGAACTCACTGCATACGCGCGCTATGTTAGTCAGATGTTTAGTTACATGAAATGTTTAGTTAAGTAAATAAAAGCTTAAGAAAATAACACGGTTTTGTGGTTGGTGAATGTCTTGGTAACAAGACTGATCTAGAAGAAGAAATGAGTTAAGTGCGACCGATCACCAAGATGAAATCTAGACGCTAGAAGAGACGTCAGAAGAAGAAAAGAAGTAAGTAAGTAAAGAACAGGGTATACAGCAACACTAGATTAACCCACTCCGTCATTTTAAAAGAAGAACCTCCACCTAAATGTTCATGTGGAAACCGATACACAATAAAAAATATTCTGATTGAATGCACACATCTCTCCCACACTCAAAGAAAGTTCTACAATGTTGACAGCATGGACAAACTATTTAGAAAAATAGATCCCAAGAGGATATTAAACTTTTTGAAAAGAACCGGCCTCTTATCAAGGATGTAAGTTCATAGACCTACAAAAATCACCCACACACTCTCTTGATGTTTAAATCCTCAACAGAAAACTTGATTTCAAAAATAACTAAACCCCTATCACTATACCCAAATACCAATAAAAGCAAGATCTGGAATGATATGCAAGTGGCTGCACACGTGGCAGCTGTACCTTACAAAGAAATGAAATAAAACGTACTCGGCATAAAATAACCCAATGGGTTGACATGCCGTAAAACCCACATAACCAACCAACCAAACTCTATCTGTCTGTCTCTCTCTGTCACTATCACACGACGGGAGGTCAGGGAGGCTCCTTCCGATCAATCGGCTGGTCACGTCAAACCCTAGCACCTATATGATTTTCCCAATCCTATTACCCTTATGACAAGCACCAACCTCTTTTTATCATATGGGTGCTAGAAGGCGGTGTCTGAGGGTCTACATGTCCTGGGAATGACGTTAAACTCTATCTGATGGTGAGGTTCAAGTTTTGGAGGTTTGGGGAATGTGGAGCACCCCTTAATCACCATTGCTCCCTGGTCCACTCTGACCCGGAGTGGTAGTACCTGTTCGGGTCCCAGCTATGGGTTAAATAGAAAAACATGGGTTCATAAACAAAATTGTATTATCCATTAAGAATTGATTTATTTCAAAACTTTATCGGTATTAAATAACCCACTGAGGTTGATATGCCGTAAAACAAAACATACCAAACATGGTCGTGTATACCCAACGAGTGTCTATGAGTGTACTACAATATTTTCCTTTATAAAAGAACGCCCACTTGATCGTTTTGCAAACAAACATACAGATATACGGACGGACATACAGAATTTTTCTTTTAGATACAGAGATATTTACACAAAAGGTCTTTGATGCTTCTAAGAATAATAATTACAAACGATGCTAAAAATAAAATGTTTGTTTAAGCAATATGGCAACAAAAAGCCGAACCCAAAATTAATCACTGCTGAGGTCAGCCAATAAGTGTGCTCAATAATTATTTCACAATCAGTACAAAAGTTGAATTGAGGAAACGGCCAGCCAAACAGTTGTTGTTGTTGTTGTTGTTGTTGTTCTTTCTTCTTCTTCTTATTATTATTATTATTATTACTTTCCGATTCTTCTTCTTCTTCTTCTCTTCTTCTTCTTCTTCTTCTTCTTCTTCTCTTCTTCCTTTCTTCTTTCTTCTTTTCTTCTTCTTCTTCTTCTTCTCTTCTTCTTCTTCTTCTTCTTCACTTCCCATTCTTCTTCTTCTTCTTCTTCTTCTTCTTCTTCTTCTTCTTCTTCTTCCTTTTTTCTTCTTCTTCTTCTTCTTCTTCTTCTTCTTCTTCTTCTTTTTCTTCTCCTTTCCCATTCTTCTTCTTCTTCTTTCTTCTTCTTCTTCTTCTTCTTCTTCTTCTTCTCACTTTCCCATTTTTCTCCTTCTTCTTCTTCTTCTTCTTCTTCTTCTTCTTCTTCTTCTTCTTCTTACTTTCCGATTCTTCTTCTTCTTCTTCTTCTTCTTCTTCTTCTTCTTCTTTCCGATTCTTATTCTTTCTTCTTCTTCTTCTCTTCTTCTTCTTCTTCTTCTTCTTCTTCTTCTTCTTCTTCTTCTCTTCTTCTTCTTCTTCTTCTTCTCACTTTCTTTTCTTCTTCTTCTTCTTCTTCTTCTTCTTCTTCTTTTTTCTTCTTCTTACTTTCTTCTTCTTCTTCTTCTTTTTCTTCTTCTTTCTTCTTCTTCTTCTTCTTTCTTCTTCTTCTTCTTCTTCACTTTCCCATTCTTCTTCTTCTTCTTCTTCTTCCATTCTTCTTCTTCTTCTTCTTCTTCTTCTTCTTTTCTTCTTCTTCTTCTTCTTCTTCTTCTTCTTCTTTTCCCTTCTTCCTTTCTTTCTCTTTCTCTCTTTCTTTCATGTTTATCGTCCTCGCTGATTCTTCTTCTTTCTTTTTCTTTTTTCTTTCTCTTTTTTTCTCTTTTTTTTTCTTTGTCTCTTTATTTCTCTTTGTTTCTTTTGTTCTTTTTTCTTTATTTTTCTCTTTTTTCTTTTTCTTTTCTTTTTCACTCTTTATTTATCATGAGAGTCTTTTTCCTTTTTGTTCCTTATATTTTTGGCTGTGGTTGCAGATCGATGGGGAAATCGAAACAGTCGATAGTGACAGACAGACAGACAGATAGACAGACTGATATCAGTACAACAAAAACAACGTGTTCAATATTGAAGTGAGGTTAGCTCACTCCGGGGAATATAGATGTGTGTGTATGGGGGGGGGGGGAAGGAAGGACTAGATATATTAAAAAGACACGGAATGCTTTGAAATAAATGAAAAGGTTTTACGGAGGTGTCAGTCACGGTCACATGATGCACCACGCCCAGTTAGAAATTGTTAAAAAAATAAATAAATAAAATAATAGAAAAATAAAAAAAATCACTAATTAGAATAACAAAAGATACACTTATCAAACCTGTTCAGGTGCGTTTGCACTTAACAAAAAGCAAACAATATTTTTCTTTCTCTCTTTTCATACCACCCTGTCGGCTGGGGCGTTAGAATGCACCGACTGCACCTCTGCAGATGGGTAAGACTCCCCCCAAATGGAGCCACCTGTTGGCCGTGGGTGGCGACCCATGATGCTTAAGGATAGAACCCAGGTGAATGAGCAGTTCATGACATGCAATACTCCACTTTAGCCCTATCTTGGGCTAGACGGGCGGTCGGTGGGCCCCCTCCAATCAATCGGCTTGTCACATCAAGCCTAGCACCTATTGATTTCCAACCTATGTCCTTATGGCAACCCAACCGCCCCTTTTTATCAATGGGTGCTAGAAGGCGGTGACTGCGGGTCTACATGTCCTGGGAATGACGTTAAACTCTAATCTGATGGTGAGGTTCCAGTTTTGGAGGTTTGGGGAATGTGGAGCACCCCTTCATCACCCATTGCTCCCTGGTCCACTCTGACCCAGAGTGGTAGTACCTGTTAGGGTCCCATCTATTGGTTAAATAGAAAAAATTATTATAAAAAATTGTATTATCCATTAAGAATTGATTTATTTCAAAACTTTATCAGCATTAAATGACCCCACTGAGGTTGATATGCCGTAAACAAAACCAAACCAAACCAAACCAATCTCTTTTCATATATGAATTCAGGGGGGGGGGGTCGGTTTAGTTCAGTCGATAGAGCATTCACTTTGGAACCACAAGTTCCCGTTTGATACCGATGTTTGAAGTGAGCACACCCATGCACTCATTCTATTTTTTTTTTTATTCATGTTAAAGTGAGACACATTGAGTGTGCACACGACTCGGCATATAGTCAGAAGTTTGGGGCGAAGGGTAACAAAACTGATCATACCACTACATGGATCTAATTAGCTAGGTTCACTCGCTGACCGATCCATTCAAAAATAAAACTCTTGCATTCTTTGCTTGCGCAGTCTACTTCCATCAAAATGCCTCTTTCACTCTGTGGGTTTATCCGACTAAAAAATATCCCAATTTTCGATTTTTAAAAAATTTTCAAGCACATAGTTTGTCCTTTGACTGATTTATAAGAGATGGAGGGGGTGGGTTAAATTACCGGTTCGATACCGGTTGGTTGGTTGGATTTTACGGCATGTCAACACTTGGGTTATTTTATGCCGAATACATTTTTGCTTTATTCATTCTTGTTGTGTTGGTTGGGATTGGTTGTGGATTTTACGGGCAGTGTCAACTTGGGTTATTTTATGCGAGAGTGTTTTCTTCATTTTGTTGTGTTGGTTGGTTGAAAGTTGGCTTTTACGGCATGACAACCCATTGGGTTATTTTATGCCGAAGAACATTTTTGTTTTATTCATTCTTGTTGTGTTGGTTGGTTGGTTGGTTGGATTTTACGGCATGTCAACCCTTGGGTTATTTTATGCCGAAGACGTTTTGTTTTATTCGTTTATGTTGGGTACTCAATATTTTTTAAAACATCTTTTGAAATATCTATTTTCTATCTAACCCATCAATGGGACCCTCACAGGTACCACCACTCCTGTCAGAGTGGACTTGGGAGTAATGGGGCGAACGGGCAGCACAGATTGGGTCATCTGATCTGTGCAGTAAAATGGGGAGCTGACGGAAGGTGTGGCGCTCCACCTCGGCAAAAAACAATCTCTCGCTTATATTGTTCGTATATTGAGCACTTTTTCCCTTAATTATAAAAAGATAAAATTTATTGGTTTTATTCCTTGTAACTATCTATCAATCTATCTTTCTCACCTCAGAAAAAAACAACCTCACTAGTCTAGCGCTAACGAAAAGAGGATAGACTCTCTTGCTGATACTGACAATAGCCTAGTCCGCCAACAACTTTTTAACTGACTTATCCAATTAAATGTACCTAACAAAACCCCAACTGAATTCGTCTGTAGCAAGATCACGTTACGTGACTGATACGTTCCAATTGTATTTTATAGACAAGTAGATAGGTAGGTAAATAAGGAATCTAGTGTATAGGTGTGTACACCCATCTCCCATTCTTCAAATCATTGATTGCTGGCTTGGTTGAATGCGTCCTCCAGGTGACCAGACGAACCGGGGCTATGAATTAGTACAGAAAGAACACTTGGTTTTTATTTTTAAACCTGGGATAGGTAATTCTAATCTCTGATGTAACTAGACGAAGCCACAGGTCAATGTTCGACCCAACACAATTGCTCTTTCTGGACAGATGGACACAGATAACGACTTTACTATTGAATAGAAAACAATGTTTTCGACACCACAAATGGTGCAAGTAGATAAATATTAGTTTCCGCCCGAGGTCACTGGAGGCGCATGGGAAGTATAATGGAGTGTTTTTAGGCGGTTTAACTTACTACAAGGGAGTGTAGAACTTTCTCCGGGGTTTCCTCCTCCCATATTACATAGAAATATAATGGGTTTTCTAGGGTGGCAGAACTTTCTTGAAACTTTTCAGATCAGATTTGCATATGATCAATATCGGTTATTTCCTATAACTCAACATAAACAAAGGGGAACCATCTTGACTGATAGATTATTTATTTATTTCCCATTAAAACTAACCCTAAACCTAACCCTAAACCTAACCCTAACCCTAATCCCGTCTTCTTTTTTCCTAGTAGATCATAAATAATAAATAATAATTTATAGTCAAGAGTGGTTCCCCTTTGTTTATGTTGGAGTTATAGGAAATATCCCAATAATGTGTCTGTAGAAGTCCATGCTTTTCCTATGCGTATACTGACATCGCTTTCTGTTGATGAGATATTACTACCGAGGTATGTGAGCTGGTCTAATAATTCCAGAGGCTTACGATCCAGTGCGGAATCTATAACAGTCCATGCATTTCCTATGTGTATATTGACATCGCTTTCTGTAGATGAGATATTGCTACCTTGGTATGTGAACTGGTCTACAAATTTTATAGGCTTGCCATCCGGTCAACCCATATAGGGTTATTTTATGCTGAAGACATTTTGTTTTATTCATTCTAGATGGGTATTCAATCTTTTTTGGATTTTACGGCATGTCAACCCTTGTGGGTTATTTTATGCCGAAGACGTTTTGTTTTATTCATTCTTGATGGGTATTCAATTTTTTGGATTTTACGGCATGTCAACCCTTGTTGGGGTTATTTTATGCCGAAGACATTTTTGTTTTATTCATTCTTGATGGGTATTCAATCTTTTTGGATTTTACGGCATGTATCAACCCTTGTTGGGTTATTTTATACCGAAGACGTTTTGTTTATTCCTCTAGATGGGTTATTCAATCTTTTTGGGATTTTACGGCATGTCACTCTTGTTGGGTTATTTTATGCCAAAGACGTTTGTTTTATTCATTCTTGATGGGTATTTCAGTTTTTGGATTATACGGCATGTCAATCTTGTTGGGTTATTTTATGCCGAAGACGTTTTGTTTTATTCATTCTTGAGGGTATTCAGTCTTTTTGGATTTTAGCGGCATGTCAACTCTTGTTGGGTTATTTTATGCCAAAGGCGTTTTGGTTTGTTCATTCTTGATGGGTATTCAATCTTTTCGGATTTTACGGCATGTCAACCCTTGTTGGGTTATTTTATGCCAAAGACGTTTTGTTTTATTGATTCTTGACGGGTACTGAACATTTTTTTAAATCATTTCTTTTATCTATTTAACCCATTGATGAGACATCGTCACAAGAAAACAAAAACAAATAAACAACGAGAGAGAGAGAGAGAAGGAGAGAGAAAGAGAAAAGAGAAAGAGAGAAGAGAGAGAAGAGAGAAAGAGAGAAGAGAGAGAGAGGAAGAAAGAGAGAGAGAGAAAGAGAGAGAGAAAGAGAGAGAGAGGAGGGAGAAAGAGAGAGAGAGAAGTGAGAGAGAAAGAGAGAGAGAGCGAACGGGAAAGAGAGAGAGAAAGGGAAAGAGGAGAGAGAGAGAGGGAGACAAGAGAGAGAGAGAGACAGAGAGAGAAGGAGAAAGAGAAGAGAGAGAGAGGATAGAGAATAAAGAGAAAGAGAGAGAGAGGATAAGAGACGGAAGAGAGAAGAGAGAGAGAAAGAGAAGGAGAGAGGAGAAAGAGNGGCTTACCACCCAGTTGTGGAATCTATAGCAAGTCCATGAATTCCTATGTGTATAATTGACATCGCTTTCTGTAGATGAGATATTCTACCTTAGTATGTGAACTGGTCTACAAATTTTATAGCTTGCCATCCGGTCACCATATAGGGTTATTTATGCTAAACATTCGTTTTTATTCCTAGATGGGTATTCAATCTTTTTTGGATTTTACGGCATGTCAACCTTGTTGGGTTATTTTATGCCTGAAGACGTTTTGTTTTATTCATTCTGATGGGTATTCAATCTTTTTGGATTTTACAGGCATGTCAACCCTTGTTGGGTTATTTTATACCGAAGACGTTTTTGTTTTATTCATTCTTGTGGGTATTCAATCTTTTTGGATTTTACGGCATGTCAACCCTTGTTGGGTTATTTTATGCCGAAGACGTTTTGTTTTATTCATTCTTGATGGGTATTCAATCTTTTTGGATTTTACGGCATGTCAACCCTTGTTGGGTTATTTTATGCCGAAGACATTTTGTTTTATTCATTCTTGATGGGTATTCATCTTTTTTGGATTTTACGGCATGTCAACTCTTGTTGGGTTATTTTATCCGAGACGTTTTGTTTTATTCATTCTTGATGGGTATTCAGTCTTTTGGATTTTACGGCATGTCAACCCTTGTTGGGTATTTTATGCAAGACATTTTGTTTTATTCATTCTTGATGGGTATTCATCTTTTTGGATTTTACGGCATGTCACCACTTGTTGGGTTTATTTTATGCCGAAGACATTTTGTTTATTCATTCTTGATGGGTATTCAATCTTTTTGGATTTTACGGCATGTGCAACCTTGTTGGGTTATTTTATGCGAAGACGTTTTGTTTTATTCATTCTGATGGGTATTCAATCTTTTTGGATTTGTATCGGCAGTCAACCCTTGTTTGGGTTATTTTATGCCGAAGACGTTTTGTTTTATTCATTCTTGATGGGTATTCAGTCTTTTTGGATTTTACGGCATGTCAACTCTTGTTGGGTTATTTTATGCAAAGACGTTTTGTTTATTCATTCTTGATGGGTATTCAGTCTTTTGGATTTTACGGCATGTCAACTCTTGTTGGGTTATTTTATGCCAAAGACGTTTGTTTTATTCATTCTTGATGGGTATTCAGTCTTTTTGGATTTTACGGCATGTCAACTCTTGTTGGTTATTTTAATGCCGAAGACGTTTTGTTTATTCATTCTTGATGGGTATTCAATCTTTTTGGATTTTACGCATGTCAACCTGTTTGGGTTATTTTATGCCGAAGACGTTTGTTTTATTCCTTCTAGATGTGTATTCATCTTTTTGGATTTTACGGCATGTCAACTCTTGTTGGTGTATTTTATGCCAAAGACGTTTTGTTTTATTATTCTTGATGGGTATTCAGTTCTTTGATTTTACGGCATGTCAACTCTTGTTGGTTATTTTATGCGAAGACGTTTGTTTATTCATTCTTGATGGGTATTCAATCTTTTGGATTTTACGGCATGTCAACCTTGTTGGGTTATTTTATACCGAAGACGTTTGTTTTATTCCTTCTAGATGGGTTTCAGTTCTTTGGATTTTACGCATGTCAACTCTTGTGGGTTATTTTAGCCAAAGACGTTTTGTTTTATTCATTCTTGATGGGTATTCAGTCTTTTTGGATTATACGGCATGTCAACCCTGTTGGTATTTTATGCCGAAGACGTTTTGTTTTATTCATTTTGATGGGTATTCAGTCTTTTTGGATTTACGGCATGTCAACTCTTGTTGGGTTATTTTATGCCAAAGGCGTTTTGTTTGTTCATTCTTGATGGGTATTTCAATCTTTTCGGATTTTACGGCATGTCAACCCTTGTTGGTTATTTATGCCAAAGACGTTTTGTTTTTATTTTCTTGACGGTACTGAACATTTTTTAAAATCATTTCTTTTATCTATTAACCATTGATGAGACATCGTCACAAGAAAACAAAAACAAATAAACAACAGAGGAGAGAGAGAAGAAGAGAGAAGAGAGAAGAGAAAGAGAAAGAGAGAGAGAAAGAGAGAAGAGACGAGAGAGAGAGAGAGAGAAAGAAAGAGAGAGAGAAAGAGAGAGAGAGAGAGAGAGAGAGAAAGAGAGGAGGAGGGAGGAGGGAGGGAGGAGGAGGGAGGGAGAAGAAAGAGATAGAGAGAAGAGAGGAAAGAGAAAGAGAGAGGAGAAAAAAGAGAGAGAGAGAGAGAGAGAAGAGAGAGAGAGAGAGAGAGAGAAAGAAAGAGAGTGATAAAGAGAGGAAGGGAGAATGAGAGAGAAAGAGAGAGAGAAAGAGAGAGAAAGAGAAAATGAGAAGAGATGAGAGAGAAGAAGAGGGAGGAGAGAAAGAGAGAGAGGAGAGAAAGAGAGAGAGAGAGAGGAGAGAACGAGAGAGAGAGAGAGGGAAAATGAGAGAGAGAGAAAAGAAAGAGAAAGAGAGGAGGGAGAAGAGAAAGAGAAAGTGAGGGAGAAAGAGAGAGAGAAAAGAGAAAGAGAAAAGAGAGGGAGGGGAGAAAGAGAGAGCGAGAGAGAGAGAGAGAGAGAGAAGAGAGAGGAGAGAGAGAGAGAGAGAAGAGAGAGAGAACAAAGACAGTTTAATGAGAAGGAAATCAGATGGAAGAGAGTTGAGGAGGTAGGTAGAAAAAATGAATGGTGAGAAAATCTGACAGGGGAGGGGAGTAGCCTTTTTTGGAGAGAGATTTGAGTAGAGGAAGTAGCAAACGGGAGTAATAAAGGTGGTGTGGTGGTTAGATGACCATAAAATCAAAATCAAACCATGTTGATAATATATTAAAACTAGCAGGATTGTGGATATACCACAGTATGATAATATAATTATAACAACGTTTGATTATGTTTACTTAAGAGTTATTGCAAATAGTTCAATATGTAAAAAAAGTTATAAAATCTTGATTTAACAATCTCACTATTTTTTCTTCTTCTTTTTTTTCCTCGTTTGACCTTTTCATTTATGTTCAATTGAAACAATTAGCGTTATCACTTCTGCAGGCTCACTCCCTCTCTCTATATTTCCCAACTCTCTCTCTTTCTTTCTTTCTTTCTTATATTTTTTCTTTGTAGCATGTCATTTTTCTTCCCTTTCTTTCTGTATAATAAAAACGAAATGCTCCATTATTTATTTATTTATCGACACTCATAAGAAATAAGAATTCGGTGGATTAAGCGACACCAGATAAGCAGGATTGACATTTTTGCATTTTTACTCGATTATACATGAATGGCGTGTAAGCAAATTTACACCTGTATTTACATTTGAATTCATTTATGGTTGTTGTAGATGAGTGTTCGAATCACACACGAAGCAGCTTTCCTGTCTATAACTCTGCTGGTGAAGCCTAATAGGCTGAAATGCGCATACAGAGATTGACCTTTTCTCGATTTGTTTAGCCTTACATTTGAACATATATGCCCGCCTATTTCATTAATTATCAACTAATGGAATTTCAAAATTAGGTATGACTTTAATTAAGTACATATTCTCCCCCAATATATATATATATATATATGATCGAATCGGTCTTTTTGAAAAACCTCTTTTTTCGCTTCTGATTGGTTGAAAGTTATCATTTTTAATATTTCTATTTTTTTCTTTCTACCTGCGCTGATCCTATACGCAGACTTCTTATTTTCGTCATTTTATTTCTGCTTTCAAAGCGTTAACTTCCGGCTCACCACACATTCATATACACTTATTGCTTACAGGTGTAAATGATTAATTAATTCATAGCTTGAAGGTATAAAGAAATGAATTTCAATGTATCAATTAATTTCACATTTCATAATTCAACACTTTGAATGATTACACGGACATTTTCAAATTTTCTTTTTCTTTTCTTTTCTAGAAAAACGAAACATAACTCTTTTAACACCGAGTGGTCAGTATTTGCACTGCTAACTAGAAGTTCATAAATCTGGGCGGCCGGAATTTCGGTTTTAGATTCAACATTTCTACATCATTATCTGTCCATATATAAAGGACAGATGGGTGTTTGTGTATGTCCGGAGGAAACTTCGAAAATAATACAATTAATGACAAAGTAAATATATATACACATTAAATATCACCAGGGCTTGGTATTTGAGCAAAAATAATGATAGTTTGATTTATATTAGTGAAGATACTTAAAAAAAATTTAAATGATAATAGCATATATATATATTTTGTTACATTTAATATTTTAAATAGTAGACATTAATTTTTATTTCCAGAGTGGCTGGATCAACGCAACGTCTTTTGTTTTTACATAGGGATTTTAATGGGGCATACTACAAGGATCGAACTCGCGATTCAATAATAATGGATTTGTGAGACTAATTTTTTTTTACCTCCCCCACTACCCAGGCAACACCGGGTAGCCGCTTCTAGTACATATATAAAGGGCAGTTGTTTGTGTGTATGTCCCACTGAAACTACAAAAATAAAACATTAAATATATATATAATATATATATATATAATATATATATATTATATATATAATATAATACACATTCACTATCACCACATCTTGCTTTTTGAACAAATATAATGAAGGTTTTATTCATATTCGTGAAGATAATTGAAAAATAGAATTCAAATACTAAAAGCTTGTATTATTTTGCATTTAATATTTTAAATTTAAACTGAATTTTTAGGTAATTTCCCATAACTCCAACATAAACAAAGGGGAACCACTCTTGACTGATAAATTATTTATTTATTTTCCTATTAAACTAACCCTAACCCCGTCTTCTTCATTCCTAGTAGATCAATAAATGAATAAATAATTTATCAGTCAAGAGTGGTTCCCCTTTGATTATGTTGGAGTTATAGGAAATAACCGATTTTTATTTTCAAAGTGTCTTTACACTTTTTTTTCTGACGCCCCACCAGCTTTTTATTTTTTATTTTTACGTAGGTTTGGTTTTTTTTTTTTTTTTACGGCATATCAACCTCAGTGGGTCATATAATGCCGACAAAGTTGTGAAATAAATTAATTCTTTATGGATAATACAATTTTTTTATAAATACATTTTTCTATTTAACCCATAGATGGGACCCTAACAGGTACTACCACTCCGGGCCAGAGTGGACCAGAGAGCAATGGTGATGAAGGGGAGCTCCACATTCCCCAAACCTCCAAAACTGGAACCTCACCATCAGATAGAGTTTAACGTCATTCACAGGATATGTAGACCCACAGCCACCGCCTTCTAGCACCCATATGATAAAAAGGGTTGGGGCTTGCCATAAGGGCAATAGGGTTGGTGCAATCATATAGGTGCTAGGGCTTGACGTGACCAGCCGATTGATCGGAGGGGGCCTCTCCAACCGCCCGTCAAGCCTAAGTAAGGGCCAAAGTGGAGTATTGCAAGCCATGGACTGCTCAGCCACCTGGATTCCATCCTTAAGCATCACGAGTCGCCACCCACGGCCAACAGGTGGCCCCATTGGGAGAGTCTTACCCCTCTGCAGAGGTGCAGTTGGTGCATTCTAACGCCCTAGCCGACAGGGTGGATTTACAAGTGGCAGTGATTAATTAGTTCATAGCCTGTAGGTATAAAGAAATGACTTTCAATGTATCAATTAAAATCACATTTTATAATTCAACACTTTGAATGATTACACGGACATTTTCAAATTTTCTTTTTCTTTTCTTTTCTAGAAAATTGAAACTTAACTCTTTTAACACCGAGTGGTCAGTAATTATAAATACATAAACCCGGGAAACCGGAATTTCAACCGTGAGAAACCGTGGATTTCTCACATTTACATCGTTATCTATCCATATATAAAGGGCAGTTGTGTGTATATGTATACCCGGAGGAAGCTTCGAAAATAACAGAATTAACGTCAAAGTAAATATATATACACATTGAATATCACCAGGGCTTGGTTTTTGAGCTAAAATAATAGATATTTG
Organism: Doryteuthis pealeii; assembly: GCA_023376005.1. NCBI lineage: Eukaryota > Metazoa > Mollusca > Cephalopoda > Myopsida > Loliginidae > Doryteuthis > Doryteuthis pealeii. Next base: position 72,763,689 of record CM042162.1, on the reverse strand, counting down.
ATTTATATTCGTGAAGATAATCTATCTATACATATATAAAGGGCAGTTGTGTGAACCTGTATGTCCGGAGGAAACTTCGAAAATAAACAGAATTAACGACAAAGTAATATATATATATATATATATATATATATATATACACACATTAAATATCACCAGGGCTTGGTATTTTGAGCAAAAATAATAGAGATTTGATTATATTCGTGAAGATGATTAAAATATAAAATTTAAATGATAACAGGATGAATTTTTTCATTTAATATTTTAGATAGTAGACATTAACATTTCTTTTCCGAGTAGCTGGATCAATGCAAGGTCTATTTTTTTTACATAGGGATTTAAATGGGGCATCCCATGGGGATTCAACTTACGATTCAGTTATAATGGATCTGCAGGTCTAACTTAAAAAAAAATCCCCCTTTACTCAGGCGACGCCAGGTAGCCGCTACTAGTTACGAATAAAAGTATTGAAATTTTGTATATTTTGATTTGATCGACCTGTAGTATCTGTCTCGATCAAGCCTTTTATTTTCTCTCTACTCCCAAACTACATATACATAGTCGTAGGAAATGGATTCGTCGATCCGAGTTCAATTCCTGAACAAAGATGTTTGCATTTCACATGGCGCTAATACCCTTGGGAAAGGTATGAATCCAATTCTCCCTCCAGCTATGGGTAAATATCAGGGCAGATTAGGCTCTTAGGCAGGGTTAGGTAACCAGTCTAGGAGAAGGAAAACTCTTAATTCAAACCTATTCAAATCCGCTTAAGAAATTGGCCTTGTGTTGCCTAGTCTATGTTGTGGTATAGATTATTGGCAACCCCCTGTAATTCTGTAGGGATAGTCTTTTTCATATCACGGGCGGTAGTTTTCCGTGGAATAATACGTAAGTAAGACCGGAAATCCCGTACGTCACGTGATTTTGAATTAGTTAGAGTGCCAGTCAGGATTTTGGGTGAGTGGGATGTCTCTTGCGATCGGCTGAACTCAACTGCGCGCGCTGTGTTAGTTAGTTAGTTAAGAATACAGTTTTAATAAAGCAACATGGCGTTGTTGGTTGATGCATGTCTTTAGATAGGCCAAGAAGATGAAGAACCAAGAAGGACCAGACTAAGAGAAATAGAATCCAACATGGCGAGAGAGAATAGAACATTAGGCGATCACAATTGGCCGAAGAACGAAAGTGCAAGTAAGTTATGCAAGTTATGCATCCCATCTAAATATCTCTCTGATACTCTGTCTACCTCTATTATTGACAAAACTGTGTAGCTGAAATACAAAGCGCCCAAATGGAAAGTTACAGACCGTTTGGGAACTTTTGACCCCAGAGGTGGGAAAACCAAAAATCACACGTGAGATCAAGTTAGGTTCTCAGTTCCAGGCAGGATGTGGGGTGAGAGAGGCGTCTCTTGCCCTAGCTGGACTCACCTGCGCGCGAGCTGTTTTAGTTAGTTAAGAATAAAGTTTTTTAAAAAGCAACATGGCGTTGTTGGTTGATGCATGTCTTTAGATAGAAGACAGGCCCAAGAAGATGAAGAACCAAGAAGGACCAGACTAAGAGAAATAGAATCCAACATGGCGACAGAAAATAGAAGACTAGGCAATCACAATTGGCCGAAGAACGAAAGTACAAGTAAGTTATGCAAGTTATGCAAATATACATCTTCTCTCTCTCTCTCTCTCTGATACTCTGTCTACCTCTCTCCTCTCTCTCCTCTCTCTCTCTCTCTGATACTCTGTCTACCTCTCTCCTCTCTCTCATCTCTCTCTCTCTCTGATACTCTGTCTACCTCTCCTCTCTCTCTCTCATACTCTGTCTACCTCTCCTCTCTCTCTCTCTCTCTCTCATACTCTTCTACCTCTCTCCCCCCCCTCTCTCTCTCTCTGATACTCTGTCTACCTCTCTCCTCTCTCTCCCTCTCTCTCTCTCTCTGATACTCTGTCTACCTCTCTCCTCTCTCTCCTTCTCTCATACTCTGTCTACCTCTCTCCTCTCTCCCCCCCTCTCTCTCTCTCTCATACTCTGTCTACCTCTCTCCTCTCTCTAGTAAAAGAACATTGTGTATATGCCCAACAGGTATATAACACTTGTGTCGCATCCCGCTCGTGCGGAGAGATTGGTAAATATATATATATATATATATATATTTTTGGGAGAATATGTTCTTAATTGAAGTCGTACCTAATTTTGAAAGTTAATTGATTAATAATTAATTAATTAGGCGGGCATACCTATTTAAATGTAAGGCTAAACAAATCGAGAAAAATCAATCTCTGTATTTACATTTCGGCCGATGAGGCCTAATAGGCCGAAATGTACATACAGAGATTGATTTTTCTCGATTTGTTTAGCCTTACATTTAAATAGGTATGCTCACCTAATTAATTAATTAACTTTCAAAATTAGGTAGGACTTCAATTAAGCACATATTCTCCCAAATATTGTCGGCTAAAAAAAAAGCCATATAAAAAAACACATCGCTTGTGTGTTTACTTCTCATATATATATATATATATATATATATATATATATAGTTGTAGAAAAAGTTATACCCCGACCGCAGTTTGGGTGCTACTATTACACCTTCATCTGGGGGATTATATATATATATATATATATATATATATATATATATATATATATATATAAGTAAAAATATAACAAAAAACTTAGAGATCTTGCATTATAGTCTATTTCAGGAAGCTTAACTTTGTCTAAACTCCCTAAATAGACTATAACGCAAAATCTCTAAGTCTTTTGTAATATTTTTACTTATAAATTTGCTCTGTGTCTCTAACAATAAAAGCACACATTGAGCTCTGCAAACTGCGACAGGTCTTTAAAAAAACTCCTATGTCGTAAGGAAGATTTCTTCTCTGAACTTTTGGATTATATATATTATTATATATATAATATTATATATATATATATATATATATATAAATATTATAGGGTGTGGCATCCTTTTATGGAGTAATGGTTTTACATAGAAGCTAAGAATTAAAAATGTGTCCTTACTTATAAATGGAAAATGTAGTATTCGTTTATTTATAATTCATTTCATTTTTTTTATTTGCTAGAGACGCCTGCGTTGGCTTGGTCACGTCAGGAGGATGAACAAAGGCCGCACCCCCATGAATGGGGATTAGTAAAAGGCACCCGCTGCGCTTTAAAGATGTCTATAAGAGAGACATAAAGACATGCCACATCGATACCAACACATGGGAGGTTTGTGCAAAAGACCGTGCGACCTGGCACCTCCTCGTCAAACAATTAACGAAAAGGAGCGAAAAAGAGAGGAAAGAAGCTGCCGCAGAAAAAAGAGCCAGAAGGAAGGAGAGACAGCAACAACTCCAGCAAGCATCACTGTTTGTTTGCAGTCACTGCACCAGAGATTGTCATTCAAAAATTGGTCTGTTCAGCCACTCACGCAGTTGCAGATAAAAAACGTGGACACTACGCCATCGTCTTTAGTAGACCGACGGATACCAACAACACAACAATAATTCATTTTTAGCGTTTTTCAGTTACACTAATTAGAATTAATTTTAACGATAAAAGAAGCTAAGAATTCGTGGTAGACTGTGAATTCAGGGGCGTAAATTTTTACCATAGTCTACCGGACAGATGTTAGTGGAATATGACCTCTGAACTTCAAAAGTGAACTGTTTTAATTTATTTATTTATTGTTACTCTGAAAAAGAAATATCGTTAAATACTCAGCAAAATTACCAGCGAATAGTAATTTTTAGTTTATTTCAGTAAAAAACTTGATAAGTTTATAATCTCAATCCCCTTAAAATAACAACGACGAGGACAAAAAGTGTATAACTGAATCACTATGCAATAATTTTAAATCTAAGCAACATCAATTAATACTGTCCTTTAATTTGGACCATATGACCTTTAGGCACCCCTTCCGCGATCTCGACTCATAAGGACACTTTTCTCATTCACACCGTCAAAGTCCGGTTGTTTGTTAGGGGTTAGGGTTAGGGGATTTGGTTAGGAGTGAGGGGTCAGGGTTAGGGGTTATTATAATAAAAAAACTCTAAAAATCGTCTGTTAACAATTAACCGGATTTTGACGGTGTAAATGAAAAAAATGTCCCCAAGAATCGAGATCGCAAAAGGGGTGCCTAAAGGTCATATGGTCCTTTAATTAAAAAAAAACTTATCAATGAATTAAGTTATTTTTTCCTTAGAGTTTCATTTTTATTTAAAGTATTAATCCCAGTAATTAAAAATTGTACTTCATTTCATATTTCACTAACATCTGTCCAGTAGACTATTTATCTATGCCCTTGAATTCATAGTCTACCATATTCGTTTATTTTAGGAATTGTTTTTTTTTTTTGTTTAAATTTGAAATATCAAAGGCGTCTCCATTGGGATTTACATATTCCATCGGTGCACGGGCACATAAATACCCTCATCGAAGAACGTGGTGTCAGTTTAATTGTTCTTCAGTTGTATACATTAATTTATTGAATTTCCTTTATGAAGTGGAATAAATGAGATGAAAGATATTTCAGCATCTCTGGAATCTTCAAGGAATCCAACATTTTAATCCAACTTCTTGAATCCAATGTCATTGGAGTAGTCTCTGAAACATCTTCTGCACATGAAGAGAGTGTATTTTCTGATTTACACCATGAGTATTGGCACAGACACGGCATTTCCGCGAACCAGGTCCAAATCTTCTGGGGTGGGAAAACCACAAGGTATGTGTCCCATTTTTTTTTTTTATTGTCAATTGTTCTTCAGTCAATTGCTTCATGTTGACAACCGGATATCCAAAAGTAACCGATGCTTTTGTTAAAGAAAAAAAAACAAAAAAAAGAAAAACTTTGCGAGGAAGGTGAAAGAGATTTGTCTTAAAGACAATCATCAGCGTCGATCATCGACCCCCCCCCTTCGCCCTCGTCACGTTTTGTCTCCGGTTCGGAATCCTGGATCCAATAACGAAAGGATCTACCTTAATCCAATAAAAGAACCCGCATTAATCAATCCGGCGTTTTCTCATTGGCGCGTTAGCATCCGTTCACCTGTCCGTCCATGCTCCCTCCCCCCCTCAATTTCTGCGATTACACCTTGCCAGATGAGACCCCTAAGACAGATCTACTTATCACATATGGCGTCGAATTCTTTTCAATGCAGTGCCAAGCCCAGGTGCGTGGCCTGTGTCATTAGAATGAGTGATGATAGGACACCTAAAGGGCTCGGGTATCGACAACCCTACCCTGTTGCACGAAATATCGATAGACCACTCCTTCTGTACAAAAACAAAATTAAGTATGATCAATATACTCAGGGGTAGAGCATTTTCCCCAGAACCACAAGGCTCCGGGTTGAATAACAGTCCTTGCTAACTCAACGTTGTACAGCTTGGATCTATGTGTTAAAGTGGTGAGCTGACGATAGGTGAGGCGGTCCAACTCTATTGGATTGAAAACTCTACCCTGTTACATGAAATATCGATAGATCACCCTTTCTTTACAAAATCAAGTATGATCAACAAACTCCAGCGCTCCAATTCTATTGTATTGGCCCTGTATGCTGGGGTGTTAGAAAGCACCGACTGTACCTCTGCAGAGGGGTAAGACTCCCCCAATGGGGCCACCTGTTGGCATAGGTGGCGACCCGTCCTGCTTAAGGATAGAACCCAGGTGGTTGAGCAGTCAATGACTAGCAATACTCCACTTTGGTCCTTACTTAGGCAAGACGGGCGGTCGGAGAGGCCCCCCTCCGACCAATTGGCTGGTCACGTCAAGCCTTAGCACCTATATGACTTTCCCAACCCTATTGCCCTTATGGTAAGCCCCAACCCCTTTTTATCATATGGATGCTAGAAGGCGGTAGCTGAGGGTCTACGTGTCCTGGGAATGACGTTAAACTATATATATATATACACACACACACACACACACACAACACACACATATATATATATATATATATATATATATGGTAGCTGTTAATTGTATAACCACACTGATGAGAAGTGATACTTCGAAACACGTGTCTGTGGATTACTTATTATTATATATATTATATATATACATATATATATATATATATATATAATAAATATATATGTGTGTGTGTGTGTGTATAAATACATTATATATATTTTATATATATGCATTTCATTATATATATATATATATATATATATATGCATTCACGCTTGCACGCACACACACACACACACACACACACACAACTTGAGGTTTATTTTGATGTCGTTTATCGTAAAACAAATATATGTACACACACGCGCAACCACACACACACAAAACACCTAAAGAATGCTCAATGTTATTTTTGTCGACACCCCCCCCCACACCATAAAAGAAGAATATTTGACGTCATATTTCAAACCGTCTACCTTTCCAGTGTTCCTTCTTCAAAACTTCAAATTTTGAACAGATTGATAAACAAAGACAATCGCAGTTTTTCTCATTATTCTGTGATAAATATTTTTACTCTTCCTTATATTAACAAATGCCCTGAAGAAGATCTACCTAACAGATCGAAACACTGCAGCGTCGACTAATAAACTTACCACTCATTTTATCTAAACATGTGTTTTTTTCAAATTTCTCACTGTACTACATACCATCGGATTCACTTCCATTTCTTTTCACACACACACACACACACACACACACATATATATATATATATATATATATATATATATATATATATGAGAAATAAATACACAAACGATGTGTTTTGATATGGCTTTTTTAGCCGACAATTTTTGGGAAAATATGTGCTTAATTGAAGTCGTACCTAATTTTGAAAGTTAATTAGTTAATAATTAGTTAATTACGCGGGCATACCTATTCAAATGTAAGGCTAAACAAATCGAGAAAAATCAATCTATGTACATTTCGGCCTATTAGGCCTCATCAGCAGAAGCTATAGATAGGAAGACCGCGTTGTGCGTGATTCAACCCTGACTGTCAATAATAATATATATATATATATATATATATATATATAATAATATATATGGGTATGTGCGTGTATTGAGTAACAGGTGAAAGCTTATTAGTTCTTGAGGTTTTACAGGTTGCAAGAAATAAAATCGGAACTGTCAAAAGAAAGAAAGAAAAATTCCAATTCTGTTAACCCTTTGCAACTCAGTTATTGCTTGTTCAATTTTGTCTGTGTGTGAAAAGTTTCCGAAAGTCAATTTTATTGTAAAGCCTACATCTTACGGGCAGTGGACCTTTCTAATTTTTCTTTGGCCTTCTCACAAAAATCAATCTGCGTGACTGAGGGTGTGTCCGTGTGTGTGTGTGTGTGTGTGTGTGTGTGTGCGCGCGTGTATGTGTGTGTGTGCGTATGATTGTATGTGTGTATGCGTGTGTGTGGTGTGTGTGTAAGTTTGTATGTGTGCGCGCGCAAATTTGAAACTGTGTGCGTGAGTGTATGCGTGTAAGTGTGCGAGCATGTTTATGAATGTATGTGTGTGTGTGTGTGCGTGTATATGTGCACGTAAGTGTGCGTGTATATGCGCACCAATGAAAATTTGTGCGTGAGTGTATTGCGTGTAATTTTGCGTGTATGTGTGTGTGTGTGTGTGTAGTGATTGTGTATATGCATCTGTGTGCCTGTGTATGTGCGCGTAAGTGGCGTATGTATGGTGTGAGTGATGTGGGAGTGTATGTGTGTATGCATGTGTGTGCCTGTGTATGTGCGCGTAAGTGTGCATGTGTGTGTGTATGTGTGTATGCATGTGTATGCCTGTGTATGTGGCGTAAGTGCGCGTATGTGTGTGTGTGTGTATGTGTTATGTATGTGTGTTGCCTGTGTATGTGCGCGTAAATGTGCATATGTGTGTGTGTGTGGTGTATGTGGTTATGCATGTGTGTGCCTGTGTATGTGCGCGTAAGTATGCGTATGTATGTGTGTGTGTGTGTGTGTTGCCGTGCCAATGGAAAGTGTTTTCGTTAGTGTGCACGTGTAAGTGAGTGTGTATGTGTGCATGTGTATATCTGCGTGAATGAATATGTGTGCATGTGTGCGTATACGTTTACAACACGTGTGCGTGTATACCCGTGTGTGCGTGTGTGCGCCAATGAATGTTCCGTGAGGTTTACGTGTAAGTGACTGGGCATGTTATTTGTCATGGTGTGCGTGTGTATGTGCGTTAATGAATGATGTGTGTGCATTGCGTGAGGTGCGTATACGGTAACACGTGGTTGTCTCTTGTGTTAGTATGTAGTGCTGTGTGTGTGTAGTGCGCGCCGCCAATTAAAGTGTTTTCGTACGTAGTGTGTGGCGTGTAAAGTGGATGAATAACTATGTGCATGTGTGTATGGTTATATGCGTGCTGCGTTATATATATGCACGAGTGTCTGTGCGTGTGTGGTGGCGCCAATGAAAGTGTTTCGTTGAGAGTGTTGGTGTTAGTGTATGTGTATGTGTATGTTGTGTATGTTGTGCCTATGTATGTGCGTTAATATGTGTGTGCATGGTGCTATACGCGTAGGTATACACGTGTGCGTGTATTTATTGTGTGGGGGGTGTCTGTTGTCTGTAGGGAGAACAGTTAAGCGGTAACCTTTGTCAATGGAAAAATCATTCATTTTTGCAGTTCTGTTAATCTAACCCCTTTTCCCTGTTTTTATGCTCCCTTCCATCCCCCGAATTTTTATCCCAATCGATTGATTTTTCATTCGGTCCAGCCCAAGCGGCAGCGCGTCCGCGCAGGGGATGCCGACGTACAGGGAATTTTTGTTTTTTTTCTTCTTTTATTTCAGTTTGGTATTAATATAAGTAGCCAGAAAAAAATAATAAGGAGAGAGACGGTATCTGGCAAGAGAAATCCCCTAGGAACCAACGACACATCGTCTAGCGGTCTCTACGCGGGCTGCGCGAAGAATAAAAATTGATATAGTTCAAATGTGATGCGAATCATACAACCAATCTATGGAGCGACGAAAAGAAAGATAAGAGAAAGAAAATAAGACTAAGAAAGAACGATCTCGGAAGAAAGAAAGAAAGGAAGTCAATAAAAAAGAAAGGAAAGAAGTTAAAAATAAACAGCCCATGCACAAAAACAAGAATTAAAAATAAAAGGACGAGGAAAAAGACTCAACAGAAAGAAGAAGGAAGTAAAATGATAGAACGCATAAAAGAAACGGAGGAAAGAGAAGCTAACTGATAGGAAAGGAAAGAAAAAGAAAGGAAGGAAAAGACGAAAAGAACAGGACGCACAGAAAGAAGTAAAGATGGAAACAAAGGAAAAAAAAACGCTGAAGAAAACTAATGACCAAACAACACGTAAGAACAAGAAAAATAGGAAAGAAGACAAAGAAAAAAGAAAGGAAGAAAAACCGCGAAAACAAAAAGAGAAAAAAAAGAAAGGAAAAGGATACAAGGAAAAGAATATGAAAGAAAAGGAAAGGAAAGGGAACTGACACCAAACACCTGCCACATCTGGCAACACGATTGGTCAGACAAACGATCCAGAAGAAAGAAAAGGTATAGGAAGAAAGAAAACTAAGAGACACGAAAAAAGACAAAGAAAGAAAGAAACGAAAGAAAGATGAAAAAAAAGGAAGGGAAAGAAAGAAAGAAAAGAACGAAAAAAAGAAGAAAGAAGAACGAAAGAATGAAAGAAAGGGAAGGAAGAAAGAAAGAGTAAGGAAGAATTAAAAGAATGAATGAAAAGCAAAGATAAAATAAAGAAAGAAAGACAAGAAATGATAAAAGAAAGAAAAATGAAAGAAAGAAAGAAAGAAGAGAGAAAAGAAAGGAAGAGAAGAAAGGAAGAAGGAAAGAAAGAAAGAAAGATAAGAAAGGACTCAAAAAAAAAGAAAAAAAACACAAAAAAAAAATAATATTAGAGCAAAGAAAAAGAAAGAAAGGAAGAAAGATTAAAAGAACGAAAAAAAAAGAAAGAAATAGAAAGAAAAAAAGAAAGAAAGAAAGAAAAAGAAAAGAAAGAAAAAAAAAAAAAAAAAAAAAAAAAAAAAAAAAAAAAAAAAAAAAAAAAAAAGAAGAAAAGAAAGAACGAAAAGAATTCAATAAAAAAGAAAGAAAAATGAAGTAAAAAAAGTAAAGTCGTCGGGGTGGCTAAAGTCGGTATCAGCCAATCAGCCGAGTGATCATCCCCTTTCCACTAGCGTACTATAGCCAAGGAGATTTGTTTGGGTATCGTGAGGTGTGAGCAGACACACCTACGACAAGACTCCTTACTTTACCGCTTTATCCCTGTGCTGCTTCATACGCTGAGTTGGCGAGGGCCGGGGCCCTGGATATTCGAACCCGGAAACCTTGTGGTATCCTAAAATCACGCTCTACGACTGAGCTAACCCTACTACCACCAAAGATATAAAAAGAGAAAGAAAAGAAAAAGAAAGAAAGAGAGCCAAAGTACAGCAAATAAAAGAAAAACAACAACAACAACAAATAAGTAAGAGAAAGAAACGAAAGGAACAAAGAAAGAAAAAAAGAAAAGCAAGAAAAAGAAAGAAAGAAGAAAAAGACAAAGGAAAGAAGGTGGGATGGAAGAAAGGAAAAATAAAGAAAGAAAGAAAAGAAGGACGGAAGAAAAAAAAGATAAAAGAAAGAAGTAAAGAAAAGAATGAAAGAAAAGAAAAAGGAAGAAAGAAAAAAAGAGCAAAAAAAGAAAAAAAGAAAAAGAAAAAGGAAGGAATGAACGAAAGAAGAAAGAAAAAAGAATACCAAGAAAGAAGAAAATGAAAGGAAAGAAAGAAAGACAAAGGACAAAAAAAAGAAAGAGAGAGAGAGTAATTTAAAAAGTAGCCACGCAAAGAAGAAAAAAGAAAAGAGAAAAGCCGAAAGGAAAAAAAAGAAGAGTACGATGAAAAAAGAGGTCACAAAGAAAGAAGAAAGAACAAAAGAGAGAAAAAAAGAAAGAGAGAAAAGAATTAAAGAAAAAACTAGATTAGGACACAAAGAAAGAAAAAAAAAAAGAAAAAAAAAGAAAGAACAAAAAAAAAAAGAAAGAAAAAAAGCGAAGGAAAAGAAATAAAAAAGGGAGGATACAAATATGAAAAAAAAAAGAAGAAAAGATGAAAGAAAGCAAGCAAGGAAGAAAAAAAGAAAAAGAGAAAGAAGAAAAAAAAGTAGGACACAAAGAAAGAAAAAAAAAAAAAACAATGAAAAAAGAAAGAAAAAAAGCGAAGAAAAAAGCGAAGGAAAAACAAAAAAGGGACACAAAGAAGAAAGAAAGAAAGAAAGAAAGAAAGAAAGAGATGGGAAAAAAAGAAGAAAAAAAAAGAAAAAAAAGCAACACAAAAAAGAAGGAAAGGAAGAAAAAAAAGAAGAAAAAAAAAGAAAGAAAAGAAAAAAGTGAAAGGAAGAAAAAAAAAATGAGGACACAAAGAAAGAAAAAGAAAAAAGAAGAAAAAAAGAAAGAAAAAAAGCGAAGGAAAAACAAAAAGGAGACACAAAGAAAGAAAGAAAGAAAGAAAGAAGAGAAAAGAAAGAGATGGAAAAAGAAAAAGAAAAAGAAGAAAAAAAAGTAAGACACAAAGAAGGAAAAAAAAAAAAGAATGAAAAAAAAAGGAAAAAAGCGAAGAAAAACAAAAAGGGGACACAAAGAAAGAAAGAAAAAAAAGAAGAAAGAATGAGAGAGAGAAGAGAGAAAGAGAAGGTCGAAATAAACGATATGAATGAATAGATAAATAAATAAAATCAACCCATTTGAATCAACCCATAATGTCAGAATCAGAGAATTTCCTTTTTTTATTTTCCTCTGACTTTTAAAGATCTCAGTCACGTGTCTGTGCACGCAATTCCTCTCTCCCACGCATGCGCATATGGGTTCGTGCTTTTCTCATGGTTCGGATATATCCAATACTTTTTTTTTTTATTGCTCTAGGACATTCAATCACGATAGATGTAAAGTTTAGCCTTTCTCCAAGATAGAACCAAAAATAGGAATTAGGAAGATTGTTTCGTCCAATTCATTTAGTGCAGAGGGATTTGATGCCTTTAAAGCAGTGATTCCCAACGTGGGGCCTACACCCCATTGGGGGGGGGGAGGTCAATATGAAAAATATAGTAATATCAACTTTTTTTTCATTTTACCCTATAAAAAAATTTATAAATTTATAGGGTAAAATTGTAATTATAACCTAACTGAGCACAACAGCTTGTGCAATCTAGTCAAATGTTCACCACCACTAATGTTATCCCGCCCTGTCGGCTGGGGCGTTAGAATGCACCGACTGCACCTCTGCAGAGGGGTAAGACTCCCCCAATGGGGCCACCTGTTGGCCGTAGGTGGCGACCCGTGATGCTTAAGGATGGAGCCCAGGTGGATGAGCAATTCATGACATGCAATACTCCACTTTGGCCCTATCCTGGGCTAGACGGGCGGTCGGAGAGGCCCCCTCCGATCAATCGGCTGGTCACGTCAAGCCCTAGCACCTATATGATTTTCCCAACCCTATTGCCCTTATGGCAAGCCCCAACCCCTTTTATCATATGGGTGCTAGAAAGCGGTGGCTGCGGGTCTACATGTCCTGGGAATGACGTTAAACTCTATCTGATGGTGAGGTTCCAGTTTGGAGGTTTGGGAATGTGGAGCACCCCTTCATCACCATTGCTCCCTGGTCCACTCTGACCCGGAGTGGTAGTACCTGTTAGGTCCCATCTATGGGTTAAATAGAAAAATGTATTTATAAAAAATTGTATTATCCATTAAGAATTGATTTATTTCAAAACTTTATTGGCATTAAATGACCCACTGAGGTTGATATGCCGTAAAACAAAACAAACCAAACAAACCAAACTAATGTTATCGTGCATCTGGCACCAGCTTTTACAGTTTGCTTTTTGTAACTGTTTCCAGTGACTTAAGAACTGCATGATCACAGCAAATTTTTGACTGAGTTTTTCATTAATTGTAGTTTATCTAATTAGTATTACCCAAAGGTGTAAATTCAGTTAAATACATGACCTTGTAGTAACGTCTGACAATGTTTTCTATAAAGTTGTCTTACTTTAAGCAACGCAGATTTAAGAAAGAAAGAAAAACATGACTGTGAATATATTGTTTAATTATCTTGAAATAAATACCATCATTCTCAAATAGATTAATGCCAGAGAGTATTTTATCATTATAGATTTTTGTATATTATCTAAAACAACAGGTTTTTATTACTGTAATAAGGAATTATGTCATTGTATTGTTATAAAACATTAAGTGGCCTGTTTAGGATTGCAGAGATTATATACATAATAACCCTTATTATTGGGCATCCTCTGTGGTATCATTGTTAGAAAACTAGTATAGGACATCCATTATTATTAAATAGTGTTACTTTATCAACACTCTATTTGTAGACCAGTGATTCCCAACGTGGGGCCTACGCTTTACTGGGGGTCAATTCAATAATAATAGGGGGCAATATGAAAAATATAATATCAACATTTTTTTTATTTTACCCTATATGGGTAAAAATTATAAATTTATAGGGTAAAATTGTAATTACAACCTAGCTGAGCACAACAGCTTGTGCAATCTAGTCAAGTGTTCACCCACTAATGTTATCGTGCATCTGGCACCAGCTATATGCGTGGCTTCTGACTTGTTTAACTTTGCAGTTCTTCATCTGTTGCCCTCCCCCACAATTAAAACACTTAAAAATGGATTTTATTTGATTAAATTTGAAGTTAAACCCTTTAGTTTTATTTGAAAGGTACACTTTTTTATGTTATACTTCTTCAAAACTAATATTGTTATATCATACTAAACAATTAACAGGTGGGGGACATGAAGAAATTTGTGATAAAAAAGTGGGGCATGGTACTAAAATGGTTGGGAACCACTGCTTTAAAGTCAACGTATATATTTCTCATAATGTTTTTAGATGAGGCTTGATAATTTGTATTATTGGACACATGGCGTACTGGATATAGGCGTTGATTTAATACGGTTGAAAGTAACAGTTATCTCTAGGCGGCAGGATCAATCCTGGTCAAGGGAAACAGTAACATATAATAATAATTAACACATCTTAACGCCTCTACCCCAGCTATGGTTAGTGGAATGAGAAGAAGATACCCCTATGGACTGAATAAAGGGTTAGGTTCAAAGTTCCGTGATTGCTCCCGATTACGACAAGAAGGTTCCGAGTTCGAAGAGAAAGCTCCCGAGTTAAAGAAGGTTCTCGAATCCGACAAGAAATACCTTAAGAAGGCCGGAGGGCACATCGGCCAAAACATTGTACAGATAACAATATAGATGAGGACAATAGTCCGAATAATCCAAATAATACAATGTATATAATCCATACTTGCGACTCTGTTTGTTTATTGATTTTAACGGCATATCAACCCGTCTGGGGTTATGTCATGCCTAACAGTTAGGAAGTAATACATATCGTGTATTTATATTTATACTTTTTAGTAATTGGTTTTAACAATGTGTTAGCATTATTGGGGATTATGTTGTATGGTATTGATTTGTTTCATGTCTATATTCTATGGTATAATTTTATTTATTTAAAAAAAGAGAGAATATCCTCCATGTTGACATTTTCAAACAGATCTTTCATATTGTTTGCTTTAAAATAACGGTTTCTGATGTGAGCAAAAAACTTGCATTCCATGAATAAGTGTTTAACTGTCAAAGGTGTTTGACATGTTCCACATTGTGGTTGTTGTTCTTGTTTGAGTATATAGGAGTGCGTTAGTCTTGTATGACCAATGCGTAATCGGGACACAATGACTTGTTCCTTTCTAAACTTCCTTAAAGTTGGTCTCCAGCCTCCCAAATTGGGTTTGATTAGGAAGAGTTTATTGTGGATGTTGTTATTCCAGTATTGTTGCAATTTTGGAATAACAACATCCACAATAAACTCTTTTTTTAAAAGACTTTGTGCGTTACTACAACATAATGGATACCCGATACTTGCGATCTTGTATCACATCCTACCTGTGGCGAACGGTTTGATGTCGCATTAGTAGCATAGATATCCATGACAATCTCTCTCCAACCGTCCCTATCATTCATTGCTCTCGACAGGTCCTCTGCATAGCATCCAGTATCCGAATAGATTTTATATGATTGGCCTCGAGTGTGGAGATGGTTCCTACCTTTTTAAAACACATGAACAGCTTTATCGGAGTTCACAGAAAGGACGATGTTCCGTGCTGCCTGCATAGTCTGTCCGTGCGCGTGTATTTGCAAGAAGTGTCAGATCATCTGCGTAGTCTACATCCGTATTCGTCTCTATGGGATATACCCTACTTCTTGCCCTATACAAGGATTATTTGATCTCTAAAAAATTGTTAAAAGAGAGAGAGAGAGAGAGAGAGAGAGAGAGAGAGAGAGAGAGAGAGAGAGAGAGAGAGAGCACACAAAATAATAATTTCCCGTTTACTTGATATTTACCACGTACCCCACGTGTACGGGTTTGGCACAAGACCCTATTAATGTGGGACCACCCACAAACCGTTAAGCTACGAGTTGCTGGTTGTGAATTTTAACATAGAACTACATTTCAAATTCTCCCGTCTCTCTCTCTCTCTCTCTCTACACCCCAGAGAAACTAACATTAGTCAAAAGATACATAGAGGAGAAGAAAGAGATAGACACAGAGTATAGTAAGAGATTGGTCGGTTTTTGACTTAATTGCAAATTACGACTAATCAGAACCAATTAAAACATAATTTTTTTCAAACATAATTCAACCCTAAGAGTAAGGAATACTTCAGTATAATTTTCGTGTCATCAAACAAAACAGTAAAAACGCCCTTAGGAAGTAAAGGTTGATTAACTCAACTTTAGTATAATAATAGATAGATATAATCATGCTTATTATTAAAATCTAGCGCCGATGATCAGTGTCATACAGAGGACTCCCCCCTTTTTTGGAGGGGGGTGATCTTAACCCTCTGCAGGGGATAGTATTCTAAGCCTCGGCTGACCCAATCAGAGGTTATATAGGTGCAGTATTAAACGTAATGAAGTATTTATTCTGTTCGTCTTAATATACTTCCTAAACGTCAGATGTTGTTGAAAATTTATTGAGATATAAATATCCAGAAGAGAGAGAGAGAGAGAGAGAGAGAGAGAGAGGGGGGGCAAGCAATGCCGTCCCTGCGGAAGAAGGTAGTTCCTTGGTCGAGTGTTTTTCCTCTTAAACTATCAAGACGACATAGCGATCAGTTTTTGACATCTTACGTATTCTGCGTTTTTTCAGCCTGACGTAGCTACGATAATTTTCCACGAATCTCTATGAGGAAACTCAAAACTAAAGTTTTTTTTTGTGCGAATGAAAGTCACGTAGATTTTCACTTCACGGAGGCAAAAACGGGAACTTTAGTTGCTGCTCCTTTACGTTGTTTTTTTTTTTGGGGGGGGGGTGGTATTTTACGGCATATCAACCTCAGTGGGTCATTTAATGCCGATAAAGTTTTGAAATAAATCAATTCTTAATGGATAATACAATTTTTTTATAAATACATTTTTCTATTTAACCCATAGATGGGACCCTAACAGGTACTACCACTCCGTGTCAGAGTGGACCAGGGAGCAATGGTGATGAATAGGGTGGTCCACATTCCCCAAACCTCCAAAACTGGAACTTCACCATCAGATAGAGTTTAACGTCATTCCCAGGATATGTAGACCCGCAGCCACCGCCTTCTAGCACCCATATGATAAAAAGGGGTTGGGGCTTGCCATAAGGGCAATAGGGTTTGGACTTTACGTTGTGTTCTGATTGCTAATTCCATAAAAGAAGACTATGTGTTATGTTTCTACGCACATCCATACATATATAAAAGGCAGTTGTGTGTATATATATATATTTACCAACCCCTCCGCACGAGCAGGATGTGACACAAGGTCAATTTCTTAAGCGGAGTTTAACAGGTTTGAATTCAGAGTTTTCCTTCTCCTAGACTGGTTGCCTAACCAAGGCTAAAGAGCCCAGTCTGCCCTGCTATTTACCCATAGCTGGAGGGAGAGTAGGATTCATACCTTTCCCAAGGGTATTAGCACTAAGTGAAATGCAATTACCACATCCAGGATTTGAACTCGGGGCGACGAGTCCATTCCCCTGACTTTAACCATTACACCACGTGCTTCCTACTACAGTTGTGTGTATATATGTCCGTATATCTATCTATACATATATAAAAGGCAGTCGTGTGTGTGTATGTCCATGTATCTATCTATACATATATAAAAGGCAGTTGTGTGTATGTATGTCCGTGTATCTATCTGTTGTGATGTTTTAAGGGGTCAAATAAGAACAAAACAACGGGTAACGAAAAGTAGAAAAATGTATTAACAGAAAGTAGACAATACAATAGAGAGATGCGGAAATTACGTCCGACGAACAGAGTTATTGGCACTCGCATTGGCTTGCTCCTAAGCCACAATTATCCCTGTTTATTTATAGTAAGCTGTCGGCGCATTCCATTGGTCAAATAGGGTGTATCACCTATAACACTATCTATACATATATAAAAGGCAGTTGTGTGTATGTATGTCCGTGTATCTATCTATACATATATAAAGGGCAGTTTGTGTGTATGTATGTCCGTGTATCTATCTATACATATGTAAATGGCAGTTGTGTGTATGTATGTCCGTGTATCTATCTATGCATATATAAAAGGCAGTTGTGTGTATGTATGTCCGTGTATCTATCTATACATATATAAAAGGCAGTCGTGTGTATGTATGTCTGTGTATCTATCTATACATATATAAAAGGCAGTTGTGTGTATGTATGTCTGTGTATCTCTCTATATATATAAAGGGCAGTTGTGGTGTATGTATGTCCGTGTATCTATCTATACAAATATAAAGGGCAATGTGTGTATGTATGTCCGTGTATCTATCTATACATATATAAAAGGCAGTTGTGTGTATATATGTCCGTGTATCTATCTATACATATATAAAAGGCAGTTGTGTGTATATATGTCCGTGTATCTATCTATACATATATAAAAGGCAGTTGTGTGTATGTATGTCTGTGTATCTATCTATACATATGTAAAAGGCAGTTGTGTGTATATATGTCCGTGTATCTATCTATACATATATAAAAGGCAGTTGTGTGTATGTATGTCCGTGTATCTATCTATACATATATAAAAGGCAGGCGTGTGTATGTATGTCTGTGTATCTATCTATACATATATAAAAGGCAGTTGTGTGTATGTATGTCCGTGTATCTATCTGTTGTGATGTTTTAAGGGGTCAAATAAGAACAAAACAACGGGTAACGAAAAGTAGAAAAATGTATTAACAGAAAGTAGACAATACAATAGAGAGATGTGGAAATTACGTCCGACGAACAGAGTTATTGGCACTCGCATTGGCTTGCTCCTAAGCCACAATTATCCCTGTTCATTTATAGTAAGCTGTCGGCGCATTCCATTGGTCAAATAGGGTGTATCACCTATAACACTGTCTATACATATATAAGGGCAGTTGTGTGTATGTATGTCCGTGTATCTATCTATACATATGTAAAGGCAGTTGTGTGTATGTATGTCCGTGTATCTATCTATACATATATAAAAGGCAGTTGTGTGTATGTATGTCCGTGTATCTATCTATACATATATAAAAGGCAGTTGTGTGTATGTATGTCCGTGTATCTATCTATGCATATATAAAAGGCAGTTGTGTGTATGTATGTCCGTGTATCTATCTATGCATATATAAAAGGCAGTTGTGTGTATGTATGTCCGTGTATCTATCTATACATATATAAAAGGCAGTTGTGTGTATGTATGTCCGTGTATCTATCTATACATATATAAAAGGCAGTTGTTGTGTATGTATGTCCGTGTATCTATCTATACATATATAAAAGGCAGTTGTGTGTATGTATGTCTGTGTATCTATCTATATATATAAAAGGCAGTTTGTGTATGTATGTCTGTGTATCTATCTATACATATATAAAAGGCAGTGTGTATGTATATCGTGTATCTATCTATACATATATAAAGGCAGTTGTGTGTATGTATGTCCGTGTATCTATCTATACATATATAAAGGGCAGTTGTGTGTATGTATATCCGTGTATCTATCTATACATATATAAAGGCAGTTGTGTGTATGTATGTCCGTGTATCTATCTATACATATATAAAAGGCAGTTGTGTGTATGTATGTCCGTGTATCTATCAATACATATATAAAAGGCAGTTGTGTATGTATGTCCGTGTATCTATCTATACACATATAAAAGGCAGTTGTGTGTATGTATGTCCGTGTATCTATCTATACATATATAAAGGGCAGTTGTGTATGTGTATGTCCGTGTATCTATCAATACATATATAAAAGGCAGTTGTGTGTATGTATATGTCCGGAGGAAACTTCGAACATAAAACAATTAACAACAAAGTAAATATATATACACATTAAATATCACCAAGACTTGGTTTTTGAGCAAAAATAATAGAGATTTGATTTATATTCGTGAAGATAATTAAAAAATAAAATTTAAATGATAACAGCATGAATTTATTTTTCATTTAGTATTTTAGATAGTAGACATTAACATTTCTTTTAAGAGTAGCTGGATCAATGCAAGGTCTATTTTTTACATAGGGATTTAAAAGGGGAATTCCACGAGGATTCAAATCACGGTTCAGTAATAATAGATCTGCGGGACTAACTTAAAAACATCATCCTCTACCCAGGCGACGCCGGGTAGCCGCTGCTAGTATAAAATACGGAGCATTGAACCAAGCTTGGATTGGTTTGGTTTGTTTTACGGCATATCAACTTCTGTGGGTCATTCAATGCCGATAAAGTCTTGAAATAAATTCATTCTTAATGGATAATCAAATTTTGTTTATAAACTCATGTTTTTCTATTTAACCCATAGATGGGACCCTAACTGGTACTACCACTCTGGGTCAGAGTGGACCAGGGAGCAATGGTGATGAAGGGGTGCTCCACATTCCCCAAACCTCAAGAACTGGAACCTCACCATCAGATAGAGTTTAACGTCACAGATTAGCGTTATCGTTTCCGCGCGCTCACACCCTCTCGCTATATTTTCCCTACTCTATTTCTTTCTTTTTTTGTTTCTTTGTTTCTTATTATATTTTTTCTGTGTAGCACGTACTTTTACCCTTTAGTTTCTTTCTAATAAAAACGGAATGGTCAATTATTTAACTGAGGTGACGACATTCATAAGAAATAAAAAGTCGGTGGATAAGCAACGTCAGATAATCAGGATTTAGATTTTTGTATTTCATGTCTGACAATTAAGACGGTTTCATTTTTAACCAGAGGGTGTTGCAAGATGATAACGGTCGGAAGATTAAGGAACACAATTATTAATATATAGATGACATATATCCGTTGCAGGTGTTCAGAGTATAGGGTTGGCATTGATGGTCTGACCGAAGTGGATCTTCCCCTCAGAATTCCACGAAACGTCCATACGCATCCGAGTAACAATCTTTTTTTCAATTTCCGAGAAAGATCCGGACTTTTTCCAAATATTCTCTCTCTTTCAATTTCAATCTTCTTCTTCTTCTTCTTCTTCTTCTTCTTCTTCTTCTTCTTCTTCTTCTTCTTCTTCTTCTTCTTCTTCTTCTTCTTCTTCTTCTTCTTCTTCTTCTTCTTCTTCTTCTTCTTCTTCTTCTTCTTCTTCTTCTTCTTCTTCTTCTATTACATCTCTTTTCTTCTTCTTCTTCTTCTTCTTCTTCTTCTTCTTCTTCTTCTTCTTCTTCTTCTTCTTACACGATTTTTTTACTCTATGTCTTTTTCATTCTATTAAATCTTCTCCTTTCTTTGTTTCTTTGTTTCTTTTCTTCTTTGTATTTTTTTCCTTCCATAATTTGCATATCCATTTCCTTGTTTTGGAATTTTCCAGTTTTGTAATTCTTGTTTACAGCAACCTTCAATTGGATTATCCATTTCTAATCCGAGTTTATACCACTGGTATCATCATCATGTCGGCACAGTAACGCGGATATCCATGACAGGTCGTTAGAAAACACCGACTGCACCTCTGCGGTGGCTGAGGGTTTACATAACTTGGGAATGACGGTAAAGTCTGATGGTGAGGTTCCAGTTCTGGAGTTTTGGGGAATGTGGAGCACCCCTTCATCACCATTGCTCCCAAGTTCACTCTGACCCGGAGTGGTAGTACCTGTTAGGGTCCCATCTATGGGTTAAATAGAACAAATGTGTTTAAAAAAATTGAGTATCCATTAAGAATGAATTTATTTAAAAACTTTATCGGCATTAAACGACTGAGGTTGATATGCCGTAAAACAAACAAACCAAAACATGACAATATCTCGCCCCCCCCCCATCACTCATTGGTCCTCCGTACAGCATGCTGCATCCGCATATAGCTGGTCTATGTAGGTTTTTGCTGGACGGCCGCACTAGTATGTTCATGTACCATGTATAGTAATTCGGGTTATTTTTGTTTATTTTTAGGCAATACGTAATTAAAAACAACCTTAATCCCCAAACCCCTAAACCGTAACCCAATTTGCAAAAAAGTTAATTCATAGACTGTAGTTAAACTGTCATGGATCACCACCAAATAAGTTTCCGTTTTAATTTTGACGACGATTTGCAAGTTTAACCAAATAGAGAGTATTCATTTACCCCCCCCCCCAATTACTATACATTTAATGTTGAAAGATAATTAAAAAAAAAAAACAAGTTTAAATGAAATTATACATTGCAATACTAACACAAACAACTGAGACTAATGTGTCTACCGTTGGATTCAATAATTAATTTCAATGGTTAATTAAATGTATAGTAATTCTGGGGTTTTGTTGTTGTTTTTTAAGCAATGCATAATTAAAAACAACCTTAATCCCCAAACCCCTAAACCGTAACCCAATTCGCAAAAAAAAGTTAATTCATACACTGTAGTTAAACTGTCATTGGTCACCACCAAATAAGTTTCCGTTTTAATTTTGACGACGATTTGCAAGTTTAACCGATAGAAGATTGCAATGGATAGAGTGATAGACAGATATAACAACTCCATTAAGAAAAAAAAAAGAAAAAGATTATACAATAATTTAACTCTTTCAGACCGATTCTCCCCCCCCCTCATAACCACAGGAAATGAAATAGATTCATGCCTTTCCTAAGAGGAAACACAAACAACCTCATCAAAGACTTGAACTCGTGTCGCCGAGTGCATTTCCTACGGCAATAACCGAACATGCATGGACAAACCCAAAAATAACCCCCCGATTCGCGTAGACTAATGGTTCTCAACTGAGGTCCATGTGGACCCCCGGAGACCATATAAACATTTTTGGGACCCAGGCATATATATATATATAAAGTGTCAAAAAGTATCGATATTGTTTGTACTTTTATGGCATACCTTGTATTCTGAAAAAATCAACGTTCCATTCGTATATATATATATATATATATATATATATATATATATATATATATATTATATATATATATATATATATATAAAATGACAATGGGATTTTTAAATATCAAATGGCTATGGGAGGGTCCACCAGAGTAAAATAGGGTTAAAAGGGGCTCATGGGTAAAAAAAAAAAAAGGTTGAGAACCATTGGCGTATACAATTGCGACTCTCCTATGAAAACGCGCTTAGCGTAACGGTTATCGTCGTAGGAAATGGAATCGTCGACCCGAGTTCAAATTCTGTACGAGACTGTTTGCGTTTCAATTTTGCGCCAATGCCCATATCAAAGACATGAATCCATCTGTTTTCCCCTCGGTTACAGGTAAATAGTTAGGCAGACTGGGTTCTTTAACTCTGGTTAGGCAGTCGGTCTAGGAGAAAGAATGTTCTGAATTCAGACCAGTGTTACCTTACATAAACTAGCAAAATAAAAAAACGCCCTCTGGGCGACGTAAAATAAATATTGTCTGAGGGGATGGGAGTTGAAAATTTAATATCAGATAGTTTTAAAGAAAATCTAAAGGAGTAAAAAATAAAATAAATTTATTAAAGGAGTAAAATAAATAAATTCATTAAAGGAGTAAAAAATAAAATAAATTATTAAAGGAGTAAAAAATAAAATAAATTCATTAAAGGAGTAAAAATAAAAAAATAAATTTATTAAAGGAGTAAAAAATAAATAAAAAAAAAGATAAACAAATTGAAATGGAAACTTAGTTCTGATAACTTTAAATATATATTAAAATAAAACAAACTATATATAGATAGATAATACCAGGTATGTATTTATTAAAACTTGTTTAAAAAACCCAATGAGGACTGTCTAACATTGCATGCTCAAATTTTGTATGTATTTATTCTATGTTATGACGATTTTAGGTAGTGTGACGTAAGCAGTAACGTAGTTTTTGTTACAGACAAAAACCGGAAGCGAATCTCCATTATTAATAGATATTGACTTCTGTCGTTTTCTGCTCGTTGTAGAGGGGTTGGGTAAATACACAAATAATGGTGTGCTTATCTTGGGACTGCTGTGTATTCATATTTTTGGCTACAGAGAATTAGTGATGTAGATTTTTGGTAATAGATAATGGCTGATAGTATTTGTGAACCACAAGGTTCCGGTTCGATACCGACCCTCGCCAACTCAGCGTATTTACAGGTTGGGTAAATACCTACTCTTGGGAAAGGTATGCATCTAACTAATCTCCCTCCAGCTATGTGGAGATAGTAGGACAGACAGGGATTTTAAAACTTGTGACCTTATTTATCCAACCCGTTTGCCATGGATAATATGAGACACAAGGTGGAAATTATGGAACACCCAGTGAGGATCGAACTCACTATTCAGAAGAAATGAATCTGCGAGACTAGCTTGCTAACCACTACGCCACGACGAGGCGTCTTATTTACTCGATTCCTCTCATCATGGTATAATGGTTAGTTAGAATTAGTGAAATAGATCAGGGTTAGGGTTAGGGTTAGGGTTACTAATTCAGAGTTTTCCTTCTCCTAGACTGGTTGCCTAACCAAGGTTAAAGAGCCCAGTGAAATAGATGTCTAATTAGGACTGGCCTATTCTAGTCGTGACCACCCAAGCGGAGTTTAACGTTTGAATTAAAAGTTTTCCTTCTCCTAGACTGGTTGCCTAGCCATGGTTAAAGAGTCCAGTCTGCTCTACTATATACCCATAGCTTGAGGGAGAATTGGATTCATACCTTTCCCAAGGGTATTAGCGTTATGTGCTAACTGTCGATCTATACATGAGTTATAATTTTGTAATTCATGATAAATTTGAAATTCAAACATATTGGAAAAGATTATTAGTGAAATAGATCACTGATTAGGACTGAGCCTTTTCTAGTAGTGACCATCCCAAGCGGAGTTTAACTAGTTTGAATTCAGAGTTTTCCTTCTCCTAGACTGGTTGCCTAACTAAGGTTAAAGAGCCCAGTGAAATAGATGTCTAATTAGGACAGAGCCTATTCTAGTAGTGACCACCCCAAGCGAAGTTTATCAGGTTTGAATTCAGAGTTTTCCTTCTCCTAGACTGGTTGCCTAACCATGGTTAAAGAGCCCAGTTACCCTACTATTTACCCATAGCTGGAAGGAGAGTCATTGGATTCATACCTTTCCCAAGGGGGTTAGCGCTATGAGAAATGTAGCTACGTCCAGGATTTGAACTCGTGTCGACGAGTCCATTTGCTACCCCTCTATTAAACAACGAGCTTTCGCAAGTTCGATCCTCGCTGAATGTTCCCTTATATGCAACCTTGTGTCACATCCTACCCATGGCCAACGGGTTGGGTAAATACCTACTATATTCTAATCTGATTTTCAAGAAGGCCGAAGAGCGAAAGTCTGATTTTTGACTCGGCCTCAGTGGATCATTTGGTTTGGTTTGTTTTACAGCATATCAACCTCGGTGGGTCATTTAATGCCGACAAAGTTTTGAAATAAATTCATTCTTAATGGATATCAATTTTTTTTATAAATTCATGTTTTTCTATTTAACCCATAGATGGGACCCTAATAGGTACTACCACTCCAGGTCAGAGTGGACCAGGGAGCAATGGTGATGAAGGGTTGCTCCACATTCCCCAACCTTCAAAACTGGAACCTCACCATCAGATAGAGTTTAACGTCATTCCAAGGACATGAAGACCCTTATCTAACACCCACATAATAAAAAGTGTTTGGGCTTGCTATAACAGCAATAGGATTGGGGTAATCATATAGGTGCTAGGGCTTGACGTGACCAGCCGTTTGATCGGAGGGGCCTCTCCGACCGCCCGTCTGGCTAAGAAGGGCCAAAGTGGAGTGTTGCATGTCATGGATTGCTCATCCACTCAGTGGATTCTTATTTCTTGTTAACTTGAAAGGATTTTGTCTTTTTTTTTCCCGCCACTCCTGAGAGTCCGTGTTAATGACCAGAAATGCCCAACCTTTTGACCTTTCATTTCATAAAAAAGAAATAAAGAAAACAAAGAAAAAAATAATGAAAATAAAAAAAATAAAAATAAAAATAATAATTCACTTTCCAATTCCGTTAAAAACGGAAATAGATTAACTTTCTATTTAGAGAGTTTTTTTCTTTTTCTTTTCTTTTTTTTTTCTTCTCTTTTTTCTCTTTTTTTTTCTGTCTCACTCTCTTTCTTTCTCTCTCTTTCTCTTTCTATCTCTCTTTTTTCTTTTCCTTTCTTCTCTCTTTTTTATGTCTCTCTCATTTGTCTCACTTTTTCTGTTTCTGTTTTTTCTCTCTCTCATTTCTTTTCTTTCATCTCTCTCTTTTTCCCTCTCTCTCTTTCTGTCTGTCTCTTTCTCTCTCTTTCTCTCTTTTCTTTTTCTTTTTTCTCTATCTTTTTTTCTGTATCTCTCTTCTCTCTTTTTCTTTTTTTCTCGCTTTCAGTCTTTTTTCATTTTTCTCTCTGTCTTTCTCTCTGTCTGTCTGTCTCTCTCTCTCTGTGTTCTTTTCCCGTTCTTCCCCCTTTCTCTCCACCTTCTCTCTCTATCTTTCTGTCTTTCCCTGTTCTCCCCCCTTTCTCTCTCTCTCCTCCCTGTTCTTTCCCTGTTCTCTACCCTTTCTCTCCATCTTCTCTCTCTCCTCTCTCTCTCTATTTCTCTCTCTGTTCTTTTCCCGTTCTCTCCCTTTCTCTTTCTCTCTCTCTCTGTTCTTTCCCAGTTCTCTACCCCTTTCTCTCCACTTCTCTCTCTCTCTCTCTCTCTCCTCTCTCTCTATCTCTCTCTATTTCTCTCTCTCTGTTCTTTTCCCGTTCTCTCCCGTTTCTCTTTCTCTCTCTCTGTTCTTTCCCTGTTCTCTCCCCTTTCTCTCTCTCTCCCTCTCTGTTCTTTTCCCGTTCTCTCCCTTTCTCTCTCTCCCTCTCTCTTCTTTCCCTGTTCTCTCCCCCTTTCTCTCTCACTCCCTCCCTGTTTTTCCCTGTTCTCTACCCCTGTTCTCTCACCTTCTTCTCTCTCTCTCTCTCTCTCTCTCTCTCTCTGTTCTTTTCCCGTTCTCTCCCCTTCTCTCTCTCTCTCTCTATTCTTTCCCTGTTCTCTCCCCTTTCTCTCTCTCTCCCTCCCTGTTCTTTCCCTGTTCTCTCCACCTTCTCTCTCCCCCTCTCTCTCTCTCCTGTTCTAACATCTGACCTTTAAAACTTATAAGTGATTAAGTAATCACACAAAAAAGAAAAGGAGACCCCCCCAAAAAAACACAAAAAAAACAATGTCATTCTAACGCGAGGCCAAGACGCCTTTAATACTGACCTTCCCCTGCCACCCCCCAAAAAAAAAATCAGACAAACAAAAACAACAAAAAAACAAAATAAAAAACAACAAAAACCCGAGTGATGTAATGGTTAAAGAGCTAAGCTAATAAACCATTGCTCGTGAGTTCAATTCTAGGTTGCTGCTCCATATTCCTGGCCTTGTGTCTAACAAGGGCAATGCATATATCTAAGTGTGTGTGTGTGTGGGGGGGAGTTATGTTATGTTATTTCATTTATGATGTTCATTCTATTCCTGGAATTGAGTGTATTTTTTCTGACCTCCCATCAGGCCGTATTAACATAAATTCTTTTAAACGTGGGGAAGTCAAGCCTAAACCGAAGCTCCATCTATGGGTCAAATAGAAAAAATTAGTTTTAAAAAATGTGTTAAAAAAATTGAGTTTAAAAACAAAAATTTGAATACCATCTAGAATGAATAAAACTCTGTTTTATTCATACGTCTTCGGCATAAAATAACCCAACAAGGGTTGACATGCCGTAAAATCCAAAAAGATTGAATACCCATCTAGAATGAATAAAACAGATCGTCTTCGGCATAAACTAACCCAACAAGGATTGACATGCCGTAAAATCCAACCAACCAGCCAATCAACCAAACCGAAGCTCATGTCGGTATCTGTGGTGGAACACACACACACACACACACACACACACACACACACACACACACACACACACACACATATCTATATATATAAAGGAGTCTCAATATATATATATATATATAAAGAGTTTCAAGGAATTTCATGGTTTGAGCGTGTCGACCTAAAACTCCCAAAATATAAGTCATTCAGTTTTGAAATCTTGCATATACTTTAATATTCGTCTAACTAAGAAACATTTACTTATTAATTTTTGCTGATTGAGATAATTAGTTAATTAAACAAAAATCAAAAGATTTGTTGAACTCTTCAAGATTCTTCAGAAGTAAGTACAGAAAGACCCACAGTAGTTTAACCTACCCACCCTACTATTGAACGCGTCCATGTGAATATATTTCGCCTTACTCTGCCTTCAGTTTCTGATTTTTTGACAGTAACCCCCCGGCCTTTACGAAGATCCACATTTAGTATCTGAGCCTCGACCGAGACTGTTAGTTTAGGACACATAATCGTTAAAACTGCAGTAAGATCATTTATTAAGTATGTATGTGTACTATCTGATCTTATCAAAATACGTAGACTTATAATGGCTGAAAAATGGCGTTTGGGGGCATCTTTGAAGCCCCATATCTCCTCCAATTCTCAACATAACTCAACCATCTTTTAATATGTGATACTCCTCATTGAACTCTATCAGGAAATCATATTAAATTGGCACTTTAATTTTACACGAAATTAGCTATTTTCACACACTCTCAGGGGGTTATCAGGCTTCAAAT
The DNA here is from genome assembly GCA_023376005.1 of Doryteuthis pealeii. Taxonomy (NCBI): domain Eukaryota; kingdom Metazoa; phylum Mollusca; class Cephalopoda; order Myopsida; family Loliginidae; genus Doryteuthis; species Doryteuthis pealeii. Next base: position 72,735,599 of record CM042162.1, on the reverse strand, counting down.
TTCACCAAAACTTCAAATTGAGCACTTTTTTCTCCATCAGTAAATTTAACGCATCAGGATTCATGAAAAAACATCAGTTGTATTTTTCAACGCTTTTGTTACCTTCTGTTACACTCTTTTTTTTGGGGGGGGGGGTGTCTATTAACCCCTTGATTGGCCTCTGTTTAGGAGATGGAGGCGGCCGTGAAGGTGGAAGGGGTTACAACCAACCCCGTGCACCCAGAGAAAGTACCGAGTCTCACGCCACCGATGGCCGGGGTAGTCAGAGCGGAAGAAAATGGGGTGAGTTCTGAAATTGGCCCAGACGGGACAGAGGCCGGGCTTAGCCCAGAAGCTTCAACGAAAGAGAATGGATCTGCTGCGGACCCAGCCCGGGTAGTGTCTGGATCCCCCAAGACTCCTAGAAACCAAGAGCCGGAGAGGAGCGGAGAGGGGCCTATAGTATTATTAGGTGTATATGGAATATGGGTTATATTTAGATGTAGTGGGTGCAATAATATTGTACTCGACAAAATTGGTTTACAGCTACTGAAAGCAGACGCGGATAGGATGTATCAAAAGTATGGGGCATCCTACAATGATCAAACTCGCTATTATGTAAATGTAATACTGAGCATTTGACTACCCATCAAACCAAATGTGACAAGGTCGTTTAATGTGGATGAGCCGCAAATCGGGTCTAAAATTAATGCAATTCCATAGGCATTGACCTTTCGGGGTGGCCTAAGGCACCGGGAATAAACCCAGCCCTGCAGTTTTCAGGCAAGGGGGTAGGTGCTGCTGAACTAGATGGTACCCTGGAATCAAGTGAGAAAGTTTTGCGGCTTCTCGGTGCAGGCTCAGAGAATAAATTTTCATCTTCACCGAGACCGGGCACTTAATGTCAAAATATATGAAACTGAACGCAGCGTACGGCGAACTATATTCACCTGGACACGCTAAATTATTGGGTGGGTAGGTTAAACTACAGCGAGTCTTTCTGTACTTACTTCTGAATAATTATGAAGAGTTCCACAAATCTTTTGATTTTCGTTTAATCAATTAATTATCTCACTTAATCAACAAAAACCAATAATTAAATTTTATTTTTTTCTTAGTTTTAAATATATTAAAGTATATGCAAGATTTCAAATCTGAATGACATATTTTCGGAGTTTTAGGTCGACACACTCATACCATGAAATTCCTTGAAACTCTTTATATATATATATATATATATATAATATATATATATATAAGTAACACGTGTTTCGAGGTTTCACCTCTCATCAGTGTGGTTATACCTTAACAGCTACACCTGGCCGAGTTTGAGACGCGAATAAACTTTCGTTCGCCTAATCTCTTACCCGTGCGGCCAGAAGCGGCTGTCAAATATAGGAGAATATTTAATTGATACATTTTTTAAGCGGAAATGAATTCACTAGAGTCCTCAAACTTTGTAAACAAAGTGAGGGTTAGCTACACGCCAGAACGGTGAATTTTACAATTAAATCCCTATTTAGAGAACTCAACCAAAGTTGGAGTATATATGATAAATAAGTTAATCCACAGACACGTGTTTCGAGGTTTCACCTCTCATCAGTGTGGTTATACCTTAACAGCTACCCCTGGCCGGGTTTGAGACCCGAATGAACTTTACATGAGTGTGTAAATATATATATATATATAATAAATGCGATAGCGCTAACATTATATACTATATATACTGCACACAATGTAGAAATAGTGGATATGTGGGAGAAACATCAACACCCTTTAGACTAAGACTAAATAACCACAAATCCACTATAAATCTCAAATCCCCGCATAGTACAATAGCACTTCATTTTAACACCTTATCACACAACCTTACACACCTCAAATGCATCTTATTAGAACACGCATTTCCAACAACGCAATCTAGAAAACAATCAGAAACTAAATGGATTCTAAAATTACAAACGCACGTGAAGGGATTAAACGCAGATATCGGAATTCTCCGTTATTACAAATATTTCACAGACGCTGCCACTGTCGATAACAACAGAGACAAAGAAGCCGTTAAACAGTAATAACATTTGATAAACGGTATCTAACGAACCTGAAAATTTATGACAAAAAATAATTAAAAAATAAGTGAATCCAATACTCCATAATATCGAGTTCATTCATTTATACATTTTTAATGCTTCATAATAACGCCCAATTAAAAAAAACAACATTTTTTGAAAAAATATATATACCGAGAGAAGTATACGGAGACCACCTAAAATACAATATATATATTGTGTGTGTGTGTGTGTGTGTGTGTGTGTGTGTGTGCGTGTTTCTGTGTGTGTATGATGAGAAAAATTGTACTCAAGAAGGCAGCCTTAAAAACTGAGAGTCGTATGACCTTGTTACAAGGAGTGACCGTGCTTGAAGCTATAAAAAGAACAATAGCATCTTACGATATTTGAAGCGGGCAGTTTTCATAATTCAAAGCAATAAATCTCTAATATCATTCTCCTCCTCCCCCCACTCCCCCAATACCATCACCACCCCTCCACCCCCACACCAATCTGGTTGGATTCACAATTTGGCTAAGTGCCATAAAACGGCCATTTGTTCCCGAATACAATTCGTGAAATTTGGCACGATTTCCAGCGAAGAGTCCATCTACAAAAGAGAATCTACATTCCTTACTTTCAACTGAAGGAGGATGGTAAAACAAAAACAAAAACAAAAAATAAAACAAAAAAAAAAAACGTGTGTTCGGAGAATTTGTAAGAATGCTGTTTTATTGTTTCGCTTAAGCGACCGACATTTTTTTTTACATGTCACAAGAAATCAAAGGAAATATTAAGAAGACTGGCAAAAACAAAAAACAAAACAAGCCCCCCCCCCAACCACCCAGAACCCTCCCCCCCAAAAAAAAAAAAACAAAAAACAAACCAAAAACCATAAAACAACCTGTGTTTGGAGAATTTGTAAGAATGCTGTTTTATTGTTTCGCTAAAGCGAACGAAAATTTTTACATGTGACAAGAAATCAAAGGAAATATTAAGAAGACTGGCAAAAAAAAAAGAAAACCCAAAAAATCCCACCAAAACAGCAGTACCCCCAACCCACCAAAAAAACAACAAACAAACAAACAAAACACCCACCGGGTGGAGTAAAAATTATTTTTGAAAGATATTGCCTGAGAGAGGTGGGAGTTAAAAATTCAATGTCAGAGAGTTTGTATCATAAGTAAAGTAAAATCATCAAATTTATTAAAGGACTATAAAAAATAAAACAATTTGCAATGGAAACTTAGTTCTGCCCCACCCCCTCAAATGAAATATTCAAAATAATTATTTAAATAATTATTTTGAATATTGTTATATCGCGAGATGTAGAATATACAGAATTGATAATAAAAACAGGGAATATGTTAACAATAACAATATTTGTTTTATTGGTAGTGGGATGGTTTTGGATTCAGTTCGGCTTGATGATAGGATACGCGTGTGTCACGTACCGGGTTCGGTTCTTGTCTGTCTGGCAGTCAAAAGAAAGAGGAGAAAAAGGACATGTTACACAGAAAAATAAGAAGAGAGAGAGAGAGAGAGAGAGAGAGAGAGAGAGAGAGAGAGAGAGAGAGAGAGAGAGAGGGGATGAGTGCGTGGAAGTGATAACGCTAATCTGTTTCAATCGATCATAAAGACATGAAAAGAAGGAAAGAGAGAGAGAGAGAGAGTTAAATCAAGATTACTATCCTTTTACATATTGAACTATTTAGCAATAGCTATTAAATAAACATATCAAACGTTGTAATAATTAAATTAACATATTTTGGTATATCCACAGGTTTTGCTAATATGTTATTATCTCAATCCACCCATGATGCTTAAGGACAGAATCTTGATGGCCGAACATGAGATGCGACACTCCACTTTGGCCCTTACCTGGGCTAGACGGTTGGTCAGCGAATCGCCTTTTGGTCATGTCAAGCCCTAGCACCTATATGATTATCCCAACCCTATTGCCCTTATGGCAAGCACCAACCTTTTTTTTCATCATATACGTGCAAGAAGGTGGTGGTAGAGGGACCTAGTGTGCTGGATATGACGTTAAACTCTATCTATATGGTAAAGTTTCAATTCTTGAGCTCTGGGGAATATGGAGTTACCCTTCATAACCATTATTCTCAGGTCTACTCTGTTCTGGAGTGGTAGTACCTGTTAGGGTCCTGTCTATGGTTTAGAAAATAGAAGAGATAGGAAAAAATGAATTTAAAAAATGTGTTTGAAAAATTGAGTGACAAAAATTCAATTCTAATCAAGGATGAATAAAATAAAATGTCTTCGGCATAAAATAACCCAACAAGAGTTGACACGCCGTAAAATCCAACCAGCCAACCAGCCAACTAAATTTTGAGCGTCAAAATATAAGCGGAAAAAATGAATTAAATGTTTATAGGGCACATTCAGAATTAAAAAAAATTCTTCGATTCCGCACTCTCTATGATAATCGTCTCACAGAACCGAATCATCTGTCACGAGACATACGCATAGATATGATTTTTATCATTGTCGTAAATTTCTCTGGAGAGAAGCCCTGCAACCGTCGCGCTTCGCCGTTTCAGATTCGCAACGAGACTAGCAACTCTTTATCAAAAACTAGAATGTGAACCTCGGAAAAGTGACTAATGGCGTTGGCTACATTGTCACCAAAAATACGAGGATAAAGAAGAAGATTATTGTTACATAATCTATGCGGTTGCATAAGATTATTGTCAATCCCCTGTATTTCTAAAGGGATGGCCCTTTTCATATCACGGGCTGGACTTTCCATGGAATATTACAGAAAGCCCGCGAAATACGTGAAGTCACGTGGGACCTGGTTGGGTCTTCAGTTTCAGTTTGGACGTCGGGCAGAGAAGATGTCCTGCCTTAACTGGAACTCACTGCATACGCTCGCTATGTTAGTCAGATGTTTAGTTACATGAAATGTTTAGTTAAGTAAATAAAAGCTTATGAAAATAACACGGTTTGTGGTTGGTGAATGTCTTGGTAACAAGACCGATCTAGAAGAAGAAATGAGTTAAGTGCGACCGACCACCAAGACGAAGTCCAGACGCTAGAAAAGATGTTAGAAGAAGACGTAAGATAGAAAAGACGTCAGAAGAAGATAGAAGAAAAGAAGTAAAGAAAGGGTATACAACATTATTGCTGAGCCACAGTCTCTATGCACGAATAGAAAAAGAACAAAAAAATATGACGTAAGATATTAACAACATTTTGAAGCACGCATACGCAAAATAATCTCCCTGGACTAGATATTTGCCACGTACTCCACGTGTACGGGTTAGGCACAAGGCCCTATTAATGAGGGACCACCCACGAACCGAAGCTCATGGGTGGCGGATGAAAAAATTGCGTTGATCCTGTCAGCATTCCCCCTCAAGGGAGGCGCCTCATACACTTGGTAATAAACCCACCC
>CM042162.1:72712654-72725154 GCA_023376005.1 Doryteuthis pealeii | reverse complement strand
CCGACAGGTAGCCTTTCATACGTTGTTGCAAAAATTATAGTAATTTTTCAATCTTATCTACAATTGTTGGTTTTTCCATCTCCTTGTATTACATGTTAGACAGCTGATGAACTTTGAGAATTTAGGCTAAAAATAAAGGCCAGACACCAGGTGAATAGAATTTGGTTTAAAAGGTAATTTGAAACAAATTTAAGTAGAAATAAAAAAGAAAATTATAATAAAAGAATCGTAAGAAACATTGCAATTAATTACAATAGAAAAACCATGTAAAATTCTCTGGGGCGATCAGAGGAAAACTTTCTCAAACTAAAAAGCACAAATAAATTAAAAGCTTTGCTAAAAACAATGAATAAAGAAAGGAAACGTCTAAGACTTTGACGCCAGTTTAAAACAGAAGCCAAAATAGAAATTTCAAAATTTGTTAACCCGTTACAGACAGAATCTCTTTGTCCCTGTCAGCTGGGGCTGTAGCTTTGGTTTGATTTGTTTTACGGCATATCAACCTCAGTGGGTCATTTAAAGCCGATAAAGTTTTGAAATAAATTAATTCTTAATGGATACTCAATTTTGTTTATAAATACATTTTTTCTATTTAACCCATAGATGGGACCCTAACAGGTACTACCACTCCGGGTCAGAGTGGACCAGGAAGCAATGGTTATGAAAGGGTGCTCCACATTCCCCAAACCTCCAAAACTGGAACCTCACTATCAGATAGAGTCATTCCTAGGACATGTAGACCCTCAGCCACCGCCTTCTAGCACCCATATGATAAAAAGGGTTGGGCTTGCATTGCATTTTTGCAGTTGAAATAAATTATTATGATGAAGAAATTTAATGCTTTTTTCTTCATTTAAAATAATCAGATGAATGTTGAAAATGATGATTGATAATACTAACAGGGAAAAATGTAAAAATATTCCGTACACAGAAATTTTTTACGACCTTCATCAATTTTTGTCTCTACTCAAAAATAAAAAATTCACTCTGATGAAGGTCGTAAAAAAAATCTCTCCCGTGTACCGATATTTTTTACATTTTTCCCTTTATTATTACTAGCGAATATATGACACCTCCGGTGCAAGTATTTTTAATTTTATAATAAAATATCATATTAAATTAGAAAGGCTAATGGAAATGGACAAGATGTAATAAAAAAGATTTGAACAGAGGGGATATAATGAAAAATAGAAAACAACTGAAACTACTCTTCCATCATACTCTCCGTCTTTCATTGTTATTTTCTAATTTAAGTAATTTAGTTATAAGAGGAAGTAAAGAATAAATTACAGTTATTTTTTCTTGTTAAGGATTTCATTTTAAGATTTATTGAAGAGATTTTTGTATATTCATATAAATAAAACCAAAACAATTAGAAATCAATAATACTAGCATATATTTATCAAAATCGATTTTTTAAATAATATGCAAATTAGCCTTCCCTTCACTGTAAACCTGCTTTGTTGTATATATAAATAAATTGCATGTTTTCAGTATGGTAGATATAGTAACAGTTAATAATGTAAAACAATTTTATTAATAATTAGGTTTAGATAAAAATAAAATCAAAATATGATGAAGCGAATTTAACATTTTTCCTTTCATTAATCCATCTACCTCCCTCAATCTTGTTATTCTTCTATCATCTATCTTTCTATCTATCTCTGTTAGCTCAGCGGTTAGAGCGTTCGGCTAGAAACCACAAAGTTCTAGTTCGATACCGCCCTCGCCAACTCAGCGTATGAGTAGCACAGGGATCATCAAAAATGGATAAAGCAAAAAAGTCTTCAGCATAAAATAACCCAACAAGGCTTGACATGCCATAAAATCAACCAACCAAACTAGCCTTGCTGGGTTATATAGTATCATTAAATTTAAGTATACACTTTTAAAAACTCTCATCTTACTCAACATTGATAGCAACCTAGTACTGATGGGCCGGGTTAGCTCAGTCGGTAGAACGTTTCGCTAGAAACCACAAGGTTCCTACTTCGATACCGGTCCTCGCCAACTCAGCGCATGGAGTAGCACAGGGATCTGTGCGGTAAAGTAAGGAGCTGATGGTAGGTGGTGGCCCACCACCTCAGACGCCAAAACAATATATGTTGTGCGTGTGCGTGCGTGCGCGCGTGTGTGTGTGTGTGCGCACGCACGCTGTGTGTGTGTGGAAATATAGACAAAACACGAAAGTCTTCTTCACGATGAATATTCATTCGTATGTTAATATCGACGCGAGGTTGCATCTAATGTAAACTATTATCACGTGTCTGTCATGGGATCAAAAGGTCATCGGTAATTTTCCATAGATCATAACCGGTAATTTTCCATAGATCTCAAATTTTCCATAGAAAATTAACCGGTAATTTTTCCATTGATCTCAAATTGTCTTGATCCCAAATTAAACGGGCCCTTGATTAAAATTCTTAGCTACAGGTATGTCACAATTCATGATCTCTCATGTGCGGCTTAAAGTGAGAGACATTTTTTAAACAGAGAACGATACAAGTTAACAGCAATAATACTTTTAGAATTAAAAGGTCTGGACTCTTCCATTTTTTCAACTTTGTGGTTTATCTGCTCAAATTGAATAGCGTTGTTTTTTCTTTCACCTGCCACTCTTAATTTTAGTCTCCCATTTATCAGAGAGCGCGAAACATTTATAGTCAAGTTGTGTATATCTATTAATATATATATATATATATATATATATATATATTTATATATTAATAGATATACACAACTGACTATAAATGTTATAACAAATTATTTATAGTCAGTTGTGTATGTAATATTATATATATATATATATATATATATATAATATATATATGTGTGTGTGTGCTTAATTGGAGTCGTACCTAATTTTGAAAATTAATTAATTAATAATGAATTAGGCGGGAATGCCTATTTAAATGTAGGCTAAACAAATCGAGAAAAATCAATCTCTGTATGTACATTTCGGCCTATTGGCAGTCCGGTTTCAGATCACGCACAGGGCGGCCTTCCCTATCTATAGCTCTGCTGATGAGGCCTAATAGGCCGAAATGTACAACAGAGATTGATTTTTCTCGATTTGTTTAGCCATACATTTAAATAGGCATTTCCCGCCTAATTCATTATTAATTAATTAATTTTCAAAATTAGGTACGACTCCAATTAAGCACATATTCTCCAAAAAATGTCGGCAAAAAAGCCATTCCAAAACATACCTTGTTTAACACTTATCATATAATATATATATATATATATATATATATATATATATAGCGTATTGAAAAGGTGGAATGAAAATATCAATAATCATATACAATGGATAGTTCACCGATAAAAAGGATATACATTATCGACATGACCGATAAAAAATATTGCGCGAATGCCCACATTGGTGAATAATGTAACAACTTTCGTTCGTTTTTGCAGAATTAAGGTTTTTTGTTTTGTGAACTAATTGACATATTTCTCCGATCCAAACACCACGGAGTGAATAAGCTCTGATGATGATTTTTGTAAAATCGAAATATTGATCAGTATCAGCTATGATATATATTATAAATGTTTTCTCTTTAACAGCATTATGTGATGTTTCATTCACCTTTCATACTCATATTGTCGGATTCATTTCCTTTCTTTTAACTATATATATATATATATATATATATATATATATATATATATATATATATATATTAATAGATATATACAACTGACTATAAATGTTTCGCGAGGGATCCAGTTTCTTATTCAGTTCTTGATTGGAATCCCGCGACCAACATTCCCCCTCTACACACGCGATGCCGAGTAACCACTAGTATTGAAATAAAGATGAGGACAACAGTCCGAATTTCTCTGAATGTTTCAGATGAGGCTTGATTAGTATTATCTGCATATTCGGACTATTGTATCCTGTTCTCATTCCGCTAACCGTAGCTTGCGGTAGGAGTCGTGTTAACTTATTTTCTATGTTACTGCCTCTACTCAGGATTGAACCCGGAATCCAGAGATAACAGTCACTTAACTGTCTTTAACCTAACTACCTTATCCACTAGGCCATGTCTCCAATTGGCCCAATTACGACAAGAAAGTTCCCGAGTTCAAAAAGAAGTTCCCGAAAACATAAAATTAATCAAAACATTATTTATCCCCCCCCCCCATTGGCTATTACATTTGTCTCGGCTCTTTGTTCTATTATATTTACTGACGCCACCAAGAGCGGAATTGAATTCATAACAACAGAGTATTGTGGAATAATTCTCACCTGACGCGCGAAGCACACCTGAACATCCGGGGTCATAGTTTAACCAAAAGCATCAGGTGTCTACGACAACTCATCCTGTAATATAAGGGGTGTATTCATGACTGTTACTATTCAATCTTTGGAATTACAAAGTTTATATACATATAAATATATATATATATGTGTGTGTGTGGCGCGCGTGTGGTGTGTGTGAGGAAAAGGAAGTGAATCCGACGGTATGTAGTATATTAAGAAAGAATGAAAAAAACACAGGTTTAAAATGGGTTAAGTGGTGAGTTTATTGGCCGACGCTGCAGTGTTTCGATCATTAATTAGATCATCTTCAGGGCATTTTGTTGGTATGTGGAAGGTGATAAAACATTTTTTATCTCAGAATAAGGAGAAATATATATATATATATGTATAAAAATAATTTTATGGTAAAACACAGGTTCAATTTCTTATATTTGATATATTTTAGCAAGAATTCTGTATTCATGGTTCTTTTACTATAAAGTTCTTGCATCGAAACTTATAAACATTTTCTGATTATAATTATACAAACTTATCTTTGACGTCATATTTCAAACCGTTTCCTTTTTTTCAAACCTCAAATTTTAAACAGACTGAATAACAAGGACTATCACTCGCTTTCTCGTTATTCTGTGATAAAAATTTCTTATTACCTTCCTATACCAATAAATTCCCTGAAGATGATCTGATTAATAGATCCGAAACATCTATAGGTCGGCAATAAACTCACCACTTAACTCATTAAACCGTATGTGTATTTTTCATCTTTCTTAATAGACTACATACTGTCGGATTCACTTCCTTTTCTTTCACACAGCATAATATATAATTATATATATGTGCGCGCGCGCGTGTGTGTGCTGTGTGTGTGTGTGTGTGTGTGTGTGTGTGTGTGTGAGTGTGTGTGTGTGTGTGTGTGTGTGTGTGTGTTATATCATATATTTAGAATATGAAAAATGACGCTCAGTATGAATGCAGACCCCACTAAGATCAAACTTTTAAAAAATGTAATATGAGTGTGTGTGTGTGTGTGTGTGTGTGTGTGTGGAGAAAGGTAGACAAACGCGGGATGTTGTAGAAAAATGGATGTTTATTGTAGGTAGTGATGTCATCACAACCTACAATAAACATCCATCTTGTACAACATCCCGCGTTTGTCTACCTTTCTCCACACACACACACACACACAGATATATATATATATATATATGTATATATATATATATATATATGGAGGCGCGTGGTCTAATGGTTAGTCGTGGGAAATGGACTCATCAACGCAAGTTCAATTCCTGGACGAAGCTGTTCGCATTTCACATAGCGCTAATACCCTTGAGAAAGGTATGAATCCAGTTCTCCCTCCAGCTATGGGTAAATAGTAGGGCAGACTTGGCTCTTTATCCTTGATTAAGCAACCAGTCTAGGAGAAGAAAACTCTGAATTCAAACCTGTTAAACTCCGCTTAAGAAATTGACCTTGTGTCGCATCCTGCTCGTGCAGAGGGGTTGTTATATATTATATATATATAATATATATATATATATATATATATACGTGTGTGCGTGCGCACCGCGTGTGTGTGTGTAAATTCAATCAAATCCGACAGTATAAAATATAGATAAAGAAAAACAATTGTATGATTGTGCTGTCTCCCCCCCCCAAAAAAAAGGAGATTGACATATATACTATTGTTCAGCAAATACCATGACAACTGGCGATTTGTTAAATTACTTTCATAGAAATAATCATCTCTTTTCAAAAACAAATGCTATTTAGGCATTAGATGGACGCGAGGTGCAATTCAGGTGCCCGGATGTTGGCGTTTACAGGCGTCCATCCGAATGCACGTGAATTGTGCGTTGCACGGACGCGAGGTTCGACTGATGTGTCCGGATGTTTGAGTAATGTGCCGATAAATAACCAAAGCGAGTAGGGTGACAAGCAGAGAAGCTCTCGGCTTACGTGAGACGGCAGTGAGAAAATCTGATTTTCAGCTGCTGGTCGAAGACTGTGTTGACCAAAAGAAAGTTTGGCCTGCGAGAAGACAGTGAACTCGCTTCTTTTTATTCACTTCTTCTCAGCAGGAACTTGTTGAAGCAAATATCTAAACCCCCCCCCACCTTCTATAAGAATGTGTATGGAAAAATCATATCCACATTCTTGATATTATGCTCTACCACTTCAAGAAAGGCTGGGATGCAGCACCGTCATTTCCCAACCTCAAACTTTTTGGTTAAAGGAACAATAAGCAAAAGCCAAGTTGAAAGATGGTTCAGGAAATTCAAATCTGGTGATACAAACTTCGCAGATGCAGAAGGAACAAGTCAACCATCAAATTCCAACGACCAGGCACTTTTGGCAGTCGTAGAAGAGGACGAAAGCTTGAAAACAAGAAAATTGGCCGAAGACTTTAATGTGGACCATTACAACTATCGTTCGTCCACTCAAAAAGCTCGGTAAAAAGTATCAACCGGATGTGTCCCCCCATGAACTCTCCAATAACAGCAAAGCCGAACGTGTCCGAATTTTAACTGATTTTTCCGCAATTATGCACGAACCGAATATAACAATTTTAATTCTGGAATAACTCTAATGGAAATTGTGACAGAGAATTCCCCAGGGGGTTTAAACGGGTTAGAGTGACCGGGTGTATTAGCATGCTTGTGTAATCAGCTATTGGGTGGGGGTGGGGAGTGGTACTCTGGCTGGTTGTGAACAACGGGGTGCGTGCTGTAATGGTCATTGTTGTAAGAAATGGACATGGCGACGCGAGTTCAAATCCTAGAAAATGCCGTTTGTATCACACATTGCGCTAATAGTCTTAGGAAAGGTATGCATCCAACTACTCTCGCTCTAGCTATGGGTAAATAGTAGTGCAGAATGGCTCTTTAACATTGATTAGACAACCAATCTAATAGAAGGAAAATTCTTAATTCAAACAATTCTCTTCTTGTTATTCAAACTAATCTGATAGCTTCTCCTCTTATTTTATGTTCTAGTTATATTAATAGAAGAAGAAGAAGAAGAAGAAGAAGAAGAAGAGGGAAGAATCTAATAGAGAAGAGAAAGAAGAAGAAAGAAAGAAAGAAAGAAAGAAAGAAAGAGTAGGGAGACGGAAACCGAACCTAGAAAAGAAAGAAAGAAAGAGAATAGGTAGGGGAAGAAGATAATATAAAGTTGAAAAAATTTTCAGAAGAAGAGAAGAATGAAAGAATAGAAGAAGAAAAAGAAGAAGAAGAAGAAGAAGAAGAAGAAGAAGAAGAAGAAGAAGAAGAAGAAAGAATAAAAGAATGAAAGAAGAAGAAAAGAAGAAGAAGAAGAAGAAGAAAATGAAAGAAAGAAGAAGAAGAAGAAGAAGAAGAAAAGAAGAAGAAGAAGAAGAAAGAGAAGAGAAGAAGAAGAAGAGAAGAAGAATGAAAGAAGAAAAAGAAAGAAGAAGAAGAAGAAGAAGAGAAGAAGAAGAAAGAATGAAAGAAGAAGAAGAAGAAGAATGAAAGAAGAAGAAGAAGAGAAGAAAGAAGAATGAAGAATAAAAGATAAGAAGAAGAATGAAAGAATGAAAGAAGAAGAATGAAAGAAGAAGAAGAAGAAGAGAAGAAGAGAAGAAGAGAAGAAGAAGAATGAAAGAATAAAGAAAGAGAAGAATGAAAGAATGAAAGAAGAAGAATGAAAGAATAAAAGAAGAAGAAAGAAAGAAGAAGAAGAAGAAGAAGAAGAAGAAGAAAGTTCAAATCTGGTGATACAAACCTCGCAGACGAAGAAGGATGAGGTTGACCATCAACCTTCAACGACCAGGCGCTTTTGACAACGAGAATCTTGACCGAAGACTTCAATGGAGACCATTCGACCATTATTCGTCGTCTCAAAAAGCTCAGAAAAGTATGGATCCCGAGGTTACAGTGGCCTGAACGTTGTGTTTATACACAATAAAGGTGAGGACAACAGTCCAATACATCAGGGATTCCCAACCTTTTTCAGCCCATGGCTCACTTTCAGATCCGAATTTTTTTTGTGGCCCATGAAATTATTATAATAGAAATTATTCAATTAGCATATATAAAGTCAATATATATAAAACATAATATAGGGGGTGTATCAGGGGCGTAAATCTCTCCCCACTCTCCCCCTACCGTGAATTAGTTGACATCTTACTTTCTAGAAAATATAAATTTCCCACATATATATATTTACCAACCCCTCTGGACAAGCAGGATGTGACACAAGGTCAATTTCTTAAGCGGAGTTCAGCAGGTTTGAATTCAGAGTTTTCCTTCTCTTAGACCGGTTGCCTTACCAAGGTTAAAGAAACCCAGTCTGCCCTACTATTCATCCATAAGTGAAGGGAGTGTAGGATTCATACCTTTCCCAAGGGTATTAGCGCTAAGTGAAATGTAATTAGCACGTCCAGGATTTGAACTCGGGGCGACGAGTCCATTTCCCATGACTTTAACCATTACACTTCCATCATATATGATTGGATTTTGTATATATCACGTATGCTCTGAAATTATATAGAATTATAATATTTCCTTGGCCCACCGGAAATTTGCTGTGGCCCATTTTGGCCATAGGTTGGGAACCCCTCCGATATATTATAAAAGATTTTAAAAAGTCGTCGGGGCGGCCTAAAGTCGGTATCAGCCAGTCAGCGAGGGAGTCTATCCCCTTTTCAATAGCGCTAGACCAAGAAGATTGTTTTGGCGTCTGAGGTGGAGCGCCACACCTACCATCAGCTCCTTACTTTACGGCACAGATCTCTGTGCTACTCATACGCTGAATTGGCAAGGACCGGTGTCGAACTAGGAACCTTGTGGTTTCTAGCCCAATGCTCTACCGACTGAGCTATAATTATTCATATCAAGCCGAATGTGTCCGAATTTTTACCGATTTACTGCAGCGAACCTCAATAATTAGGCGCCAACCAAATAATAAACGTTTCTGGGATTTCTAAATATTTTTCAGACCTTGACTTTGGGATTAGCTTCGTCGATGGCTTTAGGAGCTCTCCTAGCTTATTGACTAATTAGTTCCGCGTGTTTGCTTGCATTGGCGGCACAACAAAATGCTTTCGGTCTGTCTGTTGAAGTCTGAGCCAAGATAATTGAGTTGAATGCTTAATTGTCGAAAACTAACTAATATGGCGACACACCATATCATATTACTTATTATGCCCAGCGTGAATATGTTAGCAAGGTGTTAACCAACGGGAACACGTTTAACTATTTTTTTTATGAGTCGATATGTGTTATAAGTTTAGCTCAACCAAAGGAATTCAATAACAAAACACACACACAACCACACAGATACACATAAACATACACAACCGCTCACACATACACACACACACACTATATATATATATATATATATATATATCTTATTATAATGGAGATTGTGGGTTTGTCTATCTGTAACCGAAACTATATTACTATTCAAGTCACAATTCCCTTTGTTATTTACATCACATTCTCCATGATTTTATTTTTATTTAAACCTCAATTATTAATAAAATTGGTTTACATCATTAATACTGTTGACCATATCTACATATTAATAACATGCAATTGTATTTATATATATAACAAAATAGCGGTTTACAGTGTGAATGGGAAGGCTAATCTGCATATTGATATTTAAAATTTGATTTTAATAAATATATGCTTAGTATTATTGATTTCTAATTGTTTGGTTTTATCTTATTGAATATGAGCAAAAATCTCGGGGATAAATCTTAAAAGAAATCCATTAACAAGAAGAAATAAGTGTAATTTTATTCTTTACTTCCTATTTTAACTGAATAGTTAAATTAGGAAAATTTACCACTGAAAGACGGGAGTAAGGGAAAATGATGGAAGAGTTAGTTTCAAAGCTGTTCTATTTTTCAATCATACCCCCTCTGTTCCAAATATTTTTATCTGAATTTTTATTCAGTTTCATTAGCCTTTCTAATTTAACATATTTTATTATATTAAAACTTAAATACTTGCACCCGGAGGGTGCATATATTTGCTAGTATTACTTATTATGCCCAGCGTGAATATGTTAGCAAGGTGTTAACCAACGTGAACACGTTTAACTGTTTTTTTTATGAGTCGATATGTGTTATAAGTTTAGCTCAACCAAAGGAATTCAATAACACACACACACACACAACCACACAGATACACATAAACATACACAACCACCCACATACACACACACACACACACTATATATATATATATATATATATATATATATATATATATATGTATAAGTAAGTAAAGTCGTCGAGGCGGCCTAATGTCGGTATCAGCCAATCAGCGAGGGAGTCTATCCCCTTTTCACTAGCGCTAGACCAAGGAGATTGTTTTTGCATCTGAGGCGGTGCGCCACACCTACCATCAGCTCCTTACTTTACCGCAATGATCCCTGTGCTACTCGTACGCTGAGTTAGCGAGGGCCGGTATTGAACTAGGAACGCTCTAACGACTGAGCTATATACATATATATATATATATATATATATATATATATATATATTATATATATAATTATATATATATAATTTATATATATAACATTATATATATATAGCGTGTCTACGTATAATATTATATATATATATATATATATATATATATATATATATATTATTGTATTGTCTGCACCATCTGGACCCTTCCAGGCCGTTGTCGTATCAGTGCTGCTGTATGGCTGCACCACCTAGACCTTAACTAAGCGACTAGAGAATAAACTAGACGGGAGCTGCACAAGAATGCTGTGGGTGATCCTGAACAAGACGTGGAAACAACACCCTACGAGAAAACAGCTGTACGATCGCCTGCCACATATCACACAAACCATCCGAGTAAGACGGACAAGACACGCGGGGCACTGCTGGAGAAGCAAGGACGAACTCATAAGCGACGTCCTCCTGTGGAAGCCAGCACATGGACAAGCCAGCGTGGGCCGACCAGCAAAGACGTACATTGATCAGCTCTGTGCGGATACAGGATGCTGCATAGAGGACCCCCCGAGAACGATGAGCGATAGGGACGGGTGGAGAGAGATTGTCATGAATATCCGCGCTGACAGCGAGACATGATGATGATGATGATGATGATGATGATGATGATGATGTTGATATATATTATATATATATATAATTATATATATAAATAAATTATATATATACATTATATATAAATGTGTGCATGTGTGTGAGTATGTGGAGGTGTGTATGTGAGCGTGTGGGTTAAAAAATGTCAGCCCCCTTGTGGGAGTACCTTTATGAGTTCAATTTCCATATGTTCACCATTCTTGTTAACACATTCTTAGAATCTCCCACGGGCGATTAAAAATGTTTTAATTCTTCTCCGGAAGTATTATTAGAAAATTAGAACTGATATTACAGCTGGGTGAATATTCCAATTATATAACGAGAAGGTATCTTGTTCTCATTCCGCTAACCATAGCTGGGGTAGAGGCGTTAAGCTGTGTTAATTATTATTCTATGTTACTGTCTCCTTTGACCAGGATTGAACCTGCAGTCTAGAGATAACTGTCACTTAGAACTGTCTTAACCCAACTCCTTTATCTACTTTATCCAATTTTAGCCTTTTCGCTGCATCGTCGACAATAAACATCCAGTTTTCATAACATCCCGTGTTTGTCTACTTTTCTCCACATATTGTCGGATTAACCTCCTCATATTTCTCCCATATCTATCTGTGACTCTAACAATAAGAGCACACATTGAGCTCTCAAACTGCGACAAGTTGTTTAAAAAAAAAACTATGCCGTAAGGAAGATTTCTTCTCTGGACTTTTGGATTATATATCTATATTGAATTAATGTAATAATTATATATATATGTATATTGTGTTGTAAGTTTATCGCATATGCTTTGCATATTTCTATCTATTTTTTTATAATAGAAAATAAAAATACTGTTTTTTAAAGCATGAAAGTTGGTATTCAAATAGATTAATATTAAAAAAATACTCTTGACTTACCAATTGTGACCGAATCATCAATTTGAACACCAATAACCCTGTAATTCTCTTTTTGTTTTGGATACTTCGGCATTGTCTTCAGTAAACGGATGAATGCCAATGTTCAATAGACAGCCATACGATCACTTACCCTTTTTTATGACATTATGATTCAAAATTCTTCACCTATCATCGACTACCTTAACAGGGAAAATCTTTCCGAGTGTTATTCTAACACCAGGCACGCACGCACGAGG
>CM042162.1:72705154-72707654 GCA_023376005.1 Doryteuthis pealeii | reverse complement strand
TATATATATATATATATATATATATATAGGGAGACTGAATATATATATAATATATATATATATATATATATATATATATATATATATATACGTGTTTACGTGATGTCGAATGCACTTTTTTTGTACGTATATATATATATATATATATATATATATATATACGAGTAATCGATGGCAATTGATCGGTATCTCGATTAATTCAGTCGATTTAACCCTGAAGATCCTTATGGAGAAACTCGAGTAGGTTATCTCTTGTACCCATTTTATAATATATATGCATATATATATATATACATATATATATATACAGGGAGACTGAATATATATATATATATATATATATATATATAATATATATATATATATATATATATATATATACATATGAGAGTACGCAAAACAGTTTGTTTGATATGGCTATGCCGACAATATTTGGGAGAAATTTTGCTTAATTGAAGTCATGCCTAATTTGAAAATTAATTAGTTGATAATTAATGAATTAGGCGAATATATCTGTTCAAATGTAAGGCGTAAACAAATTGAGAAAAAGTCAAAGTTTGTTTAGCCTTGCATTTGAACAGATATATTCACCTAATTCATTATATATATATATATATTATAATATATATATATATATATATATATATATATATGGCAGCTGAAGTGGGGGGGTAAAATATATAAAAGAAATGTCTTTCCTTCATGTTGCTCCAACATTTACATGGTCTTATCCCCCTCTTTTACCCAATATATATACAGTTTGACTTTTAAACGACCTAGCGGTTGTTACTTTTGAAATGCACCGTTCGAAAGGGCCCTTAAGTTTCTCCTTCTTTTGCTCTCTTTTCTTTTTACTTCTGTTTAAAAATTGCTGTTCAATCAAGTATGATTCTTTTTTTAATTTATATACAAATTTAGCTGTACCAAAAGTATATATATATATATATATATATATATATATATATATATATATATATAGTTGAATGAAGTGACAAATAAAAGTTTTAGCTTTTATTCATTTATTTGGGAACGATATTACTACCAATGGTTTCCTGCTAAAAAGCATTCATCAGGTAAACGAAATAGTTTTTTTTTTTTAAACCATTTCGTTTACCTGATGAATGCTTTTAGCAGGAAACCATTGGTAGTAATATCGTTCCCAAATAAATGAATAAAAGCTAAAACTTTTATCTGTCACTTCATTCAACTATCAACGCTCTATCACAGATATTGAGCACTCTTCTAATAACACTGTACGTTGGATTACTATTACTTTTTCTAGTATACTAGTACCAACCACACATATTAAGATATATATATATATATATATATATATATATATATATATATATATATATATATATATAAAGATAATCTACTGAGTCAGACGAACCTACTATAACTAATAGTAGGTTCGTCTGACTCAGTAGATTATCTTTATTACTTGGCTCTACTTAGATATCGAGCACTTTTTACAAATTAGCTTCTCCTAGCGGTTGTATGAATATATATATCTTATATACATATATATACATATAAATTTTTTTTCTTTTGGCCAAATACTATACTAATAGATTATTTTTTGTTGGTACGAATATCTTGGTCTTTTCTTTTTTTCAAAAATTTTTTCTTCCTGGTTGATGTTTGGTAGTATATTTTTACAATCAAACTCTCTGCCGGGTTTTTTCTCTCCGCAAGGATCTACCAACACGCTTGGTATATTAAATTATATATATATATATATATATATATATATATATATATATATATATATATATATATATATATATATATATATATTAAACTAATATTTTTTTAATTTCTTAAGCAGGGTTTGAGAAGTTTGCAATCATAGTTGTCCTACTCCTAAACTGGTTGCCTAGCCAAGGTTAAAGAGCCCAGTGTAGCATACTATTTACCCATAGCTGGAGGGAGAATAGTTGGATTCATACCCTTCCCAAGGGTATTAGCGCTATGGGACTGACCATATAATTACTTAAAGACAAAAACAAAATATTTAGAACCAATTATATTAAAGAAAAAATTGATAAGACGCAACATAATACCAAGTGCAGAATGTGTAGCGACTAAGAAGAAACGGTTAATCATATAAGAAACGAATTCAGTATAAGAGGTCCACACAGTGTTAACTCTGGTTCTTATAAAACATTGGGTTACTTAAAGGATAAGTACCCAATACTTCAGTTAGGAAAACAACAAACAATAATAATAATACTAATAACAATAATAATACTGATTATACACAGTGACAGGTTACAAATAATACATATTGAACAAGATTACAAAAAATATATATAATAATAATAAAAAAATATAATAAAAATAATAATAATAATATAAATAAAATAAAATAAAAAAATATATATGATATTAATAATAATAAAATAAATTAAAGATAATAAAATAATAATCATGATAATTAGATGAATTAAATTACCGATAATAATAATACTAATACATAAATATACTGATTAATATC
>CM042162.1:72697882-72705054 GCA_023376005.1 Doryteuthis pealeii | reverse complement strand
AGAAGAGAGATGGCAAAAATGCATGCAAGCCCCAACCCCTTTTTATCATATGGGTGCTAGAAGGCAATGGCTGCGGGTCTACATGTCCTGGGAATGACGTTAAACTCTATCTGATGGTGAGGTTCCAGTTTTGGAGGTTTGGGGAATGTGGATCACCCCTTCATCACCATTGCTCCCTGGTCCACTCTGACCCGGAGTGGTAGTACCTGTTAGGGTCCCATCTATGGGTTGAATATAAAAACATGAGTTTATAAACAAAATTGTATTATGCATTAATAATGAATTTATTTCACAACTTGGATCGGCATTAAATAACCCACTCATTGAATAATCGATTTGACATTCTTCTCCGACCCAAACAACTATGGAGTGAATGAGCTCTGATGATGATTTTTGTAAAATCGAAAATATTGATCATATCAGCTAATGATTATATTATAAATTGTTTTCTCTTTAACAGCATTGTGTGATGTTTCATTCCATTTCATACTCATTATTGTCGGATTCATTTCTTCTTTTAACTATATATATATATATATATATATATATATATATATATATATATATATATATAATATATAAACTTGTAAATCCTCGCGGTGAGAAAAACCCAGCAAATAGTTTGATTGTAAAAATATACTACCAAACATCAACCGGGGAGAAAAAATATTTTTTGTAAAAAAGAAAAGACCAAGATAATCGTACCAACAAAAAATAATCTATTCGTACAATATTTTGGCCAAAAGAAAAAACAATTTATATGCATATATATATATAAGATATATATATTCGTACAAAACCGCCAGGAAACTAAACGCTAATAAGTAAAAAGTGCTCAATACCTAAGTAGAGCAAATAATAAAGATAAATCTAATGAGTTAGACGAACCTACTAAAATTTTCGCTTAATGCTCTTCAGGGCTGAGATCTGAATATATATATATATATATATATATATATATATATATATATATATAATTGAAAAGGTGACTTACCGGTGAATATGGTCACGAATTTAGATGGTGCAGAATCCAGGGAAGTAAATTCAGTGGATTTAAACCCTGAAGATCCTTATGGTGAAACTCGAGTAGGTTATCACTTGTACCTATATTTAATATATAGATAGATAGATTTTGTGATTTCCGTCTGAAAAGGTTAGCTTCTTAAGGATTTAAAAAAAATTCAAAAAATTTTTTAAAAAGCTTTTGAGCTTTTGGTCGAAATAAATTTATTATGGAATGACAGTTTGTTAAGTCTTTTCTTTCTTTGAAAATTAAATATTGCTCTGTATTTAATCTAATTTCTTGATTATTATACATTGAGCTCTCTTTGGGGATTTATAAAAATCCTTGTATGAATTATATGTTTGCATCTACAAGAGCATACAGTATGGTTATACCGTGAGGTTTTGAAGATCCCAGGTGAAATCATCCCTTTCTACCAGTAATTTGGATACCTTATATATATATTTATATTGTAATACAGCTACAAGTGATAACCCACTCGAGTTTCACCATAAGGATCTTCAGGGTTAAATCCACTGGATTAATCAAGATATTGATTAATTGCAGTGTGTGCTTTTTGCGATAAAGAACCGTTTATCGCGAAAAGCACACACGGTAATCCAGTGGATTTAACCCTGAAGATCCTTATGATGAAACTCGAGTAGGTTATAACTTGTACCTGTATTACAATAAATTTGCTCTATTGAGCACTTTTTATTTGTTATATCGGTGAATTTTGCATCATTGTGACCATATTCACCGGTAAGTCACCTTTTCCATAATACACACACACACACACACGCACACACACATATATAGAGAGATAGATAGATAGATAGATAGATAGATAGATAGATATAACAAGATTGAGGGAGGTAGATAGATATGAAAATATTTAGATACATAAATAGATATCAGCAACATGATCATCAAATTGTGCTTGACCCCCCCTCTGTCTCTGTCTCTCCTCTCCCTCTTTCTCTCTCTCTCTCTCTTTTCCCCTCTCTCTCTTTCCCCTCTCTCTCTTTCTCTCTCTCCTTTTCTCTCCTCTTTCTCTCTCGCTCTCTCTCTCTTTTGTTATCTCTTTCTCTCTTTCTCTTTCTCTCTCTCCTTCTCTCTCTCTTCTTCTCTTCTTTCTCTCTCTCTCTCTTTCTTTTCTCTCTTTCTCTCTCTCTCTTTCTCTCTCTTTCCCCCTCTCTCTCTCCTTTTCTCTCTCTCTTTCTCTCTCTTTCTCTCTCTCCTTTTCTCTCTCTCTTTCTCTTTCTCTCTCTTTCTCTCTCTCTTTCCCCTCTCTCTCTTTCTCTCTCTCCTCTCTCTCTCTTCTCTCTCTCTCTCTCTCTCTTTCCCCCCTCTCTCTCTCCTTTTCTCTTCTCTTTCTTTCTATCTCTCTTCTCTTTCTCTTTCTCTCTCTCTCTCTCTCTCTTTCTACACCCATCTTTATCGGACATCATTCCTGGCAGATCTTCAAGAATCGAAGCACCTGTAAAAAAAAAACAAACATGTAGAGCCCTTCTTCTTCGAAGAGCTCATAACGAAACGGAATATCCCCTCCTCCTCCACAGAACACCGATTCACATAAATATCAACACACGTTTAATATTACAAGTTTTTGGGCAAAGAAAAAAGAGAAGATATCAAATTTGCAGCTTCATTTTCAATGAGATATTTTCCCGTGTGATTTCTTTGAATAAAACTGAAGTTTTGGGGGTGCTATTCGCAGAACTGCGTCTCGGCCTCCTACCTTAAAAAACGCTAGGCGGTGATAGCTGAAAAAAAAGCCAACCCTAACTACAAATAAAGTCCCTAGATGAAGCGGTGCTGCTGAAAAAAACAAACAACTAGCGCTTAAGGTGTTTTCCCGAAAAGTTAATGCGATATTTTACCCCCTCCAGTCTTTTTTCGACAAGTAAATGTAAATATTTTAACCCTCCCCCTCTTTAAAATATTTTAAGGGTGGGGGAGCTAAATATTTACATTTAGTTGTCGATAAAAATCATGGCTTACTTTTAACGCCTTCAAACCACTAAAAAAAATAATTTTATCGATAAAAACGCCTTCAATCCGCTAAAAAATTTTTTTTCTCAGTATTTTCATTTCATTTTAAGTTTCTTTGTCGACAATCAATTACAAATAAAAAAATTAAAAACGTTTTTTTCGGTATTTTTATTTCATTTTAATATATTTATTTCCAACAAACAATTACAAATTCATTCGTAGGGAGGGTTGTTTTTTCAGCTATCACCACCTAGCGTTTTTTAAGGCAGGAGGCTGGGACACAATTCTGCGAAAAGCCCCGTTATTTTTTTTCTTATTGACGAAATGTGAAAAAAGAAGATGCAGAGATGGAGGAAGGCCGTAGAATGTATAAACCGAAACGCTGTGACAAACACGAAAATACACACGCTGTCTTACACTCACAGACACAGATACACATGCGCGTGCGCACTCACACACGCACAACCACACACACACACACACACGTAGGCCACACACACAACCACACACACACACGTAGGCTCACACACTCACACACAACACACACACACTCACACACACACACACACACACACACACGTAGGCTCACACATACGTACAAACGCTCACACATACATATTTACACACATACGCTCACACACACTCATACTCACCCGTACACACACACACGCACACACACGCACATACGCGCGTGCACGCACCCACACACGCTGACACACAGACACACACACTTATACACACGCGTGAGCACTCACACACACACACACATAAACTTTCTTTATTTCAGAGCTTCAGAAATTATTAATTATTAAAATAATTTAATCGATACATAGTTGAAACCATTATTATGTATATATTTATATGTATGCATAGACACACACAGACACACACACATACACACACACACACAATATATATATATATATATAATATATATATATATATAAGAGAGAGAGAGAGAGAGAGAGAGAGAGAGAGGCAGGTGTGTAGAAATAAGAAAAAAAAAAAATTATAAAAAAGATAATATATTTTTCATCACTCTTCAGACACATTATTCATCCTAATGTCGGGATGAAGATAATAATATATATATATAATATAATATATATATATATATCTTATTATAATGGAGATTGTGTGCTTTTCTGTCTGTAACCGAAACTATATTACTACTCATATCACTATTCCCTTAGTTATTGACATCACATTTTCCATGATTGCATTTTTATTTAAACCTCAATTATTAATAAAAATTGTTTTACATTTCTATACTGTTAATCATATCTACATATTAATAACATGCTATTATATTTATATATACAACAAAATAGCGGTTTACAGTGTGAACGGGAAGGCTAATTTGCATATTGATATTAAAAATGTGATTTTATTAAATATGTGCTTAGTATTATTGATTTCTAACTGCTTGGTTTTATTTTAATGAATATAATCAAAAATCTCTTCAATAAATCTTAAATCAACAAGAAAAAATAACTGTCATTTTATTATTTACTTCCTTTTTTAACTAAATACTTAAATTAGAAAAAATAACAATGAAAGACGAGAGTGATGGAAGAGTAAGTTTCAGTTGTTCTATTTTTTATTATACGCCCTCTGTTTCAAATCTTTTTATCGGTATTCTTATTTAGTTTCATTAGCCTTTCTAATTTAATATAATATTTTATTACATTAAACTTAAATACTTGCACCCGGAGGGTGCATATATTTGCTAGTATAATGAATGGAGAATGAATGAAAAAATGATTGGCATACGAAGGTGCTCAATGCTAAAATAGCAGAGCAGCTTTACAATCAAATATTATATATTATGGATTTAATATCCATGATTTTCTTGAAGCATTGTATTTTTATTGGTTTGTTGGTTGGTTTTGAAGGCTATCACAATGCAAGTGTAAAGAAAAATAAGGAAACTATGATGTTGTTTGTTAACCTGTGATTTATTCTTAATATTTCGAGATAAAAAATCTCTTTGACAGAAGATTTCTGAAACTGAAACTGTTGCTCGCGACCATCCATTTGGTTTTGTGTCTTATATCTTCCAAAATTCGGTGTGTTAAAAATAGTCCAGGTTAGCTTAGTCGGTAGAGCGTTCGGCTAGAAACCACAAGGTTCCTAGTTCGATACCAGCCCCCGCCAACTCAGTGTATGAGTAGCATTAATTAATTATTAATTAATTAATTTTCAAAATTAGGTACTACTTCAATTAAGCACATATTCTCCCAAAAATTGTCGGCTAAAAAAAACCCATATCAAAAACACATCGTTTCTGTATTTACTTCTCTATATATATATATATATATATATATATATAATCTACATCTATTATATATATATATATATATATATATATATATATTGTACATATATTATATATATTAATATTACATATATAATACATATATATATATGTATATATATATTATATGATACATATATATAAGATATTATGTATACGATATTATATATATATATATATATATATATATATATATATACCGACCTCTCCGCACGAGCAGGATGTGACACAAGGTCAATTTCTTAAGCGGATTTAACAGGTTTGAATTCAGAGTTTTCCTTCTCCTAGACTGGTTACCTTGCCATGGTTAAAGAGCCCAGTCTGCCCTGCTATTTGCCAATAACTGGAGGGAGTATTGGATTCATACCTTTCCCAAGGGTATTAGCACAATGGGAAATTCAAACAGCTTCGTCCAGGAATTGAACTCGGGTCGACGAGTCCATTTCCCACGACTCTGACTATTAGACCTCGCGCCTTCATATATATATATATATATATATATATTAAATTTTTACTTGAAGGCACTTACAACGCATGTATCGCATAAAATTCGATACTTTTCTTATAGAATGGTAAAGGCGTGTAGTATCATTTGACAAGCTTAATTTCGCTAGGATGGTCAGCTGTGTACTGTGGCCGAGGCGATAAAAGTGTTTCACTAGTGTTTCACTGTGTCTGCTGAAGTCCCGGTTTCGATTTCTGTCGGAAAGAAATCGTTAGTATATACCGCTGATGAGACTTAATAAAGTCGAAACAGTCTGTACGGTATTCTACACACCGAGCCATCCTTTGCCGGAATTACACTTGTCAAAAAGTTCATTTTCTATAAGAAAAAGTATCGAATTTTATGCGATACATGCGTTGTAAGTGCCTTCAAGTAAAAATTTAATATATACTTTATTCAGCAACGTTCTAAATAACAAACATCCAAAAATCTTATATATATATATATATATATAATATATATATATATGTGTGTGTGTTGACCAAGTTTAATATAAGATATTATGTATACGATTTATATATATATATATATATATATATATATAATAATATATATATATATATATATATATATATATATATATATATATATATATGTATGTATGTATGTATGTATGTATGTGTGTGTGTGTGTGTGTTTGACCAAGTTTTCTTATCTGAAAAACATGCCAGGCATTTTTTGCTTATGTAAAGCGATTGGGGTTTAGCGAAATTGGAGATCTCCCCTTTCAACCAACAACCTAAACAATTCTTTTTCTGTTTCTCTTGATTAGAACAAATATGGTGTATAACGGACATTGCTACGGGGTGTACAACCGGGCAGAAATAATGGGACATAAGTATTTTTTTCCAGGGCCTTATCTATACATACTCGTGTTCATTAATTGTAAGACCTTTATGATCTTGAAACGCCCTATTGTCCCCTTGGCAAAAAGGGGTTATTGGCTCTTTAACCATTACATTCCTACCATGCATTTTATATATTAATAATCGTGGTCTTAAATCGTCCGTCCGTTATCATCTTGCAATACCCTCGGATTAAAAATGAGACCTTCCAAATCGTGCAAGATGAAATGCAAAAATGTAAATCCAATATATATATATATACAAGGTGTGTAAAAAAATATCGAGATATTTTGTATTTTTTGACAAACCCTGTATTCTGTATAAACATATTATATAAATTAGCCTGTATCAACAATATATATATATATATATATATATATATATATATATTATATTAATATTTATATTTTTGCTTGAAGGCAATTACAATGCGCATATCGCATAAAATTCGATAATTATAGAAGATAATTATGACAAGTGAATTTCGCAAAGAATTACTCGGTGTGT
>CM042162.1:72672882-72692882 GCA_023376005.1 Doryteuthis pealeii | reverse complement strand
TGTTTGGCTTTTCCGAAGATTGTTTTGTCCAAAGTTCTTTACTTATTGAAAGCGTCGTTGTTGTATTATTCCCGGTTGCCAAAGGGAAGTATTTTTGGTGGTATGAAGGAAGATGGAAACTTCGGGAGGTTTCGGGGGGTTCAGGTGTATAAGAAGAGAGAGAGAGAGAGAGAGAGAGAGAAGAGAGAGAGAGAGAGAGAGAGAGTACAGTGTATCAGAGTGAGGGGAGAGAGAGTATATATGTATCACATACACACACACACACACACACACACACAGAGAGAGAGAGAAGAGGAGAGAGAGAGAGAGAGAGAGAGAGAGTACATATGTATCAGAGAGAGAATGAGAGAGAGAGAGAGAGAGAGAGAGAGAGAGAGAGAGAGAGAGAGAGAGAGAGAGAGAGTGTGTCCACAGATGTATCAGAGAGAGAGAGAGAGAGAGAGAGAGAGAGAGAGTCTGTGTGTGTCTACAAATGTATCAGAAGAGAGAGAGAGAGAGAGAGAGAGAGAGAGAGAGAGAGAGAGAGAGAGAGAGAGAGAGAGTACAGATGTATCAGAGTGAGGGGGAGAGAGAGTACATATGTATCACACACACACACACATACACACACAGAAAGAGAGAGGGAGAGGGAGAGTACATATGTATCAGAGAGAGAAAGAGAGAGAGAGTGTGTCTACAGATGTATCAGAGAGAGAGAGAGAGAGAGAGAGAGAGAGAGAGAGAGAGAGAGAGAGAGAGAGTGTGTATAAATATATCAGAGAGAGAGAGAGATTGAGAGAAAACATAAGTATCAAAGAGAGAATGAGAGAGAGAGAGAGAGAGAGAGAGAGTGAGAGAGAGAGAGAGTATAAATGTATCCGAGAGAGAGAGAGAGAGAGAGAGTGGGAGAAAGAAAGAGAGAGAGTATGTGTGTGCGTACAGATGTATCAGAGAGAGAGAGAGAGAGAGAGAGAGAGAGAGAGAGAGAGAGAGAGAGAGAGATATGGGTGAAAAAGTACCCGAGAGTAAACTATGAATGGAACCCATCTCATCCCCCCCACACACCCTGGAACAATAAGCAAAAAAAATATATATATATATCTCTTATTCTATTGACCGAGAGAGAGAAATCTTATTACCAAAAACTGGGAAAACAGCAGTAGATAATCATGTATATGGATTACGAGCTTAGCCCCCCCCTCCGGGGTCGATGGATCTATATTCCCCTCATGGACCCCTCCCCCTCTCTCTCCCCCTTCTACCCTCTCTTCCACGTTCCCTCTCTCCCTTCTTCTCTCTTTACCCTCCCTCTTTCTTCTTTCCTCTCTTTCTCCTCCCTTTTCTTCCTCCCACCCTCTCTTTATATCTTAATTCATTCTATAGATTTTTTTTATTCTTGGTTACATCCAGAAATTGGCTGAGCCAGTTTTTCTACAATGTTAGAGAAATCTATGAAGTGTCAGTAGATTTTACTCGTTTGCGTGCACATTCTCTGATGATTGATTTGTTGACTGTTCTTTGAGCCACTTCTTCACTACAGATTTCACTTCCTCGTCATTGGAATAATGTTTGCCTCTCAAACCCTCTTTCACGGGGCCGAAGAGAGGCAAACATCACACCAAAAGGGTATAAAAGGGTTGGTTTTTATAAGGCTGCTTGTAACGATACCTCCTACCTAACGGGAGAAACAATGGGAGGTAATCGTGTAAAGTAATGAATGTAATTTCTCCTTTCTTTTGTTCCACCTACCCTCACTTTATAACTTAATTCATTCTATAGATTTTTTTATTCTTGGTTACATTCAGAAATTGGCAGTGTCAGTTTTTCTACAATGTTAGAGAAATCTATGAAGTGTCAGTAGATTTTACTGTAAAGTTTTTAAATGCCATCCTTGGTCAGTTGAAAAGGGCTTAAAGAAAGTCCTGTGTTATGGAATCCTTTGGTAAGTAATACACAACGCTGTTTAAAAGTCTGTTTGATGTGTACGATGCTGGGGTTGGTGTGGTATGAGGTGAGAGGTCAGTAGAGTGTTAGATGGCAAGAGGTGAGAGGTCGGAATCGTGATGGCCTAGTAAGAGGTCAGAACTCTGTAGCATTGTTGATTCAATCCAGTTCGTCTTGTAGTCTGGGCTTTCTCTGCTTTGTATTGAAAAAAAAGGTATCTAGGCAACTGTAAAGTTTTTAAATGCCATCCTTGGCCAGTTGAAAAGAGCTTAAAGAAAGTCCTATGTTATGGAATCCTTTGGTAATCGTATAAGTCCTATCCTGCGTATTGGTAAAGGTCCAGTGTTTTAATCCTATGTCCGTCGTCAAAGAATGTCGGTGTAATTATGGCCAGTAGGGCCGGTTAAGTATTGTATCAACCTCAGAGTACTGCCAGTGATTGGCCAAGAGTTAGATCACATGATTCCGGCTCCATCACACACCTTATATGCGAAAAAATATCAATATTTATTCGTTTGTTTGCACATTCTCTAATGATTGATTGATTGATTTTAACGGCATGTCAATCTGTCTAGGGTTATATTATTTGAACACAAGGCGAAACGGATATAAGGGTTAAGCTAATTCAATTCTAAGTGACAATCATCTCTAGATTGCGGGTTCAATCCTGGCCAAGAGTGATAATAATAATATAAAATACTTAACGTAGCTTAACACTTTTAACCGGTCATGGTTAACAGAATGAGAAAAGTCTACACTGGTGGATTTAATAAAGGGTTCGGTTCGAAGTTCCGTGAAAGTACCTGATAACGATATGAGTTCGACAAGAACGTTCCCGAGTTTGAAGAGAAGGTTCCCGAGTTCGAGTTGAACTTGACTGTTGATCAAACAAGCCGTCAAAGAACTTTTTAAGGTCTCATTGATCAACAGTCAAAGTATAAAAAATGATTTTCCAGGTTAGGTCATTACTGTGCTCAGATAAACAGGGAACGCTTGAGAAAGGCCGAAGGGTTATTTTCTATAACTCCAATCTAAGAAAAGGGGAACCACTCTGATTGACTGATACATTATTTATTTATTTATTGATCTACTAGAAAGAAGAAGACGGGGTTAGGGTTAGGGTTGGGGTTTAGGATTAGTTTAATGGGAAAATAATGGGTAGATTAATTAACAGATAAAATTCATTCAGAGTGGTTCCCCTTTTATGTTGGAGTTATAGGAAATAACCGGTCGATGTATACAACGACCGAAACATGGTGTTTATACATTCCACAATAAAGATGAGGACAACAGTCCGAAACATCAAAATTATTCACATCAAGCCTCACCTAAAAATACAGACAGAAAAAAATAAGTTTAAAAAAGTCTTTAAAAATTGAGTTAAAAAATTGAATACCCATAAAAAATGAATAAAATAAAATGCCCTCAGCATAAATTAACCCAATGAGAGTTGACATGCCGTAAAATCCAACCAACCAACTAACTATCCATTATACAATTATGATCACCAGATAGGTGTTAATGCCAAATGTGAATCTTAGATAGCGGTATTGAGGACCATATGACCTTTAGGCACCCCTTTTGCGATCTCAATTCATAAGGACATTTTTTTCATTTAAATCCATCAAAATCCAGGTTGTTTGTTAGGGGTTAGGGTTAGGGATTAGGGTTAGGGTTAGTTTTATGATTAAAAAAAAAACTCTATAAATCGTCTGTTAACAAACAATCGGATTTTGACGGTGTTAATGAAAAACATGTCCTTATGAATCGAGATCGCAAAAGGGGTGTCTAAAGACATATGGTCGGTATTGATTATATTGATCCAATACAAAATCACTGGACCGTGTTTCTATATACAAAAATATATGCACCCTCCGGGTGCAAGTATTTAAGTTTTAATGTAATAAAATATTGTATTAGAAAGGCTAATGAAACTAAATAAGAATACAGATAAAAAGATTTGAAACAGAGGGAGTTAATAAAAAATGGAACAACTGAAATTTACTCTTCCATCACTCTCGTCTTTCATTGTTATTTTTTCTAATTAAGTATTTAGTTAAAAGAGGAAGTAAAGAATAAAATGACAGTTATTTTTCTTGTTAATGGATTTCATTTAAGATTCATTGAAGAGATTTTTGCTTATATTCATTAAAATAAAACCAAACAGTTAGAAATCAATAATACTAAGCACATAATTATTAAATTCATTTTTAATATTAATATGCAAATTAGCCTTCCCGTTCACACTGTAAACCGCTATTTTGTTGTATATATAAATACAATTGCATGTTGTTAGTATGTAGATATGGTTAACAGTATTAATAATGTAAGATAATTTTATTAATAATTGAGGTTTAGATAAAAATAAAATCATGGAGAATGTGACTTGAGTAGGAATATAGTTTCGGTTACAGACAGAAAAACACACAATCTCCATTATGATAAGATATATATGGTATTACAACTAAGTTTATTGTGTGTACGTGTTTAAAATGATTGTGAACGTATTACAACTAAGTGTTTACTTGTTCAAAATGATTGTGAACTTTTTTAATGATATTCAACTAAGTTTAAACTGTTTACCTGTTTAAAATGATTGTGAATTTTAAAATTTCACCAATATTGCAACTATGTAGATAGCTGCAATATTACCTGTTTGAAATGATTGTGAATTTTAAAAAGTCAATGATAATGTAACTAAGTCTGAAGTATTTACCTGTTTAAACCGATTGTAAAATCACTGGACCGTGTTTCGGTTTCTTGGTATGTAGAACAGTCAGCTGATTAAACCTTATGATCCACAAAGTGCACAAAACTGACATCAACCTGTCTACTTCATATCTGAACTTGGGTGCAAGTCCTAGATAGAGCTGACATCTATCAGAGTTGAGCTTAATTTAACAAAGGGGCAAAAACACGAGACACCACGTGCGATATGAGTTCACTAACAAGGCATATCCCAACCACTCATATCAAAACGAACAGGTTTCTCAAAATACCTGCCTTTTTATAGCCTAAAATATATTACAATACACTACTTTTTTTTTTTTGAAGCAGTGATCTGTTAAGGCTGTAAGCAAACAAATACACAATTTTCTTGATGTACCGGACACGAGAAACTATTTAACGAGACATAAAATCTGTCTATCAATCTACCAAGTCTATTTATATGTATCTATATCTATCTATCTGTCTATCTATCTATCTATCTATCTTAGTGTATATATCCAAGTATATTCATATCTATCTATATCACTATTCTATCTATGTCTATTATATCTATCTATCTATCTATTTCTCCTCTCTCTCTCTCTCTCTCTATATATATATATATATATATATATATGATTTTACCTGTCTCCATTGATCACACACACACACACACACACACACACACACACACATATATATATATATATATATATATATATATAAATATATTTTACCCGTAGCTTACACCACAGGTAGTGCGTGACTAAAGTTCGCAAGTGCGGGGCATCCAGCGAGAATCGAACTCACTATCCAGTAGTAATGGATCTGTGAAAGTAGCTTGCTTATCCTTACACCACGATATGACGTCACTAATATTTTGAATATAAAAAAAACAAAACATTTATTAAGATAAAAAAAAACATTGTATCATGTGAATCCTAACCAATTTTTATTTATTGATATGATGAGAACTTAAAAATCATTTTCCTTTCTTCTTTTCTCTTTCAATCAATGATATTCTTCACAATCATTTTTCTCCGGTCATGGACCGGGTACTTCTGCTAGTATATAGATAGATAGATTGATAGATAGATATGAACAGACTGAGACAGACAGATAGATAGATAGATATTAATAGACTGAGATTGATAGATAGATATGAATAGACCGAGATAGATAGATAGATATGAATAGACCGAGATAAATAAAGATAGATAGATAGATAGAAAGATAGCTAGATAAATAGATAGAAAGAAAGATAAGAATAGACTTGAATAGATACTTAGAGATGTAGATGTAGACTAAGATATATATATATATACATATATATACATATATATATATATATATATATATATATATATCCATCTCCGTCTGTTCATACATATATATATCCCTAAGTATCTATTCCAGTCTATTCATTTTTTTTCTATCTATTTATCTAGCTATCTTTCTATCTATCTATCTCTCTTTATATATCTCGGTCTATTTATATCTATCTATCTATCTATCTATCTCACTATACTAATATGTATGTATGTATGTATGTATGTATCTACCTATCTATCTATCTGTCTCACTCTATTCATATCTATCTATCAATCTATCTCAGTCTATTCATATATATCTATATCACTATGTATATACCAAAGTCTATTCCTATCTATCTATCTATCTATCTATCTATCTATCTATATATATATATCTATATCTATATCTATCTATCTATCTATCTATCTATATATATATATATATATATATATATATATATATATATTAAGGCATGTGATATTGAATAACACGGAGTACTCTTTCTTCATTTTTTGGGTTTGGATTTTTTCCAGTCGTCTGGCGATCTTTTTTGTGTTTGAATCCAATTGATATAGAATATTTCCCATACTGTTATCCCGAGCGCTTTCGACTGTTATATATATATATATATATATATATATATATATATATATATATATATATAATATACCAAGCGTGTTGGTAGATCTTTGCGGAGAGAAAAAACCCAGCAGAAAGTTTGATTGTAAAAATATACTACCAAATTTTTTTCTTCCTGGTTGATGTTCAACCAGGAAGAAAAAAATTTTTGAAAAAAAGAAAGGACCAAGATATTCGTACCAACAAAAAAATAATCTATTGGTATAGTATTTGGCCAAAAGAAAAAACAATTTATATGTATATATATGTATATAAGCTATATATATATTCATATAACCGCTAGGAAAAAGCTAATATGTAAAAAGTGCTCGATACCTAAGTAGAGCCAATAATAAAGATAATCTAATGAGTCAGACGAACCTACTATTAGTTTCGCATAAAGCTCTTCGGAGCTAAAATCTGACTCAGATTTTAGCCCTGAAGAGCTTTATGCGAAACTAATAGTAGGTTCGTCTGACTCATTAGATTATATATATATATATATATATATATATATATATATTCAAGAGAAATAACATTTTAAGAGACGACAGAGCATTCACGACAAAACAATGCGTAAAAACAGACACACCTTAATACAAATGTGCAATAGGAATTTGACGAATGAGATGTTTATACAAAGTGTAATATCAAGTTTCATCACACGCAATGTTTACATTTACTTATATCCAAAACAAGAGACGTTGTCGCCAATTTATTCATTCAATGATATTTTAACTAAGTCTGAAGTATTTACTTAAAAAAAAAATGATTGTCAACTTTATCAATGATATTGCAACTGACTGCAAGACTGAAGTATTAACCTGTTTAAAATGATTGTGAAGTTTTTTTTTAATGATATTACAACTAAGTTTATACAGTCTACGTGTTTAAAATGATTGTGAATTTTATCAATGGAATTATAACTAAGTTTATTCTGTGTACTAGCAAATATATGCACCCTCCGGGTGCAAGTATTTAAGTTTTAATGTAATGAAATATCGTATTAAATTAGAAACGCTAATGAAACTAAATAAGAATGCAGATAAAAAGATTTGAAACAGAGGAGGGTATAATCGAAAAATAGAACAACTGAAACTTACTCTTCCATCACTCTCGTCTTTTATTGTTCATTTTTCTAATTTAAGTATTTAGTTAAAATATGTAGTAAAGAATAAAATGACAGTTATCTTTTCTTGTTAATGGATTTCATTTAAGATTCATTGAAGAGATTTTTGCTTATATTCATTAAAATAAAATCAAACAGTTAGAAACCAATAATACTAAGCATATATTTATTAAAATCACATTTTTAATATCAATATGCAAATTAGCCTTCCCGTTCACACTGTAAACCGCTATTTTGTTGTATATATAAATACAAGTGCATGTTATTAGTATGTAGATATGGTTAACAGTATAAATAATGTAAAACAATTTTATTAATAATTGAGGTTAAAATAAGGATAAATTCATGGTGAATATGACGTCAATTACTAAGGGAATTGTGACTTGAGTAGTGATTTAGTTTCGGTTACAGACAGAAAAATACACAATCTCCATTATAATAAGATGTGTTTAAAATGATTGTGAACTTTATTAATGGTATTACAACTAAGTTTATACTGTGTACGTGTTTAAAATGATTGTGAACTTTATCAATGATATTACAACTAAGTTTATTGTGTGTATGTGTTTAAAATGATTGTAAACTTTATGATTGGTATTACAACTAAGTTTATTGTGTGTATGTGTTTAAAATGATTGTGAACTTTATAAGTGGTATTACAACTAAGTTTATACAGTCTACGTGTTTAAAATGATTGTGAATTTTATCAATGGAATTACAACTAAGTTTATTGTGTGTACGTGTTTAAAATGATTGTGAAATTTATAAGTGATATTGCAACTAAGCCTGAAGTGTTTGCATGTTTAAAATGATTGGAAACTTTATTAATGATATCTCAACTAAGTTTAAACTTTTTACCTGTTTAAAATGATTGTGAATTTTAAAAATTCAACAATATTGCAACTATGTAGATAGCTGCAATATTACCTGTGTGAAATGATTGTGAACTTTAAAAAGTCAATGATAATGTAACTAAGTCTGAAGTATTTACCTGTTTAAACCGATTGTGAACTTTATAAATTCATTGCTACTTCAACTATATATGAGGCGGTTAACCGTTTAAACTGATTAGGAATATCTGACGTGTTTACCTGTTTAAAATAAATTGTGAATTCTATTAATAAAATAATATTGAAAGTAAGTCTAACTTGTTTACCTGTCTAACATTCTAGTATCGTATCTAATTGAGGACCATGAATTCACTTTCAGTATTGAATTACCCAACAAGTGTTGAGATAACATTAAAGCGAGTCACTTTAATTAAATCACAAAAAAACCCCAAAAAACTTCCTGCATCTTTAAGAGACCAATGAAATTCAATCTCTTTGGTCATTATTTAGTCAGAAGATCCTATTTTAAAATTATTTTATAACCATCAAGTGATCGACCGGATTCTAAACGAAATTAAAAATCGTCTGCGTTTGTCAAAAGAATTTTGAAAATGCGACGAGACATTTTATTTCCGGTTTATTAGCATTAGATAAATTGAAAAACAAAAACAAAACTTGAAAACCCTTTTAAGATTTCCAATTTACAAACCCCGAGAAAACTTAATCTGGTTGAATCATTACAAAAATATCAGTAATATGCAATGTATTTTCAAAAAAAGTTAAACAGCTTTGACAAGTTAGATGAAAAATCTTAATATAATGGAGTTCGGTCTTTGTCTGTCTGTAACTGAAACTACCTCACTGCTTGCGTCACAATACCATCAGGAATTGCGCAAGTTTATCAATGAGTATTTAATTTATAGTCAAAATAATACATACATAATAAATCTTATGCCATGTCTTTTACTTAAGAGCTATGGCAAAATAGTTCAATATGTAAAAAGTATAATAATCTTAGTATTATCTGCGTTATTTGGACTATTGTCCTCATCTTCATTGTTATCTGGAAAATTCTTTTCGAACTTGGTAACCTTCTTGTCGTAATCGGGAGCCATCACATTAGATAACAATGAAGATGAGGACAATAGTCCGAATAACGCAGATAATACTAATCATCAAGCCTCATCTCAAACATTCAGAGAAATAATATAATAATCTTGATTTAACTCTCTCTCACTCTTTTTGTTCTTTCTTTACTTCTTTCCTTCTTTTCATTATGTTTGATTGAAACAGATTAGCGTTATCACTTCCGTGCACTGACGCACCCCTTCTATCTATCTTCTCTTACTCTCTTTCTTTCTTTCTTTCTTTTTTATTATATTTTTTCTGTGAAGCATGTCCTTTTTCTTCACTTTCGTTATAAGAAAAATGGAATGGTCCATTATTTAGCTGAGGTGATCACACTGATAAAAATACGAATTCGGCGGATAAGCTACACCAGATAATCAGGGTATATACTATATTCTCTATATATATCATATACTATAATATATTATATATATATATTCTATACTATATATATATTATATACTATATATATACATATATTATATAAGTCGTCGGGGCGGCCTAAAGTCGGTATCAGCCAGTCAGCGAGGGAGTCTATCCCATTTTCAATACCGCTAGACCAAGGAGATTGTTTTGGCGTCTGTGGAGCGCTACACCTACCATCAGCTTCTTACTTTACCGCACAGATCCCTGTGCTACTCTATATATATATATATATATATATATATATATATATATATATATATTCTTACCATTTTTTTTAATGTGATGAAAATTTGGTAAATCATTTTCCTCTCTTACTCCTCTTTTCTTTTCTCTTTGAATAAATGGTTTTCTTTACAATCATTTTTCACCGATCATGGACCGGGTACTTCTGCTAGTATATATATTGGTTATTTTGCCTTCTTGGATCTTACGCTATTATAATGTCGCGTCTCTTTTCATTAAACCCGTACCTAGGTACCAAACTCATGCTTCTAGGCAGACTCCACCAAAAGACTTTTAACCAACACCTTTTATCTTCTCTTTCTCGTTGCCAAAAGGTTCAGTTAAAAGTCTAAAAGCATGTCTACAATTTACGTTACTAAGAATATTCAATAACACATAAATCCATATTTATACAAGCAAATCTAATAAGACTGTTAAATGGAAGATGATATATAAATTTGATTTTAAAGTTGTTTCCAAATTTGATTTCTAACTTTAAATCTGAGTGACTTCTAAGTCTGCTATGATTTAGAGTTCAGTCCAGTCTGGAGGGGGTTAACATATTGTACACGCGCCTCCAAAGATATCAAGCGTCAAAATTTTAGCACCTGTTGTGTAAGATTAACTGATAAAACAAAATCGAGTCTGAAGGGGGTTAACATATTGGACATGCACCTCCAAAGATATCAAACATCAAAATTTTGGCACCTGTCGTGTAAGATTGACTGATAAAACAAAACCCAATCTTGAGGGGGTTAACATATTGTACACGCGCCTCCAAAGATATCAAACGTCAAAATTTTAGCACCTGTGTGTAAGATTAACTGCTAAAACAAAATCGAGTCTTGAAGGGGTTAACATATTGGACATGCACCTCAAAGATAATAAGACGTCAAAATTTTGGCACCTGTCGTGTAAGATTAACCGATAAAACAAAATCTTGCATTCCCCTAAAAAAAAAAAAAAAATTATTAAAGAAATACGTGCAAACAATCTTGAGGCAACACTCTTGTTTTAGATTACTCCAAGGCTTTGATTCCAAATTGATTGATTGAACAAATGCTTCTGACATTATTTTCCATATAGTTGTAGCTATAAGTAAAGTAAAGTTAGCGGAGTGGCCTATTGTCCCAATTAGCTAAACAGCGAGGGAGTCTATTCCCATTCTCGGTAGGGAGATTGTTTGTGCTGAGGTGGAGTGACACACCTGCCGTCAACTCTCTACTTTACTGCACTGACCAGATTACCAATCTGTGCCACTCATACACTTGGTTGGCGGGGACCGGGCTTGAACTCAGAATCTTGCGATGGTTTTATAATAATTCTTTACAAGGACACGAAGAGCATGATTCACTCATCGGATGTTGACACTATTTTGATATTGTCTGTGGAGTCTTGCATGGAAATATATTGGTACCATTTCTATTCTTAGATTAAGTAGTACAAACACCAGGAGATCTAGTGAAAGGAAATAGCTTAACATTAAAAAAAGAAAGAAGAATGAAAGAAAGAAGAAAGAAGAAAGAAAGAGAATGAAGAAGAAGAGAAGGAGAAGGAAGAAAAAGTAGAAGAATGAAAGAAAAAAGGGGAATGAAAGAAAGAAGAATGAAAGAAAGAAAGAAGAAGAAGAAAGAAGAAGAGGAAGAAAGAAAAAGAAAAATGAAAGAAAGAAAGAAGGAGAATGAGAGAAAGAAGAAAGAAAGAAAGAAGAATGAAAGAAAGAAAGAAGAAGTACAATGAAAGAAAGAAACAACGAGAGAAGAACAAGCACAATGAATGAAAGAAAGAAGAAGAAGAACAATGAATGAAAGAAAGAAGACGAAGAAGAAGAAAGAAGAAGAAGAAGGAAAAGAAGAAGAAGGAAGAAGAAGAAGAAAGAAAGAAGAAGAAGAAATGAAAGAAAGAAAGAAGGAGAATGAAAGAAAGCAGAATGAAAGAAAGAAGAAAGAAGAAGAAAAGAAGAAAAGAAGAAGAAAAAAGAAAGAAGAAGAAAGAAAGAAGAAGAATGAAAAAAAGAAAGAAGGAGAATGAAAGAAAGAAGAAGAAAGAAGAAGAAAGAAGAAGAAGAAGAAAGAAAAAATAAATAAGGAGAATGAATGAAAGAAGAATGAATGAAAGAAATGAAGGAAAAAGAAAGAAGGAAATTCGTATCCATCTCAAATATTTACAAATAAAAACGTTTTACTAAAAAAAAAATTATCGAGAAAAAAAAATCACAAAAATTGAAGCTGCTAAAATTATCAGTCAGGTTTAGTGAGGATAAAATAAATCGTTAAGTCACGAAGATAAAACCGCTTTTAAGATATTTATTACCGTAAGTTGTTCAGTAATTAGGCACAACGCCAAATACAATAATAAACATTCATTTTCCATTTGTTTCAGATTAAAGCAACGTCAAATTTCCAGAAGATAAAAACAGACTGAAATGAACATATATATATATATAAAGACCAGAAAAATAATTGTAATTTCTGTTCTGTTATAACTTTTTCGAATATGGGTTGTCGAGTAAGAATTATATTTATGTTTTCGCTATGGAGGGGAGTTAGGATGCTCAGCATTTTCACTTTGCGAATATTGATTGCTAAAAGGAAAGAAAATGAAAAAGATTCTTTTATGTTTACGATTTGGAAAATCTCAGGTTTTCCCGCCAATCGAAAAGCAACGTCAAATTTCGAGAAGATAAAAAAAGACTAAAATGAATATATATATATATATATATATATATATATATATATATATATATATATACACCCAAATACACACACATAACCACCTACACACACACACACACACACACACATATATATATATATATATATATATATGGTATTTGTGGAAAAATGACATACCGGTGAAATTGGTCACAGTGTTAGTTAATTCAAGTTTCACAATGATAAGGCAGCGATATAACAAATATAAAGTGCTCATACGTTAGTAGAGCAAATTTATTATCAAAAGGTACACGGTAATAACCTACTCGAGTTTCAACATAAGGATCTTCAGGGTTAAATCACTGGATTAATCAAGATATTGATTAATTGTAGTTGATTGCACGCGTGTATTTTTTGCGATGTTGCGACAACGGTAAAGAACGCTGATTCAAATTCGAAAATTGAATTTAACCCTGAAGATCCTTATGGTGAAACTCGAGTAGGTTATTATCATGTACCTTTTTTGTAATATATATATATATATATATATATATATATATGATATATATATATATATATATTATGGACTCTCCCGTCGATTTTTGACGTTTGAGGGTTCATACACACAATGAACACCCACACAGGGATTTGTTTATAGTGGTGAAGGCTTGTGTTGGACATCCACACTTTTGGCACAGTCGATAGGAAAGAATTGGTGCATCAAGGGTTGCCACAAACCCAATCAACGACCGACCTCAGGAATTTTGAATTCAGTGTTATCCCTCTCCTAGACTGGTTACCTACCCAAGGCTGAAGGGCCCAGTCTGCCTTACTATTTAACCCATAGCTGGAGGGAATTTCGAATTCAGAGTTATCCCTCTCCTAGACTGGTTACCTACCCAAGGCTGAAGGGCCCAGTCTGTCCTACTATTTAACCCATAGCTGGAGAGAATTTTGAATTCAGAGTTATCCCTCTCCTAGACTGGTTACCTACCCAAGGCTGGGTATATATATATACATATATATATATATGTATATATATACGATGTAAATGAAAAACATGTCCTTCTAAATCGAGATCAAAAAGGGGTGCCTAAAGGTCATATGGTCCAGAGTTTTTTTTTTTTTTGGGGGGGAAGGGGTTATTCAGAAAGCGAGCTTCTTTTTTTAAATAGAGTATCATGTCTAAAGAACGAGACGTGGGAAAGAGAGTAACGTAAGCGAACATTCCCGATTGCTAAACAAATGGATTTCTCGACACAGGAAATAATCGGTTTACCCTTTGAAAGCAAATCCGAAACAAATTTAAAGACAAATTCATTTAGCGTATACGTTTCCACTCCCAATGGATATTATTAGACTTGCTTGTAAACAAGCGTTGATATTTGCTCGGCCACATAATAGGGTTAATTGAAATTACAGCAGGATGTGATGTTTGTATACACTGCCACAAAAATAAAAGCTATCACTTTTATTATGTTCAAAGAGCTTAGGAGTTATAAAAAAAACGGCAAGCCTAACGTTAGTTCATCTAAGACAGGCACGCATAGATTACATATGTCTGTCATGAGGGGCCGCAGATGATAACTAAATCTTTAAATCCTTCTTCATTAACAGAACAAAGTGAAGATTGCTATCGTTAATTTCTTCATGATCAACTAAAAGCCAATGAATACATATCTAAAAACATTTTTGTTAAAAAGAAAGTAAAAAAAAAGAATATTACTGACAGAGTTCAAATAATAAAACGACACTGTTACTTTAAATTATAGCCATGTGTTGATTGAAAGCAGAAGAACCCAAGAGGAAAGACTCATCCTCTTTCATTGATGAGTTAGCCTCCTCCTTCCGCAACTCAAAAACACATTGCCTCAATGAAAATAAACGACCGTTTTCGCCCACGAATCTGGGGAAAAATTTAAAGGCGGTCGCACCTCTGTTTGTTGCGGGCCGCATGTGGCCCACGGTCCACATGTTTGATATGAATGATCTAGGGGTCTTATAGGCCATCAAATATGTAAGCCGGAGGCTGTGGACTCGGTCTTATATGACATCAAACACGGAGAGCCTGCTTAGAATCTTAAAAAGAACTTTCTTTACTTTTGTTCTTATTTCATTTTTTCTCTATCTCTTTACCCAGAAATTTCTTTTCAATTTAAATTTTCTATAAACCGTTTAATTTCATTACAGTTAAAATATAATTAAGGGGTCATTGACTGATCACTGGCTGACATACATTGAGTGCTTAGAATCTTAAAACCTTTTCTTTTTGATTACCGTTTTCTTTTCAATTTAGATTTTCTATAAACCGTTTTAATTACGTTACACAATCAGGGTATTATATTCCCCACTGTTATGTTTGATTTTCAATGCTTTGAACCTTCGTTCGATTATATCACTGGACCTTTGACAATACGTAAGATTCCATAACTCAGGACTTATTCACTTATCAAAGGATTCTATAGCGCAGGACTTATTCACTTACCAAAGGATTCTA
This sequence comes from Doryteuthis pealeii, assembly GCA_023376005.1. NCBI lineage: Eukaryota > Metazoa > Mollusca > Cephalopoda > Myopsida > Loliginidae > Doryteuthis > Doryteuthis pealeii. The sequence continues at coordinate 72,677,432 of CM042162.1, read as the reverse complement.
TAGCTCAGGACTTACTTACATTAAGTCCTTTTCAACTGGCCAATGATGGCTGTCAGAAACTTAACAATCAGGCCACTAGTACTGGCAGTGATTGGTTAGAAGAGTCAATCACGTGACCTTGGTCAGTCTATAAGTATAAGCGGGGATCTAGCACACACCTTATATCAGAATAAACCAGGGCACTTCATGTGGTGTAATGGTTAGCAAGCTATATTCGCAGACCATTGTTAGTGAGTTCGATTCTCACTGGGTGCCCCATACTTCTGGCCTTGTGCCATATCTAAGCTAAGCTTAGTAAATAACTATATCAGAATAAACCAGGGCACTTCATGTGGTGTAATGGTTAGCAAGCTATATTCGCAGACCATTGTTAGTGAGTTCGATTCTCACTGGGTTCCCCATACTTCTGGCCTTGTGCCACATCTAAGCTAAGCTTAGAATAAATCAGAATAAATCAACACATTTCTGTTACCATGGATGCAGCATGAAAATAGAATTCCGGGAATTCCAGATTCAGAAAACGAAACATATGACAGATGATAAAAAACGATAATTTTAGAGGAAGAGGAAGCAAACCCTCACTCAACTAAGGAATTTAAAAATTCAAGGTGGTCACGGGGACTGAAAGATTGTTGTCAGAACGATAGGGCCTTCAGTCAAGAAGGTGTGCCAATAAAAATATCCCCAAAATGTCAATAAGTGTTGTAAGGGAAGATATTTCCCCCTACAAGATAATTGGACTCGTCCAACGATACGATTACGCGAGGTTATTCGTTGTTGAGTTACCTAGTTGTATACCGACATCTTTCTTTAGGCCTTTATGTTGAAAGGGAAGATATTTCCCCTGCAAGATAATTGGACTCGTCCAACGAAAGATACGATTACGCGAGGTTATTCGTAGTTGAGTTACCTAGTAGTATACCGACATCTTTCTTTAGACCTTTATGTTGAAAGGGAAGATATTTCCCCTGCAAGATAGTAGTTAGATATTCACATAAACATGCAACACGAGAATACAGTTAAAAATACCATTTGTATCATTTTCAAAAACAAATTCTGTTTACCTGACAAATGCCATAGCAAAACAACAACTTCAGTTCCGGAGATCTTCTGTAGAAGAGATTGTATCTCGAAATATTAAGAATAAATCACAGGTTAACAAACAACACCATTGTTACCTTATTTTTCTTTACACTCGCATTGTGACAGCCTTCAAAACCAACCTCCAAACCAATATAAACACAATGCTTCAAGCAACCCTTATATATATATATATATATATATATATATATATATATATATTGGTTTGGTTGTTGGTTTTGAAGGCTATCACAATGCAAGTGTAAAGAACCAACCACCAAACCAATATAAACATAATGCTTCAAGCAAATTTATATATATATATATATATATATATATATATATATATATCACTCTGATGAAAGTCGAATTTTCTGTATACGAAATATTTTTACATTTTTCTATTATTATTATTTCATTTCATTTGTTTATTTAATAATAATAATAATAATAGTTTGAATCGTGTACACATAGATAAACTGACCGAAACACATGTGTAAGTGATATTGATTAAATTCATCTTTTATTATCCATTCTGTACTTTCATTTCTTTATTCATTCTTCCTCATATAGTCGGATTCAATTCCAATTCATTTTTCATATATATATAATATATAATATATATATATATACATATATTATATATATATATATATATATATATATTATATTATATATGTATATATATATATATATGTATATATGTATATATATATATATGTATATATAATATATACGTATTATATATATTACATATATATATACATATACATATATATATATACACACAACCACACACACACATATATATATATATATATATATATATATATATATATATATATATAATATTAACACTTTTGTAGCCGCTCTTCTGCAGATATCATAAAATTGTTATTGAGATTATTTCATTTTTACCTCATTTCTACCGCTCTCTTTCTCTCTCTCTCTCTCTCTCTCTCTCTCTCTCTCTCTCTGTCTCTGTCTCACTCTGTCTCTGTCTGTCTGTCTCTGTCTCTCCCTCTCTCTCTCTCTCTCTGTCTCTCTCTCTCTGTCTCTGTCTCGTCTCTCCCTCTCTCTCTCTCTCTCTGTCTCTCTCTGTCTCTGTCTCTCTCTCGTCTGTCTGTCTCTTGTCTCTCTCAGAATATTATGATTGGAACTGTCTTCGGTATTTTTTTATTATCCTGTTCGTTTATTACAGATAAACATACGAAAAGTTAGTTTTGTTTTATTCCGATAACAGGAGAGAAATTACGAAATAAAAACGGAGTGACGTATTCGTTAGGACTCTTTTATAAATCGATAGAAGGATTTACGATGTTGGAAAATGGAAAAGAGATAAAAGTTTTTAGATAACAAATTAAACGCGAAAGCAATGACAGTTAATCAAACAGACATCGAACAAGTTATACTATATACTATGTATACATATAGTCCATTATTTAGCTGAGGTGACAAATCTTCGTATTGAGAGTCCAGCGTGAAAAGGAGAGAAAAAGAGAGGAAAGAAGCTGCCGCAGAAAGAGAGCCGTAAAGAATGAGAGGTATTAGCATCTCCAGCAAGCATCATCGTTTGTTTGCAATCATTGCACCAGAGATTGCCATTCAAAAATTGGTCTGTTCAGCTACTCGCGCAGTTGCAGATTTTAAAAAGTGGACACTAAGCCACGTCTTTAGGTGATGGAAGAATGCCATTGAATTTTCTAACCAATTTCTGGTCCAAATGTTGCGAAAATGAGTTTTTTTTAGTGCATTTTAACTGACAATCTTCTTCAAACAATGATGCAAGTAAGAGATCTAGTTTTTGGTATCGGTATTCATTATACCAACATACAACTTTCCCTTTTCCTATCTATCTATCTATCTATCTATCTATCACAATCTGGTTTTTCTTTCTTTCTTTCTTTCTTTCTTTCTTTCTTTCTTTCTATCACAAACCGGACTTTCTTTCTTTCTTTCTTTCTTTTTCTTTCTTTCTGTCTGTTATCTATCATCACAATTCTTTCTTTCTTTCTTTCTTTCTTTCTTTTTCTATCACAATCCGAATTCTTTCTTTCTTTCTTTCTTTCTTTCTTTCTTTCTTTCTATCACAATCCGAACTTTCTTTCTTTCTTTCTTTCTTCCTTTTTTCTATCACAATCTGAACTTTCTTTCTTTCTTTCTTTCTTTCACAATCTGAACTTTCTTTCTTTCTTTCTTTCTTTCTATCTATCTATCTATCTATCTATCTATCAAGCTAGCTAACATACAACTTTTCCTTTTTGAGAAACAATTGCTTGAAAATCAAAGAGTGACTTCAGCATCAAAAACCATAGACTGTTTACATTTACAGAACTGTTAACATAAAATCCAGAAGTATGGAAAAACCAATGAAGTTGGTCTGACCATTCTGTAGCAGCAGTGATCTAACTGACAGACAAGATGTCCATTCCATCTCGAAAAGATGTCCACAATGAAACGATTGAAGATTAAACAAAGACAACAAACGAAACGAAACAGACCCCCCCCCAAAAAAAAAAAACCAACGTTTCAATATTTCCTTAAAATCTAGTTTTGAATTGCGCGTTTTTGTAATGGTTATCGTCCTAAGAATGGACACGGCGAGAACGAGTTCAAATTCTGGACGAGGCTTTTTGCATTTCCCATAACGCTAATACTGTTAGGAAAAGAACGAACCCAACTACTCTCCCTCCAGCTATGGATAAATAATATGGCAGAGTACACTCTTTAACCTTGATTCGGCAACTAGTCTAAGAGAAGGAAAACTATGAATTCAAACCCTGTTAAACTCCGCTTAGGAAATTGACCAATTGTCACACCCAACTCATGCGGAGGAGTTGATAATATATATATATATATATTATATATATATATATATATATATATCATAAAAATGAAAGTGCGCAAACTAAAAGTGAGTGTTTGTGAGAATGCGCATGCGTATTTCATACTTGGGGTTTAGATTATTCTAAAATTGAAATCTGATCTTTACGATCTTTGAATATTACTATTCATCCACCCACCCGTTCATATATTCGCATCTATCTATCTATCTATCTATCACAATTCGGTTTTTCTTTCTTTCTTTTTATCTATCTATCTATCGCAATCCGGTCTTCTTTCTTTCTTTCTTTCTTTCTTTCTTTCTTTCTTTCGTTCTTTTTCTATCTATCTATCTATCACAATCCGGCTTTCCTTTCTTTCTTTCTTTCTTCTTCTTTCTTCTCTGTCTGTCTGTCTGTCTGTCTGTCTATCTATCTATCTATCTATCTATCACAATACGTCTTTCTTTCTTTCTTTCTTTCTTCTTTCTTTCTTTCTTCTTTCTCTCTCTCTCTCTCTCTCTCTCTCTCTCTCTCTCTCTCTCTCTCTAGCTAGCTAGCTAGCTAGCTAGCCAATTAGCTATCTGTTTCTATCTGTTTCTATCGATTTATCTATCTTTCTCAGTCTTGTTATATTTATCTATCTAT
>CM042162.1:72652882-72670382 GCA_023376005.1 Doryteuthis pealeii | reverse complement strand
AACCAGCAGAGTTGCCAGAATTCCGAATTCTTAAAAGAACACTGAAAGAGTTAAATTAACGAATACCATAGTAAGTCAAATGTTTTGCAGCATTTTGATAGGTGTTCGCTTGAATCCCATTATGTTACTTTTGTGTCATGTGCAAAGGCGGCCAATTACTCACACACACAGAGAAGTAGAAGATGTGTAACAATCGTGAATAAGAGGCAGAGTCAAATACTTGGTAATAGAACATTTTTTTCGATCAGGAATTCATATGCATACTAACTCCCCGACTTGTCTGTCTGACATCTGATTTATAAGACAGACGCAACCATTCTTTTACAGTGTGGAGGGGTGGTAGGTAATCCTATACAACAGGAAGCGCGTGGTGTAATGGTTAAAGTCTTGGGAAATGGACTTGTCGCCCCCGAGTTCAAATCCTGGACGTGTTAATTGCATTTCACTTAGCGCTAATACCCTTGGGAAAGGTATGAATCCTACTCTCCCTCCAGATATGGGTGAATAGTAGGACAGACTGGGCTCTTTAATCATGGTAAGGCAATCGGTCTAGGGGAAGGAAAATTCTGAATTCAAACCTGTTAAACTCCGCTTAAGAAATTGACCTTGTGTCACATCCTGCTCGTGTGGAGGGTTGGTATATATATATATATATATATATATATATATATATATATAACAGTTACATAATTGATAGGTTGCCTGTAAATTATGTACTGTGATTTAGAAATTGGAAAATACGAGAGATACACTTGCTACCTGTTGTACTGATACCAAATCCCGCCCTGTCGGTGGGGCGTTAGAATGCACCGACTGCACCTCTGCAGAGGGGTAAGGCTCCCCAAATGGAGCCACCTGTTGGCCGTGGGTGGCAACCCGTGATGCTTAAGGATAGAATCCAGGTGGATGAGCAGTTCATGACTTGCAATACTCCACTTTGGTCCTATTTTGGGCTAGACGGGCGATGGGAGAGGCCCCCTCCGATCAATCGGCTGGTCATGTCAAGCCCAAGCACCTATATGATTGTCCCAACCCTATTGCACTTATGGCCATCGCCAACCCCTTTTCATCATATTGGTGCTAGAAGGTGGTGACTGAGGGTCTACATGTCCTGGGAATGACGTTAAACTCTATCTGATGGTGAGGTTCCAGTTTTGGAGGTTTGGGGAATGTGGAGCACCCCTTCATCACCATTGCTCCCTGGTTCACTCTGACCTGGAGTGGTAGTACCTGTTAGGGTCCCATCTATGGGTTGAATAGAAAAACATGAGTTTATACACAAAATTGCATTATGCATTAAGAATTGATTTATTTCAAAACTTTATCGGCATTAAATGACCCACCGAGGTTGATATGCCGTAAAACAAAACAAAACAAATAGTGATACCAAAGAGGACAGCATTCTAATCACGAGCAGCACAGTTCTGAATTGCTAAAAGAAAGGAACACTGAAAGGGTTAAATTAGCGAATACCCGAGCAAGTCAAATGTTTTGCAGCATTTTGATGCGTAAATTGCACTGAGACAACAGAGAGTGCTCAATTCGAAGAATTGGTGGAGATATGAGCATACCGGGGACAATATGAATGATAGGGACAGTTGGCGAGAAGTTGTCATGGATATCCGTGCTGCTGGTGCGACATGATGATGATGATGATGATAATTGTAAAAATGATAAAGTAAAGTTTGCGGAGTGGCCTATAGTCGATATCAGCCTGACAGCGAGGGAGTCTATCCCCTTTTCTCTAGCGTTAGACCAGAGAGATTGTTTTTTGCTGAGGTGGAGTGCCACACCTAACGTCAGCTCCTCACTCTACGGCACATATCAGAATACCCAATCTGTGTAACTCATACACTGAGTTGGCGAGGGCTGGTATCGAACCTGGTACCATGCGATTCCTGGGTGTATGTTCTGCCGGGTGAGCTAAACCGGCTCCCCATTGTAGGTGTGGAAATTGAAAATAACGGCAATTTCTGAATAAGTGATTGACAAAACTTAACCTTTTAATTGACCTCAGCTCTCATTGGCTGGTTGATTGGTTGGTTGGTTGGTTGATTGGTTGGTTGGTTGGCTGGTTGGTTGGGTTTTATGGCATGTCAATCCTTGTTGGGTTATTTCATACAAGACATTTTGTTTTATTCATTCTTGATGGGTATTCAATCTTTTTGGATTTTACTGCATGTCAATCCTTGTTGGGTTATTTTATGCCGAAGACGTTTTGTTTTATTCATTCTTGATTATGTCAATCCTTGTTGGGTTATTTTATGCGAAGACGTTTTGTTTTATTCATTCTTGATGGTATTCAATCTTTTTGGATTTTACTGCATGTCAATCCTTGTTGGGTTATTTTATGCCGAAGACGTTTTGTTTTATCATTCTTGATGGGTATTCAATCTTTTTGGATTTTACTGCATGTCAATCCTTGTTTGGGTTATTTTATGCCGAAGACGTTTTTTTATTCATTCTTGATGGGTATTTCAATTTTTTGGATTTTACTGCATGTCAATCCTTGTTGGGTTATTTATGCGAAGACGTTTTGTTTTATTCATTCTTGATGGGTATTCAATCTTTTGGATTTTACTGCATGTCAATCCTTGTTGGGTTATTTTATGCCGAAGACGTTTTGTTTTATTCATTCTTGATGGTATTCAATCTTTTTGGATTTTACTGCATGTCAATCCTTGTTGGGTTATTTTATGCCGAAGACGTTTTGTTTTATTCATTCTTGATGGGTATTCAATCTTTTTGGATTTTACTGCATGTCAATCCTTGTTGGGTTATTTTATGCCGAAGACGTTTTGTTTTATTCATTCTTGATGGGTATTCAATCTTTTTGGATTTTACGGCATGTCAATCCTTGTTGGGTTATTTTATGCCGAAGACGTTTTGTTTATTCATTCTTGATGGGTATTCAATCTTTTTGGATTTACGGCATGTCAATCCTTGTTGGGTTATTTCATACAAGACGTTTTGTTTTATTCATTCTTGATGGGTATTCAATCTTTTGGATTTTACTGCATGTCAATCCTTGTTGGGTTATTTTATGCCGAAGACGTTTTGTTTTATTCATTCTTGATGGGTATTCAATCTTTTTGGATTTTACTGCATGTCAATCCTTGTTGGGTTATTTTATGCCGAAGACATTTTGTTTTATTCATTCTTGATGGGTATTCAATCTTTTTGGATTTTACTGCATGTCAATCCTTGTTGGGTTATTTTATGCCGAAGACGTTTTGTTTTATTCATTCTTGATGGGTATTCAATCTTTTTGGATTTTATGGCATGTCAACCCTTGTTGGGTTATTTTATGCCCAAGACGTTTTTGTTTTATTCATTCTTGATGGGTATTCAATCTTTTTGGATTTTACGGCATGTCAACCCTTGTTGGGTTATTTTATGCCGAAGACGTTTTGTTTTATTCATTCTTGGTGGTTGGTTGGTTGATTGGTTGGTTGAATTTCACATGTTTCCACCTCAGATGCAAAAAACAATCTCCTTGGTCTAGCGCTAGTTATAAGGGGATCGACTCCCTCGCTGTCTGGCTGATACCGATTTTAGGCCACCCTGACGACTTTACTTTTTACTACTGATGTTAAACTGCATTTAGTGGTGAGGTTCCAATTCCGGAGCTCTAGGAAGTGTGGGGGACCAATCAATATATTTTTCGAGGCCAGGATTATTCTTAAAGCTGATTTTCAAGGCAGGGAAACCCTTGGGAGGATTACTACTTCTCTTAAGGTCCGATTAATTTTTTGACAGCGGACGAACGGATCGGCAAACAAAGACTCTGGCCTAACACCGAGGAAACAACAAAGGACTCTGCTTAACCCGAGGATTATTCATTAACGAACAACCAAAGGATTCTACCTAACACAGAGGATCAACCAAGATTCTTCACTAAGGCTGATTTTCAAGGCCGGGATCTATCTATCTATATTTTTACTCTCTCTCTCTCTCTCTCTCTCTCTGCGTATATTTAACTCACATTTTTTCTATTCTACAAATCTCAGTCTCTCTCTCTCTCTCTCTCTCTCTCTATCTCTATCTCTATCTATCTATCTATCTATCTATCTCTTTCTCTCTCTCTAGCTGCCTTTCTTCTTCTTCTTCTTCTTCTTCTTCTTCTTCTTTTTGCTATTCGATGTATCTATTTCTCCCTCACCAATCTCTCTCTATATTTATCTATATTTTATACTAGGGTAAAAAACCCCAAAAACCTAAGTTTGACAAAACACACAACACACACAGAGAGAGAGAGAGAGAGAAGAGAGAGGAGAGAGAGAGAGGAGAGAGAGAGTAAAATATAGATAGATATAGAGAGAAATTGTTGAGGGAGAAAACAACTATATTGAATAAAACCATTGAAATACTACTACTACTACTACTACTACTAATAATATATAAGAAAGAAGAAGAGAGAAGGAAAGAGAGAGAGAGAGAGAGAGAGAGAGAGAAATATATAGATAGATATAGAGAGAAATTGTTGAGGGAGAAAAAAACTATATTGAAAAAACCATTAAATAATAATAATAATAAATAATAATATAATAATAATAATAATAATAAAAGAAGAAGAAGAAGAAGAAGAAGAAGAAGAAAAAGGAGAGAGAGAGAGAGAGAGAGAGAGAGAGAGAGAGAGAGAGAGAGAGAGAGAGAGAGAGAGAGCTCAATGTGGATATTCTTTTAAAAAAATCAGGGAACCGTGAGGAATCGGTGACACATTGGCGCTTCTTCTTCAAAGATTTACCATTATTCTTGGAGTAAATTCTTTGAGAACAATGAGCCCAAAATAATTAAATTCCAATCCTGTAGATACATTTCGATAAAATACAGTTCGATAATAATCCCCCTAGTCGCACTCGGATTAACAGGTCACCGGGAAACCAACCGCAAGAATACGTTTGACTGGCTGACCATTTGGTTGGTAAGATAAAGCACTTGCTAAACCCGACTGACTTAATGGGGAGATTCGATTCGAGATGTTAGATATTTGTGATTGCTTTTTGATGAAAGCCAAATGCATCGACTAAGCTCATTATAGGAGGGGGATTTAAGGTACTTCACTGCTTAAATTAAAATAAGCAAATACCTCGGGATAAATTTCTTTATTTAGGAATCTGGAAGTTTATATATTAATACTTTTATTTATATATTAATACTTTTATTTAGAAATACTTTTATTTAGGAATCTATACTTTATTTAGGAATCTGGAAGTCTATAAATAATACTTTTATTTAGAAAACTTTTATTTAGGAATCTGGAAGTCTATAATTAATACTTTTATTTGGAAATACTTATTTAAGAATCTGGAAGTCTATATATTAATACTTTTAATACTTTTTTTAAGAATTGAAGTCTATAATATTAATACTTATTTGGAAATACTTTTATTTAAATCTGGAAGTCTATATATTAATACTTTATTTAGAAATACTTTTATTTAAGAATCTGGAAGTCTAATATATATAATACTTTTATTTAGGAATCTGGATAGCTATAATTAATACTTTTATTTAATACTTTTATTAGAATCTGGAAGTCTATATATTAATACTTTTAGAAATACTTTATTTAGAATCGGAAGTCTATATATTATACTTTTATTTTTAGAAATACTTTTATTTAAGAATCTGGAAGTCTATATATTAATACTCTACTTTATTTAAGAAATACTTTTATTTAAGAATATGCAAGTCTATATATGAATACTTTTATTTGAAAATATTTATTTAAGAATATGGAAGTCTATATATTAATACTTTTATTTGGAAAACTTTTATTTAAGAATATGGAAGTCTATATATTATACTTTATTAGAAATACTTTATTTAGAATCTGAAGTCTGGAAGTCTTATATTAATACTTTATATTGGAAATACTTTTATTTAAGAATATGGAAGTCTATATAATACTTTTATTTAGAATACTTTTATTTAAGAATCTGGAAGTCTATGTATTAATACTTTTATTTAGAAATACTTTTATTTAAGAATATGAAGTCTATATATGAATACTTTTATTTGGAAATACTTTTTTTAAGAATCTGGAAGTCTTATATTAATACTTTTATTTGGAAATACTTTTATTTAAGAATATGGAAGTCTATATATTAATACTTTTTATTTAGAAATACTTTTATTTAAAATCTGGAAGTCTATATATTAATACTTTTATTTAGAATTTTATTTAAGAATATGGAAGTCTATATATTAATACTTTTATTTAGAAATACTTTTATTTAAGAATCTGGAAGTCTATATATTAATACTATTTATAAGAATACTGGAAGTCTAATATTTAATATTTATTTAGAAATACTTTATTTCTGGAAGTCATATATATTAATACTTTTATTTAGAAATACTTTTATTTAAGAATCTGGAAGTCTATATATTAATACTTTTTTTAGAAATACTTTTATTTAGAATCTGGGAGTCTATATATTAATACTTTTTAGAAATACTTTATTTAAGAATGGAAGTCTAATATTAATACTTTTATTTGGAAATACTTTTATTTAAGAATCTGGAAGTCTAATATTAATACTTTTATTTAGAATACTTTTATTTAAGAATATGGAAGTCTATATATTAATACTTTTATTTAGAAATACTTTTATTTAAGAATTGCAAGTCTATAATAATACTTTAATATAAATACTTTTATTTAAGAATCTGGAAGTCTATATATTAATACTTTTATTTAGAAATACTTTTATTTAAGAATCTGGAAGTCTATATATTAATACTTTTTTAATATTTAAGAATCTGGAAGTCTATATATTAATACTTTTATTTAGAAATACTTTATTTAAGAATATTATATATTATAATATTAGAAATACTTTTATTTAAGAATCTGGAAGTCTATATTTAATACTTTTATTAGAAATACTTTTTTTTAAGAATCTGGAAGTCTATATATTAATACTTTTATTTAGAAATACTTTTATTATAGAAATACTTTTATTTAAAATACTTTTATTTAAGAATCTGGAAGTCTATATATTAATACTTTTATTTAGAAATACTTTTATTTAAGAATATGCAAGTCTATATATTAATACTTTATTTAGAAATACTTTTATTTTAGAATACTGGAAGTCTATATATTAATACTTTTATTTAATACTTTTATTTAAGAATATGAAGTCTATATATTAATACTTTTATTAGAAATACTTTTATTTAAGAATATTGAAAGTCTATATATTAATACTTTTATTTAGAAATACTTTTATTTAAGAATATGAAGTCTATATATTAATACTTTTTTTAAATACTTTTATTTAAGAATATGGAAGTCTATATATTAATACTTTTATTTGAAATACTTTTATTTAAGAATATGGAAGTCTATAAATTAATACTTTTATTTAGAAATACTTTTATTTAAGAATATGCAAGTTAATACTTTTATTTGGAAGAATATGGAAGTCTATATATTATACTTATTTAGAAATACTTTTATTTAGGAATCTGGAAGTCTATATATTAATACTTTTATTTAAATACTTTTATTAAGAATCTGGAAGTCTATATATTAATACTTTTATTAATACTTTTATTTGGAATCTTATATTTAATACTTTTATTTAGGAATCTGGAAGTATATATTAATACTTTTATTTGGAAATACTTTTATTTAAGAATATGGAAGTCTATATATTAATACTTTTATTTAGAAATACTTTTATTTTGGAAGTCTATATATTAATACTTTTATTTAGAAATACTTTTATTTAGGTATCTGGAAGTCTATATATTAATACTTTTATTTGAAAAACTTTTATTTAAGAATATGGAAGTCTATAAATTAATACTTTTATTTGGAAATACTTTTATTTAGGAATCTGGAAGTCTATATATTAATACTTTTATTTGGAAATACTTTTATTAAGAATATGGAAGTCTATATATTAATACTTTTATTTGGAAATATTTTATTTAGGAATCTGGAAGTCTATATATTAATACTTTTATTTAGAAATACTTTTATTTAAGAATATGGAAGTCTATATATTAATACTTTATTAGAAATACTTTATTTAAGAATCTGGAAGTCTATATATTATTTATTTAGAAATACTTTATTTTTGGAAGGAAATACTTTTATTTAATACTGGAAGTACTTTTATTTAGAATATGGAAGTCTATATATTAATACTTTTATTAGAAATACTTTTATTTAAGAATCTGGAAGTACTTTTATTTAGGAATCTGGAAGTCTATATATTAATACTTTTATTTGAAATACTTTTATTTAAGAATCTGGAAGTCTATATATTAACTTTTATCGTAACACATCACTCAATAAGTCGACAGTTGTACAAACGTAGGTCGTTCCTAAAACAGAAAGAGGCATCAAGAGAAGGTGTATCAGTGATCATTTTCTAGATCAGCCAAAATCTACAAGAATACGTTTTTGGTTTGGTTCGGTTTGATCTACGGCATAGCAACCTCACTGGGTCATTTAATGCCCATAAAGTTTTGAAATAAAGTCATTCTTAATGGATAATGCAATTTTGTTTATAAACTCATGTTTTTCTATTTAACCCATAGCTGGGACCCTAACAGGTACTACCACTCCGGGTCAGAGTGGACCAGAGAGCAATGGTGATGAAGGGGTGTTCCATATTCCCCAAACCTCCAAAACTGGAATCTCACCACGATAGATTTTAACGTCATTCCCAAGACTTGTAGACCCGCAGCCACCGCCTTCTAGTACCCATATGATGAAAAGGTCTGGGCCAGAGTGGACCTGGGAGTAATGGCAATGGCGGGGTACTCCACACTCCCCAGAGCTCCAGAATTAGCACTTCGCCATTAGATGCAGTTTAACGACAGGACGCCAAATTTTTTCTAATATATATTTACCAACCCCTCCGCACGAGCAGGATGTGACACAGGCCAATTTCTTAAGCGGAGTTCAACAGGTTTGAATTCAGAGTTTTCCTTCTCCTAGACCGGTTGCCTAACCAAGGTTAAAGAGCCCAGTCTGCCCTACTATTTATCCATAGCTGGAAGGAGAGTAGGATTCATACCTTTCCCTAGGGTATTAGCGCAAAGTGAAATGCAATGACCACATCCAGGATTTGAACTCGGGGTGACGAGTCCATTTGCCATGACTTTAACCATTACACCACGCGCTTCCAAATTCTTTCTAACATGATTCTGACTTACAGGGGATGGGGCTTGACACTTTTGATGATAATTCTTGCGCTATTTTCAAGTTTTTAGGATCAAGGTTAAGAAGTAATATGATCTGTGCCTTAAACTCCAGTTTAAATAGATTACGTGGTCAAGTTCGTGTTGTTTCAAGGCTATTGAAAACCTTTGAATGATTAACAACTTGGTCTTGGGATCTAATAGTGTCAAGTGATTTAAGAGACCTTTCCTATCCAAAGGAGAATATCCATAACGTTTCGGTTTTTTTAAACCTTCCTCAGGACTAGTATTATCTGCGTTATTCGGACTATTGTCCTCATCTTTATTGTTATTTGTACAACGTTTCGGCCGATATGCCCTCCGGCCTTCTTCGGGTATTTCTTGTCGGACTCGGGAACCTTCTTTTCGGACTCGGGAACCTCCACTGTCGTACCATCATCGTTTTTCTTATTTTCTACATACCGTCGGATCAATTTACACAACTTACCACCCATATATATATATATATATATATATATATATATATATATATATATATATAATGGTACACAGTAATGACCTACTCGAGTTTCACCATAAGGATCTTCAGGGTTAAATCCACTGAACTAATCAGAATACACACGTGCAATCGGCTGTAATTAATCAATATCTTGATTAATTCAGTGGATTTAACCCTGAAGATCCTTATAATGAAACTCGAGTAGGTTATTCCTGTGTACCATTATAATAATAAATTTGCTCTACTCACGTATTGAGCACTTTATATTTGTTATATCGTTGTCTTATCATTGTGAAACTTGTACCAACTAACCATTGTGACCAATTTCACCGGTAATCACCTATTTCATATATATATATATATATATATATATATATATATATATATATATATATATTGTCATAACAGACACCATGTTTCGACGTTTCACGTCTCCTCAGTGTGGCTAGATCTAGCAGGCTACCTCCGACGGGAAAGAAACCCCACTGATTTTTCATCAGTCCGGAATTTTAACCACGTGGCCATGAGCCACTGCAGGGAAGAGGTAGAATTTAACAGATAAATACATACATAGTTTGTTACATACATATAGGAGAGCCTTGCCATTTAAGCTTAAATTCCAACCGACAAGCAAACATTGCCCAGATAGCTCAAGCAACAAAGAGTTTGGGCAGTATGTATGTGTGTGTGTGTGTGTGTGTGTGTGTGAATTTTATTGTATTTTGTCTATGTGAATACTGAAGATTTACAAATTGACAATTGTGTGTGTGTATATATATATATATATATATATATATATATATATATATATATATAAGGAACGAAAGAACAAAACTCAGACAAATATGTGTAGTATATTTCGCTGGAATATTAAATCCCGCTTCTTCAGCCTTTAATGAATCATTAATCCTAATGATTCATTAAAGGCTGAAGAACCGGAATTTAACATTCCAGCGAAATATACTACACATTTTTGTCTGAGTTTTGTTTTTCATTCCTTATTTTACCTCATTCTGTCGGGATTCATTCCAATCCCCTTTTCCTTATCTATCTATCTATCTATATATCTATCTATATATAATATATATATATACTATTACTGTGGAGGACTGGGAGAAGCTAGTTTGTAATAGACCTGGCTGGAGAGCCACCATCTAACTGTCTGTGGAAGAATTTGAGTCCAACCGAATTAAACACCAAAAATTGAAGCGGGTTATTAGAAAAGGGTAATTTTCAGCCCAGCAACTTTCAAAGTGGAGAAGTTCCACATGTAGTTTATCTGGAAGAGTATGTCTCTCCAGGACTGGCCTGGTGAGTCATCTGAGAAAACACAAGGATAGCGAGTCAAATGCTACTGGCACTTAACTATGATGATAAAAAAACAGGAAATGGTCTTACTCGAACACGAGTTGACAGCCATTTTGTGTGCGTGTGAATATATATATATGTGTGTGTGTGTGTGTGTGTGTGTGAGTATATGTGTATGTGTGAATTGTATTGTGTTTTGTCTATGTGAAGATTTACATGTGCGTGTATATGTGTGCGTGTGAATATGTGTGTGCGCGTAAATATATGTGTGTGTGTGTGTATATGTGTATGTGTGAATTGTATTGTATTTTGTCTACTGAAGATTTACAAATAGAAAATTGTGTATGTATGTGCGTGTATATGTGTGCGTGATATATATATATATATATATATATATATACCAACCTCTCCGCACGAGCAGGATGTGACACAAGGTCAATTTCTTAAGCAGAGTTTAACAGGCTTGAATTCAGAGTTTTCCTTCTCCTAGACTAGTTGCCTAACCAAGGTTAAAGAGCCCAGTCTGTCCTACTATTTACCCATAGCTGAAGGGAGAGTAGAATTCATACCTTTCCCAAGGGTATTAGCGCTAAGTGAAATGCAATTATTACGTCCAGGATTTGAACTCGCGACGACGAGCCCATTCCCCATGACTTTAACCATTACACCACGCACTCCTACTGTGTGCGTGTGTACGCATGTATGCGTGCGTACGTGTGCATGTACATATGCGTGTGTTCATGTGTATGTTGTCGTTGTTGCTAAAAGTATCTAATTCTTATTTATTTCTGCGAGATATGAAACATAATCAAAGAACAAATATCGAACGTTCATTGATGTCTTTAATTTTTTCCCGCGTGTACAGATATTTGTTTGTCGGATCTGAAACGTGACTTTCTCGTGATTTTCCCAAAATGAAGAATCAAATTGGGCGAACGAAACTTGCATCAAAGAGAAACAAAATATGAAGTCTTTTTTTCCTCAACTAAACATCAAATTCCGCCATTATTAATTCCACATCTCTCGATGAAACTGAATTAGATATTGTAGGACCGGTTCAGCTCCATCGGTAGTGTTCGACTAGGAACCACAAGGTTTCTGATTTGCAGAATTTTAACTGATGTTATAGCTTCGGTTCTGAGCAAAAACCAAACTATCTTTTTGGTACGAAAAATGTTCAATATATGTGAAATATCTTATTATAATGGAGATTGTGTGTTTTTCTGTCTGTAACCGAAGCTATATTACTATTCAAGTAACAATTCCCTTAGTTATTTACGTCACATTCTACAGCATTTTATTTTTATCTAAACCTCAATTATTAATAAAATTGTTTACATTATTAATACTGTTAACTATGTCTACATACTGACAACATGCAATTATATTTATATATACAACAAAATAGCGCTTTACAATGTGAACGGGAAGGCTAATTTGCATATTAATATTAAAAAATCGAATTTAATAAATATGTGCTTAGTATTATTGATTTCTAACTGTTTGGTTTTATTTTAATGAATATAAGCAAAAATCTCTTCAATGAATCTTAAATAAAATCTATTACCAAGATAAAATAACTGTCATTTTATTCTTTACTTCCTCTTATAACTAAATACTTAAATTAGAAAAAATAATAATGAAAGACGAGAGTGATGGAAGAGTAAGTTTCAGTTGTTCCATTTTTTATTATACTCCCTCTGTTTCAAATCTTTTATTATACTCCCTCTGTTTCAAATCTTTTTATCTGTATTCTTATTTAGTTTCATTAGCCTTTCTAATTTAATACAATATTTTATTACATTAAAACTTAAATACTTGCACCCGGAGGGTGCATATATTTTCTAGTTAATAGAAAAAAAATTGTCATAGATGCAGTGCCACATCGGGATATTGATATTGCTGTGAAAAATCAGAAATCATAAATAACTTAAAACTGGTTAACTTTTATGATAATATTATTAGATTCCTCGGGCAAAAATACTTTATAAACCAATTTTTAGTAATAGGGAAGCTCTAGAGCTCATTTTACAGACAAAAATATGTTACAAAAAGTCGCCATTTTTCGCAGCCGCTCTCAAATGTGGAGAGCTAAAAATCGACATAAATTCGCTAATTTTTGGAATTGGATTCTCAAATTTTGGGAGTGTCTAACTTTAACATAATCCACAAGTGTACAAATTTAAGAAAAATTAAAGGGGTGTGTGACAATTTTATTTTTTCTGGATGATTTTACATGGAATTACCCTTATACCATTTTGATATATTAAGAACTTGAAAATAAAAAAACTTTTATTAAAATGACTGATTTATAAATCATATAAACTTTTATTAAAATGACTGGTTTCGGCATTAAATGACCCGAAAAGGGTTGATATACCGTAAAACAAACCAAACCAAATGAAGATAATGAAAATTAAGAATTTGAAACATACAATTTTTTTTATCAAAATGACTGGTTTCGGCATTAAATGACCTGAAAAGGGTTGATATGCCATAATACAAGCCCCCCCTCTCTCTCACGCGGGCGCCTTCTCAATCTTTACCAGCGGTACCTTCTGAAGTTTCCTCAATTCGCTTTTTGCCTGTCTATTCATTGACCTAACTTTTCGCGCATCCAGAATTTTATGCGTTTTGTTTTCAAGAACAGATTCTGGTTTATGCATATACTATTTTGTTGTATGGTCAAAATTTAATTTTTTGCATAATTCCCAGTGGATCACCTTCCCAACCCAGTCGTGTCTAGTCTTACTTGAAACCACATAACTGTGCAATCAAATGATTATTATTTTGGGTAATGTGACGTAAGCAGTGACGTAGTTTTTGTTACAGACAAAAACCGGAAGCGAATCTCCATTATTAATAGATTATATCTACATCTAGATATTAAATGTTATGCTTAAGTCATAGGCACCAGGTACTTTTTAAAATATGAGAATTTTTCCTTAAGGGATCATCCTCCACTTTTCAGCATACATCTCCGGTACCTAAACGTTGACACCCCCCTGTTCTGATTGATATTTTTTTAGGGGGGGGGGGTCATCAAAGGTGTCGCACAATTTTTGAAAAGCACCAACAATTGTTGAATGAATATTTTTGGTGCACGTGCATTAGGCTAGAGGTTTTTGATCAGCGTGAAGTCTTTTCCTTCGGTTAAGTCGCTTGCAACACATGCTGGTTTTTTATGCCGCCATTTTTTTGGAAAGAGTAAAATGACCTTCAGCAAATGCACTCTCCTAATAATTGCAATAAGTGCAGGTGCGTAAAAGGAATACTCAGGGAGGACCAAAAAAAGAAGGGAAGAAGAAAAAAACTTAAATACTTATGTTGCATAGCGCCTTTTTACCGGCACTAAATAGGTATATGTTATATACTTCTCTTACTTCTTACTCTGTCGTCTATTCTTCCGGCCGGCTTTGCTTCTGATCGTCTATCATCTATCTTGGTCTGGTATATCTTCTAAGGTCTCGTCTGGTCTTTTATTGAGGATTCCGGGTCTGGTTTCTGTTGCTAGGGATTTCTTGTTATCAGAAGCCCTGTGTCATTGTTAGTTTTTAGTAATAAACACAAGACTTCGATTTATGTTGATGTTACTTTATTCATAAATCCCCAGACCAGACAATGCGCGCGGATCCTTACATCTTGCTAGCTTGGCTTCTAACTTCTAACTCTAACCAACTGAGTTGCTTACCCCTTAAACCGGAAGGGGCTTCTATCGGGGTTCCGTTTCTCACGGTTTATCCCCAGAACGCAAGGGTGAGATCGAGGTCAAGCGCCGTCACTCACCCTCAAGGCCATCAGCTGCACTAATATGATTTCTACACTATTGTCATAATCATTAGGTATCTAATGATTATGTAACACTTACACGCGGCGGAAGGCGCATATTATTGCTAGTATTGCTAATGTAATTAAAAAAAGAGAAACCAATGCTCTAAATTTATATAGAAGGGGGGGGGGGAGATATATGGGGCGAAATAGACCTTCGAATCAACAAGCTCCCGCCGAGGGGGAACCAAAAACAAGCGAGTTCTCCGTCTTCTCACAAGCCAGACCTCTGTTGGTCAACACATTCTTCGTCTAGCAGCTGGAAAATCCGTCGTCGTAGTCGAAATAATCTTTAGCAGTTCAAAATCACATTTCCTATTTAGTTTTGTTTCTGTTCGACTAAAATCATTTCTTTACTGAAAAGCGCTTCGTCGTCGACTGCTTCTGCTGCTGCGGAACTACCCAGCGCTCGACTCACTTGTTATTTTATAGGCATATTAGCCAAACATCCGGGCACATCAGTCGAACCTCGCGTCCGTCCAGTGCCCAAAACGCATTTGTTTTTGCATGCGGGAGGACGCGAGTTCGATCCCGGCAGGCAAGACAATGTCTTGCTCTTTTTCCTTTCTCGTTCTCCGTCACAACTTATTAGAATATTAATTTTAATTTCTTTTTCATGTTCATTTTCCCATGCTTATCTTGAAGATAAGCGGTTAATACGCTGCTTTGAAACCGATAGTAACAGATGCCTATTAATTGTATAGTAGTCTATAAAACACACACACACACATACACACACACACATGTATGTATATGTCAAAAAAGTATCGATATTTTTTGTACTTTTTGATACACCCTGTATTCTGAAAAAATAACGTTCCATTCATTCTTCATTTCTTTCTTGGTAAATACAGCTTTAAACTTGGTGTACTTATCGGAGTTATTCCCCTTTGCCTATTTATTATTTCTATTTTCCTATAATTTGGTCCCTACCCCCCCCCCCAAAAAAAAAAAATGAATTCGGGGGTTAATATAAATATCTCCACTGGATTTCTCGTAAAATTATATCTAAGAAAAATGTTGCTTGTTCTTGGTACATAGCTTTATTTTTAACTTCATCTCTCGAACAGACAGACAGACAGACAGACAGAGACGCTACAGATATAAGCGGAGTGGTAGTACCTGTTAGGGTCTCATCTATAGGTTAAATAGAAAACATGAGTTTATAAACAAAATTGTATTATCCGTTAAAAATGAAATTATTTAAAAACTTTGTTAGCATTAAACATTTTTTTACCAATAGATGTATTCGGCATAAAATAACCCAAGGGGTTGACATGCCGTAAAACCCAACCAACCAACCAAACCAAACAGATATAAGATTTTGTTTTCTTATGTAACTTAATCTATTTATCTATTTATTTATTTTTATTGTTTGATCTCTTTCTTATTGGTTAAGTTTTTATTTAGTCTGGTGCACGAAGCCCTCGGGTTGTTTACAGTACCTGCTGATGCTAAGTTGTCATCCATTGCAATTTTAACTTTGGTAATTTGGCGGCAAACTGCGACTTTTCAACGTGACTTGACCGAAAACTCTTTGGTGGTTGTTTTTTTTCTTTCGCTATTTCTTTCTTTCTCAAATTTTGTTTATCTATTTCTGATTTTCTTTCCTTTATCTCTTTTTTTTATTCGTGCTATCTTTTTCTTTGACTATTTCTTTCTTTCTTTCTTTCTTTCTTTCTTTCTTTCTTTCTTATCTTGTATATTTTAACTTCTTTCTTTCTTTCTTTCTTATATTGTCTATCTAAACTTCTTTCTTTTTTTGTTTGTTTCTTTCTTTGTTTCTATCTTTCTTTCTTTTTTTCTTTCTTATCTTGTATATTTCAACTTCTTTCTTTCTTTTTTTATTTATTTGTTTCTTTGTTTCTATCTTTCTTAATTTGTCTATTAAAACTTCTTTCTTTCTTTCTTTCTTTCTTTCTTTCTTTCTTTCTTATCTTGTACATTTTAACTACTTTCTTTCTTTCTTTCTTTTTCTTCTTTCTTTTTCTTTCTTTCTTCTTTCTTTCTTTTTCTCTCACTTTTCCTTTGGATATTATTTTCTTGATATTCTTCCTTCTTTCTTTCCCACCTTCCTCACTTTTTCTTTCTTTCTTTCTTTCTTTCTTTCTTTCTTTCTTTCTTTTCCTTTGAGTATTATTCATTCTTTTTCTTTTTCTTTCTTTCTTTCTTTCTTTCTTTCTTTTTTTCTTTTCCCTTGGATATTATTTACTTGTCCCTTTTCCTTTTCTTCTTTGTTTCTTGAATATTTTTCTACGAATTCTTTATTTCTTTCCCATGAATATTATTTTCTTTCTTTCTTTCTTTCTTTCTTTCTTTCTTTCTTTCTTAGCCATTCCTTTATTTTCCTTCGATCTCTCTTTCCCCACCCCCTTCTATATTTCTTATTATTCCCATTGGTCAATTCCCCACTTCAATTCATTATTTCATCGACCCCTGACGCACAGCCATGATAACCACGTTTGTCTAAAAGACTTTCACCCTTGCAGTCGCTCGTAAATATCTATTTGCCTTTTTCTTTTTCAATACCAGACGTAAAATATTCTTAGCAGTGGTTAGCCTTACATACAGATGATTTTTTAAAGTACCTGTAAACGAGCATACTAGTTATACAAGTCGCCCTGTTGGCTAGGGCTGTAAGAATACATTCGGTGCATCTCTACAGAGGGATAAAATCCAACCAATGGGGCTATCTGT
>CM042162.1:72636723-72651723 GCA_023376005.1 Doryteuthis pealeii | reverse complement strand
TATTTCAAAGTATACATTCATGAAGTCTGCAGAGGAGCAATTATCCAAACGGTAATCTTTGAAGGATGGACAAAGGCCGCATCCCCCAAAGACCTGCAATATGGTGAGTTAGTAGAGGGCACCCGACCGGTAGGGAGATCATGCCTGAGCTTTAAAGATGTCTGCAAGAGGGAAATGAAGACATGCCACATCGACACCAACACATGGGAGGCTTGTGAAATAGATCGTGAGACCTGGCGACTCCTCGTCAAACAATGAACGAAAAGGAGTGAAAAAGAGAGGAAAGTAGCCGTCACGGAAAAGAGAGCCAGAAGGAAGGAGAGACAACAACAACTGCCCTTTAAAGTTGTCTGCAAGAGGGACATGAAGACATGCCACATTAATATCAACACATGGGAGGCTTGTGCAAAAGACCGTGCGATCTGGCGACTTCTCGTCAAACAAGGGACGAAAAGGAGTGAAAAAGAGAGGAAAGAAGCTGCCACAGAAAAGAGAGCCAGAAGAAAGGAGAGACAACAACAACTGCGCATGAAAGTTGTCTGCAAGAGGGACATAAAGACATGCCACATTAATATCAACACATGGGAGGCTTGTGCAAAAGACCGTGCGATCTGACGACTCCTCGTCAAACAATGAACGAGAAGGAGCGAAAAAGATAGGAAAGTAGCCGTCACGGAAAAGAGGGCCAGAAGAAGGAGAGACAACAGCAACTGCCCTTTAAAGATGTCTGCAAGAGGGACATGAAGACATGCCACATCGACACCACACATGGGAGGCTTGTGCAAAGACTGTACGACCTGTCGACTCCTCGTCAAACAATGAACGAAAAGGAGTGAAAAAGAGAGGAAAGAAGCCACCACAGAAAAGAGAGCTAAAAGGAAGAAGAGACAACAACAACTTCAGCAAGCATCACTGTTTGCTTGCAGTCACTGCACCAGAGATTGTCATTTAAAAATTGGTCTGTTCAGTCACTCACGCAGTTGCAGATAAAAGAAAGTGGACAATACGCCATCGTAGACGGAAGGATGCCAACAATGAAAATCTTTGAAGCAAATGAAGTCAGTGACCCCAGTTCAAAATCTTGGACGAGGTTGTTTGCATTTCGCTTAGTACTAATTATTTTCTATTCCTCCCTCCAGCTATGGGTAAATAATAAGGCCGGCAGACTTGATTCTTTACCTTTGGTAAGACAACCAATCTAAAAGAAGGAAAACTCTGAATTCAAGCCAGCTTTACTCCGCCTAAAAAAATGACCTTGTATCTAATCCTGCACGTAGCAGAGGGGTTTGGTAACGGAGCCATTTACAAGTCTAGAAAGAAAAAAATAGAGGGGGAAAAATAAATAAAAAAATCAACAGGTCTTTGTTGGGGGGGGGGGGCCAAAAGAAGCGAGTCAAACGCCTTCTCGCAGGCAAAAACACCGACTTTGTCGTCGTCGTAGCAGCTAATGTCGTTGTCGTCATGGTCGTCGTCACAATCCTTAGCAGCTGATGTCGCAACACACCTTTCTGGCGTCACCCCACTTCTACTTATACACCGTTTCCCCCTATCATCCAGGCTTCTGCGCTCTCATACGGGACTGTGGCATCTCGACTCCGGTGCCAGCGCCAATGTGTCGCCCTTTCGCATTCTGAAGGACGCGGGTTCGATTCTAGATCGGTCCTACACGCTAGGCAAAGCCTAGCCCGCCACTCACCTCGTGTTCTCTGTCACACAAGGTCTATCGGAAACATATAATACCATTATAAACGGGGGTGCGTGAAATAATGGTTAGAGTCGTAGGAAATAGACTCGTCGATGCGAATTCAAATTCTCGACGAGGCTGTACGCATTTCACATAGCGCTAATACCCTTGGAAAGGTATGCATCCAACTAACTCTCCTTCCAATATGGCTAAATAGGACAGACTGTGCTATTTAACTTGGTTAGGCAACCAGACTAGGAGAAAGAAAACTCTGAATTCAATCTTGGTAAACTCCGCTTTGAGAAGTTGACCTTGTGTCACATCCTACTCGTGCGGGGGTGGTGTGGTGGGTAAATATATAATACCATTATAAACATCTTGAGAATCGATTGATTTGCTTGGATCTATCTTGCCAGTCGTAAATAGCTTACTGTTTAGGCGTAAGCATATGCTCTTCTACAGGGTGACGCAGTCAGTAACAGTGAAAAGTGACTGTGTAACTTTGTAACATTGCGATTTCGGTTAAAAGAAATGAAGTTGTGTCCTTTGGTTTCTTCAGTTATTTCCCGAGTCCGATAAGAAATACCTGAAGAAGTCCGGAGGGTAGATCGGCCTAAACGCTGTGTAGATAACAATAAAGATGAGGACAATAGTCCGAATAATACAAATAATACAACACAAAACATCTTCAGCGTAGAATAACCCACCAAGGGTTGAAACAAACCAACCAACCGGACCATATGACGTTTAGGCACCCCTTTTGCGATCTCGTTTCATAAGGACATCTTTTTCATTTACACCGTTAAAATCCGGTTGTTTGTTAACAGACCATTTTTAGAATTTTTTAAAATTATAAAACTAACCCCAAACCCCTAACCCTAACCCCTAGGGTTAGGGTTAGGGGTTAGGGTTAGGGATTAGGGGTTAAGGATTAGGGATTAGGGGTTAGTTTTATAAAAAAAACTCTTAAAATTGTCTGTTAACAAACAACCGAATTTTGACGGTGTAAATGAAAAATATGTCCTTATGAAACGAAATCGCAAAAGGGGTGCCTAAATGTAATATGGTCCAACCAACCAACCAACCAACCTTCTGTGTCAGTAGTCTTTCTAACAATGAAGGGTGCGGATAGATTTGTCACTAACCCCTAACCCTAACCCCTGACCCCTAACCCCTAGGGGTTAGGGTTAGGGGTTAGGGTTAGGGATTAGGGATTAGGGGTTAGTTTTATAATAAAAAAAACTCTTAAAATTGTATGTTAACAAACAACCGGATTTTGACGGTGTAAATGAAAAAATATGTCCTTATGAATCGAGATCGCAAAAGGGGTACCTAAAGGTAATATGGTCTAACCAACCAACCAACCAACCAACCACCTACCTTCTGTGTCAGTAGTCTTTCAAACAATGAAGGGTGCGGATTGATTTGACACTTATAGAAAAATATTCTATTCAGATGATATTTCAACGATGTAAAAATAACTTAATTTTTTTTGCCCAATATTTCCTTTAAAGTTTTTGGCCGTGTGGAATTCATTTCGTCTTTATTCATCTCTTCCTGTAGATATTTTTGATTTATTTTTATGGGTCAGTCGGTGCTCTGAAAAAAAAAAAAGAAAAAAAGAAAAAGAAAAAGAAATAACAAATAAAAAAAGACTGTCTGTTATTTCACTTAATTTCCTGCGTTTTGATAAGTTTTTTTGTTTTGTTTTCGGTGAGAAAGAAATCCGGACGAATTTCATTAATTTATTCACTTTGTTTTTTGTTTATTTTTTTCTATCCTTTCTTGTTTTTTTTCTTCATTTTTCTTTCAAAGATTTCTTCTTTTAAATACAAAACGCTGTTCTATTCTAAGAAGCATTTCTTTCACTTCTTTTGTTCGAGCATTTCTTTCATTTCTTTTGTTAAAGAATTTCGTTCATTTTTTTAACATTTCTTTTTTAGTAATCTTCTTTCTTTACTTTTGCGTCATCTTTCTTTCTTTCTTTTTTCTTTCTTTCTTTCTTTCTTTCTTCTTCTTCTTTTCTTAGTTCATTTTTCTCATCTCTAATTCCGGCAAAACATAGAATACACTGCCTGTTTTCCCTGCAAAGGTGTAAGACCTCTCACCCCCCCCCCCGCAAAAGGGCTTAGCCCTTGTAGCATGAGTGGGGGCAAAGTTTATGTACAGGACATATATACCGTAAAGGGGGACCCTCTTAAAAACACGTGATATTGTAAAAAGTATCTGGTATTTCTAAAAGCAGGCAGCTTCGTTCGTGAAATGAGATAACCATTTTACGGCATATAAACCAATGTTGGACCATTTTGGTAAACAAAGAACTAATTTTGTTGTGATTATGAGCTGTAAACCCTTGTGGCATATGATCAATCAACACAGATATTCGGTTATCATAATCTTTCCAATGATCTGCCCTGTCGGCTGGGGCGTTAGAATACACCGACTGCACCTCTGCAGAGGGGTAAGACTCCCCCAATGGGGCCACCTGTTGGCCGTGGGTGGCGACCCGTGATGCTTAAGGATAGAGCCCAAGTGGATGAGCAGTTCATGACCTGCAATACTCCACTTTGGCTCTATCTTGGGCTAGACGGGCGGTCGGAGAGACCACCTCCGATCAATCGGCTGGCCACGTCAAGCCCTAGCACCTATAGGATTTTCCCAACCCTATTGCCCTTATGGCAAGCCCAACCATTTTTATCATATGGGTGCTAGAAGGCGGTGTCTGCGGGTCTACATATCTGGGAAAGACGTTCAAATCTATCTGATGGTGAGGTTCCAGTTTTGGAGGTTTGGGGAATGTGGAGCACCCCATTCATCACCATTGCTCCCTGATCCACTCTAACCCGGAGTGGTAGTACCTGTTAGGGTCCCATCTATGGGTTAAATAGAAAAATGTATTTATAAACAAAATTGTATTATCCATTAAGAATTGATTTATTTCAAAAGTTTATCGGCATTAAATGACCCACTAAGGTTGATATGCCGTAAAACAAAACACACCAAACCAAATCATTATTGAAATTGTAGTACCATCATTGACATGGCATGACTACAACCATTATACTCCTAAAGGTACTAATAGAATGTTTGTAATTTAACAATTTTCTTCTTTTAGACAATAATAAAATTAATGAAACTATTCTAATCAATTATTATTCTGATAACTCAATTGTAATCGATTAGATTTACATATACCACAGTTACATGAGCTTTATATTTGTATTAGATTATAAAATGACTTGATTAGTTAAGTTAAAAGTTTAGATTAGTAGAAATAATGACATCGTGACATGCATTTAAAAAGATTGAAATAGTTTATCATCTAAGAAAACACATTTCTAACTGTCTGCGGTACTATGAATTGTGTACATTGTGTCATCCAAGTATATTTATTCCGTCAATGTTCTTTATCTATCCTGTTTTATCTGAAATAAGATGCTGCAACTGTTGAAATTAGCACGTATATACTCTGTATATACTAAAATGAGACTATTTAAAAGACAGAAAACTAGAGGTGATAGAGCAAAACTGTTTATAAATTTGAATTCAGCACACCCAAATTAGTAAAAAAACACCTATTCACATTCTTGCCTCAGACAAAATTTTTTTTTGTAAACCAGTGTTATTATTATGATAACCCATTGCAATCGATTAGATTCCCATATGCCACAGTTGAATGAGCTGTATATGTTTATTAAATTATAAAATGACTTGATTAGTTAAATTAAAAGTTAAAGTTAATAAAAACAATGACATGGTAACATGCATTTAAAAAAAACTGACATAATCTATCTCTACATATATAAAAGGGCAGTTGTGTGAATCTGTATGTCCGGAGGAAACTTCGAAAATCAAACAATTAACGACAAAGTAAATATATATACACATTAAATATCACCAGGGCTTGGTTTTTGAGTAAAAATAATAGAGATTTGATTTATATTCGTGAAGATAACAGCATGGATTTTTTTTTCATTTAATATTTTAGATAGTAGACATTAACATTCTTTTCAGAGTAGCTGGATCAATGCAAGGTCTATTTTTTTACATGGAGATTTAAATGGGGAATCCCACGAGGATTCAACTCACGATTCAGTAATAATGTATTAGCGGGACTAACTTAAAAGAAATCCCCCTCTACCCAGGCGACGCCGGGTAGCCGCTGCTAGTTGATATATAAATAATAATAACAAAATAAATAATATTATCCTAATCAATTATTATTCTGATAACTCCATTGCAATCTATTAGATTTCCATATGCCACAGTTAAATGAGCTTTATATTTGTATTAAATCATAAAATGACTTGATTAGTTAAGTTAAAAGTTAAAGTTAATATAAATATGACATCGTGACACGCAGTTAAATTTTTAATTGAAATAGTTTATTATAAATTGTTTTAATTTATATCTAGATATATGAATGAAATATTTCTATTACGAGCAAAAATAAGCGGCTGAACTTGCACAAAGGTGTCAAAATTAGGGTGACCCAGAAAAAACAGAACCCACAAATTTTGTAATAAAACTGTTAATTTTAACTATGGGGGTCTAGGGTTGGGGGTTAGGGGTTAGGGTTAGGGTTGGGGTTTAGACTTAGTTTAGTGGGAAAATGAATAAATAATTTGGTTTCTGTTTTTTCTAGGTCACCCAGTATACCGGTGACCCAGAAAAAACAGAACCCACAAATTTTGTAATAGAACTGTTAATTTTAACTATGGGGGTCTAGGTTAGGGGTTAGGGGTTAGGGTTAGGGTTAGGGTTGGGGTTTAGAGTTAGTTTAATGGGAAAATGAATAAATAATTTGGTTTCTTTTATTCTGGGTCACCCTGTGTACCGGTGAACCAGAAAAAACAGAACCCACACATTTTGTAATAAAACTGTTAATTTTAACTAGGTGGGTTTAGGGTTAGGGTTAGGGGTTAGAGTTAGGCTTAGGGTTTAGGGTTAGGGTTAGAGTTGGGGTTTAGTGTTAGTTTAATGGGAAAATGAAAATAGAATATCATATTAAATTAGAAAGGCTAATAAAACTAAATAAGAATGCAAATATAAAGATTTGAAACAGAGAGGGGTATAATTGAAAAAAAAGAACAACTGAAACTTACTCTTTCATCACCCCCGTCTTTCATTGCTAAATTTTCCTAATTTAACTATTTAGTAAAAATAGGAAGTAAAGAATAAAATTAAAGTTATTTTTCTTGTTAATGGATTTCTCTTAAGATTCATCCCCAAGATTTTTTTCATTAAGATAAAACCAAACAATTCGAAATCAATAATACCAAGCACGTATCTATTATAATTAAATTGTTAATATCAATATGTAAATTAGCCTTCCTGTTCACACTGTAAACCTCTATTTTGTTGTATATATAAATACAATTGCATGTTATCAATATGTAGATATGGCCAACGGTATTAGTAATGTACAACAATTTTATTAATAAATGAGGTTTAAATAAAAAAAATTTGGTCTTGAAAAATATTGAGTAATTCTTGATTGTGTCAGATTTTTATCACGCTCAAACACCATTGTCTCGACTGTAGATTAGTTGTCTTAAGGCCATTGTCTGTGATGGATCAAACTCCAAGGGAGCGTATGGAAATATGAAATTTATTAAATCTCTAAGAAATTGAATTAAGAGCGTAACAACATATATTTTTGTTTACAGTTATTTGTAATGCAAAATTTGTATATGGTTGTTATTTATTATTATTACTAGCAAATATATGCACCCTCCGGGTGCAAGTATTTAAGTTTTAATATAATAAAATATCATGTTAAATTATAAAGGCTAATGAAACTGAATAAGAATTCAGATAAAAATATTTGGAACAGAGGGGTATAATCGGAAAATAGAACAACTTTGAAACTAACTGTTCCACCATTTTCCCTTACTCCCGTCTTTCAGTTGTAAATTTCCCTAATTTAACTATTTAGTTAAAATAGGAAGAAAAGAATAAAATTACAGTTATTTCTTTATGTTAATAGATTTCTGTTAAGATTTATCCCCGAGATTTTTGCTCATATTTATTAAGATAAAACCAAACAATTATAAATCAATAATACTAAGCATATATTTATTAAAATCAAATTTTTTAAGATCAATATGCAAATTAGCCTTCCCATTCACACTGTAAACCGCTATTTCGTTGAATATATAAATATAATTGCATGTTATTAGTATGTAGATATTGTTAACAGTCTTAATGTTGTAAAACAATTTTACTAATAATTGAGGTTTAAATAAAAAATAAAATCATGGAGAATGTGATGTAAATAACCAAGGGAATTGTGACTTGTATAGTAATATAGTTTCGGTTACAGACAGACAAACCCACAATCTCCATTATAATAAGATTATTATTATTATTATTATTATTGGTGTTATTTTTCATCTGCGGAAAGATTGGTAAATATATATAATATTTTAGATAATGGTTATTTCGTTGTTGGTTGGGCTCAGAACTATCCAGAACCATTTTGTATCTAAGAAAGTTCAGGATTTCAAAGTTGAACTGGATAATTGAAAATTTCAGACAATGTTGGAAAATGCGATGTGTCTTGATATACTGGAGCGCCCTCTACGTTCGTTTGAAGGATTTGGGGGTTTTATCAAAAATGAAAAAAAAAAAAAAAAAAAAAGACAATTTCTTTTTGATTCGAAAAAGGGGAGGAATTTTCTGGAAAGATTGTGTAATGTCAATTATTAGCCAGAATCTTTTAAAGTCTTTCTTTAAGCTCATTAAGATCTATAGATTTAATTCTTTTCTCCCAAGACATCGCGTTGCAAAAGTCAAGATGAATCTTAGCAAAGATATCTTTAGAAAAAAAAAAAAGAAAAAAAAAGATAAGAAAATAGAAAAAAAAAAAAAAAAAAAGAATTAAAAAAATGCGCAGTATTCTGACAATAAATGAAATGGCCGCTTTTAAGACCGAGCGAAAAAAAAAATTCCCGCTTCTTTTGACGCCATTATTAAACGTTGGCAAGTGAATCGTGTAAATTGTCGTTTTTGTTTCAAAATGGCGTAAATGATTTTTTTTTCCTCCCAATCATTGAAAATCCCTGAACTTCGGTGTGGCATCTCGTACGTATTGTCTTTCAAAACATCTATACGCACTTTGTTAACTTTCTAAAACATTCTCCATGTCTATTAAGCTCGGCTTTATACAATGGAAGGCAAAATAAGATAAATGGGAAGAAGTAGAAGAAGATTGTGTTGCACCAAAAAGCTACAATCCTTTAGGCCTGCCTATTTTATACAACAACATTAACACACCTTTAGTTTATAAAACATTTCCAAATTTGTATTCACAATTTATTAGGCATCTTAAATACAAATCTATTAATAATGGAGATTCGCTTCCAGTTTTTGTCTGTAACAAAATTACGTCACTGCTTGCGTCACATTACCCAAAATCGTCATAACATAGAATAAATACACTCAAAATTTGAACATACAGCATTGTTTTTTTTTAAAACAAGTTTTAATAAATACATCACTGGTATTATATATCTATATATAGTTTGTTTTATTTTAATACATATTTAAAGTTTACATTTCAAATTGTTTTATTTTTTAATCCTTTAATGAATTTGATGATTTTACTTACTTAGGGTACAAACTCGTTGACATTGAATTTTTAACTCCCACCCCTCAGGCAATATGTTTCAAAAATATACTTTTACATCGCCCGGAGGGTGTTTTTTTATTTTGTACTAGTACATGTAATGCATTCAGATATCATCTTCAACATTGAATCTTACATTTACTCTCTCTCTCTCACACACACACACACACATATATTTAAGAAATGGATATAAATTTTGCTCTACATTGTATTGAGCACTTTGTATTTGTTTTTTCACGGTCTTAACCCCTACTCATACACACACACACACACACACACACACACACACACACACATATATATATATATATATATATATATATATATATATAATAATCTTCATACAATGACTGCTATTTACACTGTAGCATTGCAATCAACAAAGCCTTCCTCAGATGATGACTCTTGGTTCAGGTATGGTTTCGG
Organism: Doryteuthis pealeii; assembly: GCA_023376005.1. Classification (NCBI taxonomy): domain Eukaryota; kingdom Metazoa; phylum Mollusca; class Cephalopoda; order Myopsida; family Loliginidae; genus Doryteuthis; species Doryteuthis pealeii. The sequence continues at coordinate 72,641,983 of CM042162.1, read as the reverse complement.
GGCCGAAACATCATTACTGCTAACCCAGAGCACCCCAGCAGTATCTCACGATACCACCAGACATTGTCAGTTTGATGTCACATCGTCGGATTGCCAAATCCACGCTGATGCGGTTAGAGCTTTATCCTGGATAAGTGTCAGATCATATGTGTATTCCGCATCCGTAATAGTCTGTGCGGGATATTTGTTTTTTTTTTTGGGGGGGGGGAAGAACAATCTATTTAAAAAAATTGTTGAATGAAAAACTAGCGTTCCTTGGATGTTTGAAAATATAACGAACGCTGAAACAAACGGTTGTAAAGTGACATGGACGCTCCCTTACATTGTGTGTGTGTGTGTGTGTGTGTCTTCTTATTCTCTGTGATAAATTTATTTTTCCTCAAATTGACAAAAGCCCTGATGAAGATCTATTGAAACAGATTGAAACACTGCAGCGATGACGAAATAAACATCACTCGTTTTATGAACTTGTGTCTTTTCAATTTTTCACTATATTACATACTTTCGGATTCACTTCCACTTTCTCTTCACACACACACACACACACACACACACACACATATATATATATATATATATATATATATATATATATATATATATATATATATTACTATTATTATTAGACGAAAAATAAAGGGTCTACCATGGTTTCAATCACTGGATTTCTCTAACTAAATGTAACTGATAATAACGGTTGAATACATCTAATAATAATATTAGTAGTATTATTACTGCTCTGTATTTTTAATATATTGAGCATTTTTGGATTATTTACTGATGCCACTGCGACGGAAAAGTTAAAGCGGTAATTATATCTACTGAGTCAGACGAACCTACTATTAGTTTCGCATAAACAGGGCTAAAATCTGTTGAAGTAGCTTGGCTCTACCACCACCTATATATTATTATATAAATATATATATATATATATATATATGGAGGCGCGTGGGCTAGTTGTTAGAGTCGTGGGAAATGGACTCGTCGATTCGAGTATATATATATATATATATATATATATATGTGTGTGTGTGTGTGTGTGCGATTGGATGCTCAAATTAAACAACATATCCCTACAAAGATTACAAATGGAACTGTCTGTCCTAACGATATACTGAGGTATACTTATGGTTCCTCTATAGGCGAACACCTTATAAATAGCCGTAGTTGCACCAACTCATTTAGTGCTGACTGGTTCTCAGTTGAGAGCAAGTCACACTCTTTTTACCATCTTAAGATTTTAGAAACATTGTATATTCTGACCAATAAGCCTAGAAATTGTTCTTTTCATTTCTTTTTATTTTCCTACTCGTCCCATTTACGTGTTTTAATCGATTATCCTCGATATTTAGATCTGTTGAGCGAGGATCGAAACTAGTCAGCATGCAACTCGTTTTTTCTGGCTTTTACCTCCCCCATTCTATTGTAAAATAAATACATTTTTTTTTCATACAATGAATCTTTTAGTGTGTCTTTTTAAAGCACTAATAAAATTCTGTACACCAAAAACAAATTACAAATATATATATATATATATATATATATATATATATATACTCCCATTTGGTTGAGTTCTCTGAATAGGGATTTAATTGCAGATTCACCGTTCTGGCGTCTAGCTAGCCCTCGCTTTGTTTACAAATGTTTGAGGACTCTAGTGAATTCATTTCCGCTTAGAAATGTAGCGATTGAATATTCTCCTATATTTGACAGCTGCCTCTGGCCGTACGGGTTAGAGGTTGGGGAACGAAAGTTCATTCGGTCTCGAACCCGGCCAGGGTAGCTGTTACGGTATAACCACACTGATGAAAGGTGAAACCTCGAAACACGTGTCTGTGGATTACTATATATATATATATATATATATATATATATATATATATTAGCCATACATTTAAATAGGTATTCCCGCCTAATTCATTATTAATTAATTAATTTTCAAAATTATGTACGACTCCAATTAAGCACTATATATATATATATATATATATATATATATATATATATAAGGATATCTACTGAGTCAGACGAACCTACTATTAGTTTCGCATAAAGCTCTTCAGGGCTAAAATCTGAAGAGCTTTATGCGAAACTAATAGTAGGTTCGTCTGACTCAGTAGATATCCTTATTACTTGGCTCTACTTAGGTATCGAGCACTTTTTACAAATTAGCTTCTCCTAGCGGTTATATGAATATATATATATCTTATATACATATATATACATATAAATTGTTTTTTCTTTTGGCCAAATACTGTACCAATAGATTATTTTTTGTTGGTACGACTATCTTGGTCTTTTCTTTTTTTCAAAAATTTTTTTTTCTTCCTGGTTGATGTTTGGTAGTATATTTTTACAATCAAACTCTCTGCCGGGTTTTTTCTCTCCGCAAGGATCTACCAACACGCTTGGTATATTAAATTATATATATATATATATGTGTGTGTGTGTGTGTGTTGTAGAAAAAAGTGTTTCTCTCTACTACAGTGTTCAACACACACCTTCTTCAGGAGAACTAAATAGGCTGGGCCACTACATTTTATATTTACTTACCCACGTGAAAAGTTATCAAGTTTTGGCCGCTATTTTTATTACTCTTTTAATTATTTTGTATAAACTTTACTTTCTAAATATTTGGTCATTATTTCGGTATTTTTTCTTTGAAGTTAAAGGTTGTCTGACTGGGTGTTTACACGTCTACTTCTGTCAACGCCACTACAGTGAAAACGTGCGAATGCCAGTTAAAGGCTATATATATGAGGTAAAATACGGAATGAAAGAACAAATCTCAGACAAAAACATGTAGTATATTTCGCTGGAATATTGAATTCAGCTTCTTCTGCTTTTATTGAATCATTAGGATCATACAAGTGTTTTATAGAAGGGGGAAGTAGGTAAGTGGGTAATTTTGTGGAGTTAATTATGGGTCTCATGTTGACTACTTTAATTGTTTAGTATGTTGTTACCTCCTATCATTTCTCTGAGGAAAGGTGGGACTCGCAATTTTCGAACCCCCCTCATGGTTCGTAATTTTTTTTTCACGAATTCTTCGTTTTATTGAGAAAAAAAAATGAAAAAAAAATCCTTTTCTCTTTTTTCTCTCTAACTATTCCATCTTGTTTACAACAAAAAACAAACAAAAAAAACACCATTTATCAATGTACTTTTCTCTGACGAGCATTGAAGAAAAAAAGAAAATATTATTCTAGATTATAAATCTAATAAGGGTACCCTTACTTTTCTTTTTAAGAAAATATTCCTTTTATCAACATGCATATGCTTTTATGCGTCCTATTTAAATTTAGTACTGTTAATAAACTTTTCATATATATATATATATAATTGATAATTTTTGAATCATATTACACCATTTGCGACATCCGGAGCACTGGACAGCTGTTTCGACCTCCTTTGGTCTCATCAGCAGTGCATACCACAATCTCCGTTACCATTGACTAGATGATTTGGCATTCTCCGTTAGTAGCATGGGCTGGTGGCCCAGTGTGTTAAGTCCCCGCTCTTCACGCTGTTGTCCACTGGTTCAATCTCTAGTGGCGGAGATTGTGGTATGCACTGCTGATGAGACCAAAGGAGGTCGAAACAGCTGTCCAGTGCTCCAGATGTCGCAAATGGTGTTTGCTGAGTTGTCTGGTCATGGTAATATGATTAAAAAATTATCAATTATATATATAATTCCTCTATCAAAAAATAATTCAATATAATATATATATATATATATATATTAAATTTTTACTTGAAGGCACTTACAACGCATGTATCGCATAAAATTCGATACTTTTTCTTATAGAAAATGAACTTAACAAGTGTAATCCCAGCAAAGGATGACTCGATGTGTAGAATACCGTACAGACTATTTCGACTTTATTAAGTCTCATCAGCGGTATATACTAACGATTTCTATAAAATCTCGTAATCCAAGACTGAAGCTGTATTTACCAAGAGCCAAATAAACAATGAATGAAATGTTAATTTTGTTCAAAGTAGTGCCATACCATTCAACATATTTATTTAAGCGAGTTCTTCATTTCTTTCGAACACACCTATCTAACATTAAATGCAAATAATGTTGACGCAGTTGGCAAAATGATTAGTCGGTCAGGTGATCTAAGTCATGTGACATTTACTTGTTTCGAGTTTGTTCTTTTTTTTTTGGGGGGGGGTTGCCTATTCGCATCCATGTTCTTCAGATGCTGACGTATGTAAGTGAATCAATCTGTTAATAAAACCTGTTTGGTTTGCTATTAGGCTTTAGGCCATTAGAGTGTTTTGTTAGCAGGACACAGTAACCCTTTTGCTGCCGAGAGACACACACCTACGCAGCGGCTGTCACATCGCCAACCAAACGAGAGACGATGCAGCCTCAGTCGATTTAAATGCACATTAAATGCAATTGAATAATTACTGATGTAACTCTTGCTCTTTACTAAAAGTTATTATGAGATTGGCGAGGAGTCAAGTTTATTAGCATTTTGTTATTACATGCTTCTTCTTCTTCTTTGCAGTCTTCTTCTTCTTCTTCTTCTTCTTCTTCTTCTTCTTCTTCTTCTTCTTCTTCTTCTTCTTCTTCTTCTTCTTCTTCTTCTTCTTCTTCTTCTTCTTCTTCTTCTTCTTCTTCTTCTTCTTCTTCTTCTTCTTCTTCTTCTTCTTCTTCTTCTTCTTCTTCTTCTTCTTCTTCTTCTTCTATTACATCTTCTTCTTCTTCTTCTTCTTCTTCTTCTTCTTCTTCTTCTTCTTTTCCTCCTCCCCTCCTCCTCCTCATCCTTCTTTCTACTTTTTCCTCCCCCTCCTCCCCCTCCTCCTCCTTTTCCTCCTCATCCACCTTCTTCTTCTTCTTCTTCTTCTTCTTCTTCTTCTTCTTTCTACCTTTTCTTGTTATTGTTGTTGTTGTTGTTGTTGTTCTTCTTCTTCTTCTTTCTACCTTTCCTTTCTTCTTCTTCTTCTTCTTCTTCTTCTTCTTCTTCTTCTTCTTCTTCTTCTTCTTCTTCTTCTTCTTCTTCTTTATATATATATAAGTCTATTTTGGCATCATTTTTCTTTTATACATGTTAGATTCAACGTGACAAACATTTCCTCTCTGACGAGTTTCTTTTCGATCATTTCAAATTGTCTGGTGATCTTTTTTTAATGTTTGGGTGGAATCGGTGAATGAAAAAAAAACAAAAACGAAGAAATTCGAGAATTCGGTTATTCTCGGCATATCCTTGTCGTTGTCACCCGAGAAAGAGTGACCTGTCTTTTC
>CM042162.1:72621723-72629223 GCA_023376005.1 Doryteuthis pealeii | reverse complement strand
AATAATCGCCCTTATGGCAACCCCTAACCCCTTTTCATCACATGGGTGCAAGAAGGCCATGGCTGAGGGTCTACATGTCCTGGGAATGACGTGAAACTCTATCTGATGGTGAGGTTCCAGTTCTGGAGATTTCGGGAATGTGGAGCACCCTTTCATCACCATTGCTCCCTGGTCCACTCTGACCCGGAGTGGTAGTACCTGTTAGGGTCCCATCTATAGGTTGAATAGAAAAACATGAGTTTTATAAAAAAATTGTATTATGCATTAAGAATTAATTTATTTCACAACTTTGTCGGCATTAAATGACCCACCGAGGTTGATATGCCGTAAAACAAACAAACCAAACCAAACCAAACCATAATAATAATAATAATAATAATGATGATAACAGTAGTAGTAGTAGTAGTAATAATTATTGTTATTATTGTCATTGTTGTTGTAGTTGTTGTTTTAGCAGTATGACTAAAAAAGAAACTGAATTTGTCAACAACATACCTTGACTGCCTAACATATGCGTAAATCAGGAAAATGACTTTCCTTCCCATTGCGCAATTCTGAAGGAATTTTCTTGTCATGATAAACAAATGACACTCAAGTAATTAGAGCTATCTGCTTATAACAGATGCACAGAATTGCTTTAGTTTCAGTCATACGTGAATAATACATATACTGTAACGTATCAGTATAAAAGTGTAAGCGCCAAATTCAAAGTTTCCTTTTTAACTGATAACAAAGATATTTTCTTGCCTGAACAAACTTAATAGAAAAGAATACAAAAAAGAGAGAGAAGATACAAGGGCATATATATATATATATATATATATATATATATATATATATATAGTTTTATAAGAGAAGGGGCCGATTTAGCTCAATCGGTAGAGTGTTCGGCTAGGAATCTCAAGGTTCTTGGTTCAATACTGGCCCTCGCCAACTCAGCGTATGAGTAGCACAGGGATCTGTGCGGTAAAGTAAGGAGCTGATGGTAGGTGTGGCGCTCCGATGCTCAAATGATCTCCTTGGTCTAGCGCTAGTGAAAAGGGGATAGACTCCCTCGCTGTCTGGCCGATACCGACATGAGGCCGACGACTTTACTTTTACTTTTACTTATGAGAGAAACTAGAAGCGACTACCCAGCATCGAATGGGTAGAGGGGGAAGCTGGGTACGCCTTACGTGATTATACTGTGACGTATCAGTATAAAAGTGTAAGCCCTAAATTCAAAGTTTCCTTTCTAACTGATAACAAAACATTTTATTATCTGAGCAAACTTAATAGAAAAGAATACAAAGAGAGAGAGAGAGAGAGGAGAGAGAGAGAGAGAGAGAGAGAGAGAGAGAGAGAGAGAGAGAGAGAGAGAAGATACAAAGAAGGGCATATATATATATATATACTTTATAAGAGAAACTAGAAGCGACTACCAGCATCGAATGCGTAGAGGGGGGAAGCTGGGTACGCCTTACGTGTCTACCGGTAGGCGCTAGCCGGCGTAGTGGGCTGTAGTATAAAAGTTGAAGCGCTAAAGTCAAAGTTCTCTTTTCTACCTTCTAGAGAGAAGAACACGCACCAGTTAAGACTATGAAAATAAAACAATTAACAACAAAGAAAATATATATACACATTAAGTATCACCGGTTCTTGCTTTTTGTGTAAAAATTATGAAGATTCGATTTATATTCGAAGATATTTTAAAATCAAAATATACATAGAAATAGCATTGAAATTCTACTTAAAAATGTCCAGTATTTGTAAATTATGAAAATTTGATTTATATTGGAAGATATTTCAAAATCAAAATATACATAGAAATAGCATTGAAATTCTACTTAAAAATGACCAGTATTTGTAAATTATGAAGATTTGATTTATATTGGAAGATATTTCAAAATCAAAATATACATAGAAATAGCATTCAAATTCTATCTAAAAATGTCCAGTATTTACAAATCTCAAAATGAAACCAATTCATACCCGGGGTTCTGTGCTCCCTTACCCGGGTGATGATTTGAGACAAGGAAGATATTCTATCTATCTTAAAATATATAAATGACAGTTGTGTGTATGTATGTATATATGTATGTGTGGATGTATGTCCGGATAAAACTAAAAATACAACAATTAACAATAAAGTTAATATATACACATTAAATATCATCTGTTCTTGCTTTTTGTGCAAAAATGATGAAGATGTGTTTTATATTCGATGATCTTGAAAAATCAAAATATACAAGGAAATAGCATTGGAATTCTACTTAAAAATTCCCAGCATTTGGAAATATAAAGGCTAAACTTGCAAATCGGTCGGAAAATTAAAACATATTACAGGATGACCCAGAAAAAACAGAACCCACAAATTTTGTAATAAAACTGCTAATTTTAACTCGGGGGTTTAGGATTAGGGTTAGGATTGGGGTTTAAGGTTAGTTTAATGGGAAAATAAATAAATAATTTGGGTTTCGTTTTTTCTGGGTCACCCAGATATACAGGGTGACCCAGAAAAAACAGAACCCAAATTATGTATTTATTTTCCCATTAAACTAACCCTAGACCTAAAACCTAACCTTAACCCTAACCCTAACCCCCCTAGTTAAAATTAACAGTTTTATTACAAGATTTGTGGGTTCTGTTTTTTCTGGGTTACTTTAATTTTCCGACCGATTTTCAAGTTTTGCCAATATCAAACGTCAACAAATCAATACACCAGAATTTCCTCCTACCCAGGCAACGCCGAGTAGCCACTTCTAGTAAATTATATTTTCATGGGGTTTCAGGTTTGCAAATCTATTAATAATGGAGATTGTCTGTATTTCTGTCTGTAACAAAAACTACGTCATAATTCTACGTCACAATATTCTTATGCTATATACACCCAAAATTTAAGTAAGCATTTTTAAAAAATTGTTTTTTACTCTCGTCCTTTTTGTTTTACAGTAACAAGAAGTTAACTAAAAAGTTTACAAATAAATAAATACCTACGATTTTGTGTAAAATTGATGTGGAAAATATTCGAAATAATTGTTTGATTATTACATGCACGCAACATTTTATTTGAGAGGGACGGGGCTCAATTTTCATTTCAAATTGTTTTATTTATTTTTTTACTCCTTTAATAAATATGAGTTATCTCAGTCGGTAGAGCGTTCGGCTAGATACCACAAGGTGCCTAGTTCGATACCGGTCCCCGCCAACTCTGCGTATGAGTAGCACAGGGATCTGTGCGGTAAAGTAAAGAGCTGATGGTAGGTGTGGCGCTCCACCTCAGATGCTAAAACAATCTCCTTGGTCTAACGCTATTGAAAAGGGGATAGACTCCCTCGCTGACTGGCTTATACCGACTTTAGGCCGCCCCGTCGACTTTACTTTACTATGATACAAACCCTCTGACATTGAATTTTTAACTCCCACCCTCTCAGGCAATGTCTTTCAAAAATTAATTTTTACGACGCCCGGAGGGTGTTTTCTGTTGCTAGTATATCTAAAAATCAACAGACAGCGTAAATAGTTGTGTGAAATTTATTACTACATCATACCGTTTTTATTTATTTATCAGAAACTAGGGTTGTGGTGTAATCTGATGTGTCATTGGGTACCAAGATAAACTGGGACATTGACACTAAGAACTCAGAGTTGCGGTGCTGGTGACTAACGACTGAAAGATCAAAGGTTTTGAAACAGTGTGTGAACTGAATGATGTTAAACTCTATCTGATGGTAAAGTTCCAGGTTTGAAGCTCTGGGGAGTGTGGAATACAAAACTTCATTGCCATTTCGCCCAGATCCATGCTGACCGAGAGTATTTGGTTGTTTTGTTTTACGGCATATCAACCTCGGTGGGTCATTTAATGCCGATAAAGTTTTGAAATAAATAAATTCATAATGGATGATCAGTTTTGTTTATAAACATGTTTTACTTTTTAACCCATAGATGGGATTCTAACAGGTACTACCACTCCGGGTCAGTCTGATAAATAAAAAAGACGGTATGATGGAGTAATACATTTCCCACAACTATTTACGCTGTCTGTTGATTTCTTAGATATCCTAGCAATAGAAAACACCCTCCGGGCGTCGTAAAAATTAATTTTTGAAAGACATTGCCTGAGAGGGTGGGAGTTAAAAATTAAATGTCAGAGGGTTTGTATCATAAGTAAGACAAATCCTCATATTTATTAAAGGAGTAAAAAAATTAAAAGTAAAACAGGGAGCAATAGTGATGAAGGAATGCTCCACATTCCCCAAACATCTAGAACTGAAACTTCACCATCAGATAGAGTTTAACATCATTCACAGGACATGTCCTTGGAATGACGTTAAACTCTATCTGATGGTGAGGTTCCAGTTTTGGAGGTTTGGGGAATGTGGAGCACCCCTTCACCGCCATTGCTCCCTGGTCCACTCTGACCCGGAGTGGTAGTACCTGTTAGGGTCCCATCTATGGGTTAAATAGAAAAAACATGAGTTTATAAACAAAATTGTATTATGCACTAAGAACAAATTTATTTCACAACTTTATCGGCATTAAATGACCCACAGATGTTGATATGCCATAAAATAAAACAAAACAAGCCAAAACAAACTAAACAACACAATCTACGTCAACGTCAGCTTCGTCCTTGTAAATGACCTTTTTTCATATTTATTTCATGGTGAAGTGGTTATTCCATGCCCTCCCCTAAAGTTAATGGAGTATTGTTATATGAAAAATAAAAATAATGGAAAAATTATTTCTGGTAAGGGTGGGGCAGGATTACAGGACAGATTTAGTAAACACAAGAATCAACCCCCACCCACATTTGTGGGGCGGGGGGTAAGTGTCACATTTATATTTTAAAGTAAATATATAATCTCATTTGCATGGTATTATGCCCGTTGACGTCATCATAACGTAAGAATGGCGAAACCTTGAAATTTAAAAGGAAAAATTTTTAAAGTAACCAGAAAAGAAGATTTTCGCCCGGAATAAAGATGGAGAGGCCCATCCCACTTCCATCAATTTAAACTTTAAAATTATTTTCTTTTGCTCTAAAGGGGCCGGGTTAGCTCAGTCGGTAGAGCGTTCGGCTAGAAACCACAGGTTCCTAGTTCGATACCGGTCCCCGCCAACTCAGCGTATGAGTAGCACAGGGATCTGTGCGGTAAAGTAAGGAGTTGATGGTAGGTGTGGCGCTCCACCTCAGATGCTAAAACAATCTCCTTGGTCTAGCGTTATTGAAAAGGGGATAGACTCCCTCGCTGACTGGTTGATACCGACTTTAGGCCGCCCCGACTTTACTTACTTTACATTCCGTATATATATATATATATATATATATATATATATATATGGGAGTAAATATGGAAAATAAATCCGACAATATTAAGAAAATTTGAAAAAACAAGTGTTCCGAAAATAGGATGAATTTATATATCGATGTTTAAACATTTCGGTTTCTTTAAACCTTCATCAGGATGTATCTTGGGGTGAAGAAATTGATGGATGTTTTATAGATGACAGGAGATGAAAATCTTTATAAAATTTTTTGTTGTGTAACTGTATTTGTTCAGTGTTCTAATTTTTTGAAAGACAAGTCGCGATCCACACACGCGAAGATGTCATGACGCGTGATGCAACTCGAAGAAATGCATTCAACAAAAGACAAGAATAAGTATTAATAGACTTATTTTATGAGAACAAAGGAACAAAGTGGGAATGATAACTAAATAATTAAATGAAGCCTGGTATTTTGTAGTTATTTAAGACTATTTTAGCTAGAAACGGTGATATATTAAAAAATCCATGTCGATTGTTACACAATAAAAAGATTTTATAAACATTTTCATCTCCTGTCATCTATAAAACATCCATCAATTTCTTCACCCCAAGATACATCCTGATGAAGGTTTAAAGAGACCGAAATGTTTAAACATAGATATATAAATTCATCCTATTTTCGGAACACTTGTTTATTTCAAATTTTCTTAATATATATATATATATATATATATATATATATATATATATATATATATATATTATTATATTAAGAAAATTGAAAAAACACTGGTTTAAATAAGTTGAGTGGTAAGTTTATTGGCCGACGCTGCAGTGTTTCGATCTATTAGTTCGATCTTCTTCAGGGCATTTGTTGATATAAGGAAAGGTAATACATTTTTTTTTACCTTTCCTTATATCAACAAATCCCCTCTGAAGAAGATTTAATTATAGATCAAACACGCAGCGTCGCCAATAAACTTAGCACTTAACTTATTTAAACCTGTGTTTTTTCAATTTTCGTAATATACTACATACTGTCGGATTCACTTCCATCTCTTCACACACATACACACACACATATTATATAATATATATAATATATATATATATATAATATATATTGATAGATAGATAGATGGATAGATAGATAAAAGGATATGAAAACACACAATGCTGTTAAAATGAAAATATTTTATATCCTTTTCATAGCTAATATCAAACAATATTTCGATTTATAAAAATCATCATCAGAGCTTGTTTTTAATCCGGACTCATCCAGAGAGAAGCAGGAAATAATTATTTTCTGCTTCTCTCTCGATGAGTCCGGATTAAAAACAGCATTGTGTGTTTTCATATCCTTTTATCTATACTTATACTGTTGGATTCATTTCCTTACTCTTAACTTGTGTGTATATGTGAAGAGAAAGTGGAAGTGAATCCGACATTATGTAATATAATGAAAATTGAAAAAACACAGGTTCATAAAACGAGTAATGTTTATTTTGCCTACGCTGCAGTGATTCGATCTGTTTATAGATTTTCATCAGGGCTTTTGTAAATTTTTAAATTTTTAAGAAAAATAAATTCATCACAGAGAATAAGAAAAATACTAAATAGAAGTTAATATATTTAGGATATAATCTTTTCCAAAACAGGTCTTAACTTGTAAGAAGGTTCTGATGAAGATACAAATGTACCTCGAAACATAAGTAAGATATGCTTTTAGTTTCTTTTGTTAGAAATACTCTTCGGAATTACTTTCATCCTTAATATGTGTAAAAGATCGAAAGGTCAAAAAGAGCGTATAATTATAACCACATATGTAGCTTTATTTGGAAATACTACAGTGGGAATTCGGTCATAGGCTAAGGGTCAAATTTTGAATTTAAAATTAGAATAATTATATAATGGACTTTTTTTTCTGAATCTTTTTAAAAGGTTTTTAATTTAGAATAAAATATTCATATAATCATTTGTTTCTTTTTTCTTTCTTTTTTTTCATTCTTTCTTTTCTTTCTTATTCTAATTCTTTTTCTTTAATTATTTCTTTATGTATGTATGTAGGTATGTAGGTATTTTTGCATATATGTAACACGTGTTACCCATCACCATTATAGAAAAGTCTTTTAATATCTATACGAGTTTATTAATACCTATCTGTGGTTATTTATATATCTCATTCTCTCTCTCTCTCTCTCTCTCTCTCTCTCTCTCTCTCTATATATATATATATATATATATATATAT
>CM042162.1:72601723-72619223 GCA_023376005.1 Doryteuthis pealeii | reverse complement strand
GAAAAATAGAACAACTTTGAAAGTAAATCTTCCGTCATTTTCCATTACTCCCGTCTTTCATTGGTAAATTTTCCTAATTTAACTATTTAGTTAAAATAGGAAGTAAAGAATAATATTAGTTATTTCTTCTTGTTAATGGATTTCTTTTAAGATTTATCCCCGAGATTTTTGCTCATATTCAATAAGATAAAACCAAACAATTAGAAATCAATAATACTAAGCATATATTTATTAAAATCAAGTTTTTAATATCAATATGCAAATTAGCCTTCCCATTCACACTATAATCCGCTATTTTGTTGTATATATAAATACAATTGCATGTTCTGCGTATGTAGATATGGTCAACAGTCTTAATGATGTAAAACAATTTTATTAATAATTGAGGTTTAAATAAAAATAAAATCATGGAGAATGTGATCTAAATAACGAAGGGAATTGTGATTTGTATAGTAATATAGTTTCGATTACAGACACAAAAACACACAATCTCCATTATAATAAGATTACATTTTCTTAAAGTAACTTTTAACAAACTATCCTAATTGATAATTAGGGTAGTTTTAATTAATTAGTAATTAATTAAAAGATCGCCAATCAAACCATAACACTTGTAGTGTTATACGGGTCTTGTGAATTGTACTACTTCTTGTTTATGTAATAAGTATCTGTTAGCACCAGATACAAGTGCTGAATAAAATATATCTTTTACCACCTGAACGATACAACAGTTCTTATGTGGTGTATGCAACGGTTTTCTGCAGATACTGATTTTCTACCGACTGAGTTCAACTGACCCTTATATATTTCCGATCAAGAGCAAAATCATTCTATAAACGTAAGGTCCACTTGCTTTGAAAATTGGCATTTGAAATCATAGCTTTTAAGTGGGTTTGAACTCTGATCCCAGTGGGGAAATATACAATTATCTTAGTCATGATGCTTATTGAATAACAGTTTAGGGAATTTCTGCTTCTTCTGTTAGACTTTGGGCTACACTACTCTGGTGCTCTGAATAATATATATATATCAAGCACACTATTTCTCTGTGTATCTTTTACCACTTCAACGATACAACACTATCTCAGTTTCTTTCTTTCTTTCTTTCTTTCTTTCTTTCTTTCTTTCTGTCTGTCTATCAGTTTTTTTCTATCTATCACCAATACAATATATTCCGACGAAATTACTGCGTTTGACTCCAGACATTTGACCCTCCTCATTCTTGTAAGTTTGTCTTTTTGAATTGTTCTACTTCTTGTTTTTATGTAATAAGTATCTGTTAGCACCAGATACAAGTGCTGAAATAAAATATATATATCAATCACAATATTTTTCTGTGTATCTTTTACCACTTCAACGATACAACACTAACTCAGTTTCTTTCTTTCTTTCTTTCTTTCTTTCTTTCTTTCTTTCTTTCTGTCTGTCTATCAGTTTTTTCTATCTATCACCAATACAATATATTCGGACGAAATCACTGCGTTTGACTCCAGACATTTGACCCTCCTCATTCTTGTACGCTTGTCTTGTGAATTGTACTACTTCTTGTTTTTATGTAATAAGTATCTGTTAGCACCAGATACAAGTGCTGAATAAAATAATATATATATATATATATATATATATATATATAATATATATATTATATCAAGCACACTATTTCTCTGTGTATCTTTTACCACTTCAACGATACAACACTATCTCAGTTTCTTTCTTTCTATCTATCTATCTATCTATCTATCTAGTCTTTTTCTAAAACGGGTGTCCTGGGCATTACACTAAACTGCAGCAGGCTCCGATTCTAGAGCCGCGGTGAGTGGAGAGTAACTATCTATCTATCTCTCTAATTCTATATCTGGATCTATTCATATCTATCCAGTCTGTTCATATTTATCTATCTATCTATCTATCTATCTATCTACCTATTTATCTGTTGTAGATGAGTTAACACCCCTAAAAGATGGACTGGCTCATAGCCTTATAAGAGTCGACGTAGCAATGATAAAGTCGGGAAAAATATATTCGGACGAAATCACCGCGTTTGACTACAGGCATTTGACCCTCCTCATTCTTGTACGCTTGTCTTGTGAATTTTACTACTTCTTGTTTTATGTAATAAGTGTATGTTAGCCCCAGATACAAGTGCTGAATAAAATATATATATCAATCACACTATTTCTCTGTGTATCTTATACCACCTCAACGATACAACACTATCTCAGTTTCTTTCTTTCTTTCTTTCTTTCTTTCTTTCTTTCTTCTATCTATCTATCTATCTATCTATCTATCAGTCTTTTTCTATCTATCACCAATACATTGTTAATCTAATTTTCACGAATGATGTTTGTGAATGAAAATCCACAAAAGGACATTGATCTCCAAGAAAGAAGTCGGTTTGAAAGTATTGGTGGTCCAAATTCCTTGTTTTATGTAATAAGTATCTGTTAGCACCAGATACAAGTGCTGAATAATATATATATATATATATATATATATATATATATATATATATATATATATATCAAGCACACTATTTCTCTGTGTATCTTTTACCACTTCAACGATACAACACTATGTCATTTTCTTTCTTTCTTTCTTTCTTTCTTTCTTTCTGTCCATCACTCTATCTATCTATCTATCTATCTATCTATCGGCGGCCTTTTTCTATCTATCACCAATAGATTAATAATCTAATTTTCGCGAATAGTATTTGTGAATGATTGTTCAGTTGATGTGGAAAATCCACAAAAGGACATTGAACTGTAAGAAAGAAGTTCCTGTGAAAATATTGGTGGTCCAAATTCCTGAAGCAGAAACTAAGATGTAGGTCACGTCTAGTTGGAATGGATATTAGGAAACCTTTATAGGAAAGCGTTATTTTTTATGGAGAAAAAGTAAATGGAAAGAGAAATCCCTATTAGCAAATAAATGAGGTAAAATTGAATGGTTGAAGTTCTCATTTAAAACCGGAAATATCTCAGCTGATGAGTGGGAATTTCTAGCGAGTAATCGAGGTCATTGGACGGATTGGTTTCTGTAGTGGAAAATTACTGTTGAGAAATACCGGATTGGAGATTAAAAAAAAAAAACTTAAAAGAAAGGCCAAGACAAGAGCTTTATTCTGTAATAGATGACTGCTAAGAATCAACTTGAAATTTCTGGGAAAAAATAAAAAAAATTATGCATTTCTCTTGTAAAAATAATAACCATCATTGCAATGCATTTTTATTGTAAAAAAAATCATTGTCCAATACAATTTTATGGTAAAACTCATTTCCAATGCATTTCTATAGTAAAAATCATTTCCAATGAATTTTTATTGTAAACATCATTGTACAATGTATTTTTATAGTAAAAATCATTGTCCAACGCATTTTTATAGTAAAAACATTCTCCGGTGCATTTTTATAGTAAAAATCATTGTTCAATGCATTTTTATGGTAAAAATCATTGTTCAATGCATTCTTATAGTGAAAATAACTTCCACTGCATTTTTCTTGTAAAAATCATTTTCAATGCATTTTTATAGTAAAAAATCATTATCCACTACAATTTTATTGTAAAAATCATTTCCTATGAATTTTTATAGTACTAATCATTGTCCAATGCATTTTTATAGTAAAAATCCTTTCCAATGTATTTTTATAGTACTAATCATTGTACCTTTTTTTTTTATAGTAATTGCTATTGCAAAAATAATTCAAAATGTAGAGAGTATGATAATTTTGATTTAACTCTTTCTTTCTTTCTTTCTTTCTTTCTTATATTTTTCTGTGTAGTATGTCCCTTTTTCCCTTTCTTTCTTCATAATAAAAACTGAATGGTTAATTATTTAGCTGATAAGAATTCGGCAGATGAGCAACACCAGATAATCAGGATTTACATTTTTTCATTTCATCTTGGATGATTTAGATGGTCAAATTTTAACCAGAGGTTTTTGCAAGATAATAATGGGTATTATAAGAAACACGTGTATTGATATATAAATATTACATTAAAAAACAACTTCGCTTAGGTTATTTATTAACACAGAATCCTATTTTCTTGAATATTTTTTGACCGTTTTCTAATTTTTCCTGTTTTTTGTTCCTTGCAGTTTCTAGAGATTATCATTCCGTCGTCCTGTATAGCCCTGTATCGGTTTTACCGCAGCTATAGGTAAGTTTTCGTGTGTTTCTATTAAATTTATAATTAATATACCACTCTGTCGGCTGGACTAAGAATACGCTGTATGTATCCCCTGTTGTTTATCCCCTGTTGAGAGGTAAGACCCTTCCGAAAACGGGTGTCCTGTGCATTACACTAAACTGCAGCTGGCTCCGATTCTAGAGCCAAGGTGAGTGTGGATTACCCCTTCATTGGCAATACTTAAATATCCAATTTGATCCGGAGGGGAAGTACGTATTAGGGACCCATATATAGGTAAAGTATATAAGTTAGAAATAGATGTCACATAATCGTGTGCAAAAAAGTCAAATATATATATATATATATATATATATATATATATATATATAGTTAATTTTTTGTTATTATTATTGGAGAAATGATTATAAAGTGCTCAATTACTTCTGTAAGAGCTGTATTTATTTATTTATAGTCACAAATACAATTAAAAGTTTGTCTTACCAATAGTTTCGGAACATCACTTTTAGGTGATTATCCGTCATCAGTCAACGTTTCTGATGACGGATAATCACCTAAAATTGATGTTCCGAAACCATTGGTAAAACGGACTTTTAAATGTATTGGTGACTATATATATATATATATATATATATATATATATATGTATATGTAAAAACAAAAAAATTTTTGTGATGAAACAAAGAAAATACAGTGCTCAATCACAAATTGTAAGAGCTAATATTTATTTATTTTACAAAGTTTTCACAGATCAATGTTCATTATAAACAGCGACCCAGGTTTCATGCTAAGGGGCAATCATCATGCTGTTGAGCAAGATCCCATGGTGTTTGTTGAAGTTCTTTACTCTTTACTTTCGACAGAGGAACAACACCATCCGCCTTTATATTATGTTGGAAAAAATTTAAAAGACTCTACCATATATATTAAAATGTTTTTTTGAAGACATATGCATCCTTTGCCAAACGGAATTAATTTAAAAATAAAAAATAAAAATTTTTTTTTCAAAGTTAAAAAAAATGTTTTATTTTTAACGAATAAAGGGAGGCAACTTCGTTGGCATTACTACAAAAAATGCACATTTTGAAAAAAATTATTTTTAGTAAATCCGAACTATAATAGCGTCCGCGGAACTAACCGACGTTATTTGCAGTCCAAAATGTGACTTTGAGTAAAGAACTTCAACAAACACCATGGGATCTTGCTCAACAGCCTGATGATTGCCCCTTAGCATGAAACCTGGGTCGCTGTTTATAATGAACATTGATCTGTGAAAACTTTGTAATATATATATATATATATATATATATATATATATATATATATATATATATATATTATTGATCTATTTTGAATGTAGAATATTTTGTTCATTTTTTATTTTTATTCTTTTTATTACAAGTAATGTGTTCGATGTTAAATTCTAAAATAATATTAAACTGAGTTAAAATTTAGTTAAAATCAATTATCTTTTAATTTAGATATCTTATTATAATGGAGATTGTGGGTTTGTCTGTCTGTAACCGAAACTATGTTACTATACAAGTCACAATTCTCTTAGTTATTTACATCACATTCTCCATGATTTTATTTTTATTTAAACCTCAATTATTAATAAAATTGTTTTACATCATTAAGACTGTTGACCATATCTACATACTAATAACATGCAATTGTATTTATATATACAACAAAATAGCGGATTACAGTGTGAATGGGAAGGCTAATGTGCATATTGATCTTAAAAAATTTGCTTTTAATAAATATATGCTAGGTATTATTGATTTCTAATTGTTTGGTTTTATCTTATTGAATATGAGCAAAAATCTTGGGGATAAATCTTTTAAAAAATCCATTAACAAGAAGAAATAACTGTAATATTATTCTTTACTTCCTATTTTAAGTAAAGAGTTAAATTAGGAAAATTTAGCAATGAAAGACGGGAGTAATGGAAAATGATGGAAGAGTTAGTTTCAAAGTTGTTCTATTTTTCAATCATACCCCCTCTGTTTCAAATCTTTTTATCTGCATTCTTATTCAGTTTCATTAGCCTTTCTAATTTAATATGATATTTTATTATATTAAAACTTAAATACTTGAACCCGGAGGGTGCATATATTTGCTAGTCTATTTAAAGAATGTGCATGTTAATTAATAATATATTAAACTGAGTTAAAGTTTAGTTAAAATCAATTATCTTTTAATTTAGATATCTATTTAAAGAATGTGCATGTTAATTAATAATGTATTAAACTGAGTTAAAGTTTAGTTAAAATCAATTTTCTTTTAATTTATATATCTATTTAAAAGAATGTGCATGTTAATTAATAATATATTTACAGTTAATCTGATGATGTAACCTAGCTATTATTGGTACAGGGACAGAAGTATGGAACACTGTAATGTATTTTCTGCTCCCCCCTCCCCACCCTCAGTAAACATTGTGACTGTCTGTTTGACCGTAAAACAAAGAATCAACCATGTTAACTATTGTGGTAAGTGCGAGACATGGTCACAGATAGTTGGGGATCTTTAAAAGGGTCAGCAAGTCTGTTAGTATTTGACAGCGGACAAGTAAGGGTGTTGGAATATTTTTGTATATAAGGTGAGCTGGAATCCACCACCTCAACTTATAGACTCTGTGTGCCCACATGGACTAAACCACAGCCAATCAACAGCTCGAATACGTGGTTAGTTAATTATATAATCGCGGATCTGGAGAACCGTTCATTTGCACGTATTCGCCATTGCCGAATGGACATGAAACCAAGGACTTTGGTCAACCGAATATTTCTAATCAACACACAGGGACACCAAGGAAAAAGCAAAGGATTTTACCCAAATCTAAAGAACACCGAGGAACAATCAATGGATTCTTCCCAACACTAAGGAATACTGAGGAACAACCAAAGGATTTTCCCAACACTAAGGAAAACTGAGGAACAACCAAAGGATTTTACCCAACATTAAGGGACACCAAGGAACAACCAAAGGATTCTACCCAACCTAAGGAACAAAAATTCAAAGGATTCTACCCAACACTAAGGAAACCGAGGAAAACCAATGATTCTACCCAACACTAAAGGAACACCGAGGAACAACAAAGGATTCTACCCAACACTAAGGAACACCGAGGAACAACCAAAGGATCTACCCAACACTAAGGAACACCGAGAACAACCAATGGATCTACCCAAGACTAAGGAACACTGAGGAACAACCAAAGGATTCTTCCCAACACTAAAGAACACCCAGGAACAATCAATGGATTCTTCCCAACACTAATGAACAACCAAGGAGGAAACTGAGGAACAACCAAAGGATTTTTCCCAACACTAAGGAAACCGAGGAACAACCAAAGGATTCTACCCAACACTAAGGAACACCAAGGAAACAACCAAAGGATTCTACCCAACACTAAGGAACACTGAGGAACAACCAAAGGATTTTTCCCAACACTAAGGAAAACCGAGGAACAACCAAAGGATTCTACCCAACACTAAGGAACACCAAGGAACAAACCAAATAATTCTACCCGACACTAAGGAACACCGAGAAACCAAAGGATTCTACCCAACACAAGGAACACCGAGGAACAACCAAAGGATTCTACCCAACACTAAGGAACACCAAGGAACAACCAAATAATTCTACCCGACACTAAGGAAACCGAGAAAACAACCAAAGGATTCTAAACCCAACACTAAGGAACACTGAGGAACAACCAAAGGATTCTACCCAACACTAAGGAACACCAAGGAACAACCAAATAATTCTACCCGACACTAAGGAACACCGAGGGACAACCAAAGGATTCTACCCAACACTAAGGAATACCGAAGGACAATCAAAGGATTCTACCCAACACTAAGGAACACAGAGGAACAACCAAAGGATTCTTCACTAAAGATCAGCCTCTGCTTCACACAAGGGATCTCCACAGAAAAGTGCTCTCACTTGAAGCCTAAAAATGGTCACAAAAATCGTAACAACGTGGCTTAAAATGTTGTACCTCTCGACCCTCCACCCCCCCTAGAATTTATGGAACAATAAGATCTTTCCTTCATCGACTAAAAATAATTAACGTCTCCCAGAATTGAGACCAATCTGGGGTTGACTGAAACACACAAATAAAGGGAGTGGTATTTTTACTTCGACTACGTGTCTGATTTTTTGGCACAAGGACAAAAGTATGAAGCACTGTAATATTTTGCCTTCCCACTCTCGGTGAACTTTGTGACCGTCTGTTAAATCGACAAGAGGTCTACAACGGGAACTCTCGCGCTAAGTGCGAGAAGTGGTCACGTAGAATTGGAGACCTTTTAAAAGGATCACTCAGTCAGTCGGTTAGCAATCGACTGTAATGTAATAGCAACATTCATGTTGGGTTATCTAAAAGTATAAGATGAACGTAGAAATGCGACTTATATTTATTGACTTTACTAGAATCAGGAGCAGGCATTGACCAATGAAAAAACGTCATAGGAAATATTTAAGGTCGGTAGTAATTTCTCTGAAATTAGTTGTTAAATCGATTTAATCCTAGAAGGATTTCAACTGGATTCTACCTAGGATTTCAAGGACTAAAAACTGATTCTCTGCTACAAGTAGACTCTTGTACTAGGATTTCAAGGACTACTGGCTGGATTCTCTGCTACAAAAACTCTTATTCTACCTTGGATTTCAAGGACTCTGCTACTAGACTGGATTTCAAGGACTCTGGATTCTCTGCTACAGACTCTTATTCTACCTAGGATTTCAAGGTCTATTACTGGATTCTCTGCTACAAGTAGACTTATTCTACCTAGGATTTCAAGGACTACGGCTGGATTCTCTGCTAGAAGTAGACTATTGTTCTACCTAGGATTTCAAGGACTACGGATTCTGGATTCTCTGCTAGAAGTAGACTCTTATTCTACCTTGGATTTCAAGGTCTATACTGGATTCTCTGCTACAAGTAGACTATTGTTCTACCTAGGATTTCAAGGACTACGTCTGGATTCTCTGCTAGAAGTAGACTCTTATTCTACCTTGGATTTCAAGGTCTATTACTGGATTCTCTGCTACAAGTAGACTATTGTTCTACTAGGATTTCAAGGACTACGTCTGGATTCTCTGCTAGAAGTAGACTCTTATTCTACCTTGGATTTCAAGGTCTATACTGGATTCTCTGCTACAAGTAGACTATTGTTCTACCTAGGATTTCAAGGACTACGTCTGGATTCTCTGCTAGAAGTAGACTCTTATTCTACCTTGGATTTCAAGGTCTATTACTGGATTCTCTGCTACAAGTAGACTATTGTTCTACCTAGGATTTCAAGGACTACGTCTGGATTCTCTGCTAGAAGTAGACTCTTATTCTACCTTGGATTTCAAGGTCTATTACTGGATTCTCTGCTACAAGTAGACTATTGTTCTACCTAGGATTTCAAGGACTACGTCTGGATTCTCTGCTAGAAGTAGACTCTTATTCTACCTTGGATTTCAAGGTCTATTACTGGATTCTCTGCTACAAGTAGACTATTGTTCTACCTAGGATTTCAAGGACTACGGCTGGATTCTCTGCTAGAAGTAGACTCTTATTCTACTTGGATTTCAAGGTCTATTACTGGATTCTCTGCTACAAGTAGACTATTGTTCTACTAGGATTTCAAGGACTACGTCTGGATTCTCTGCTAGAAGTAGACTCTTATTCTACCTTGGATTTCAAGGTCTATTACTGGATTCTCTGCTACAAGTAGACTATTGTTCTACCTAGGATTTCAAGGACTACGGCTGGATTCTCTGCTAGAAGTAGACTGGATTTCAGGACTACGTCTGGATTCTCTGCTAGAAGTAGACTCTTATTCTACCTTGGATTTCAAGGTCTATTACTGGATTCTCTGCTACAAGTAGACTATTGTTCTACCTAGGATTTCAAGGACTACTCTGGATTCTCTGCTAGCTATTCTAGGATTTCAAGGACTACATCTGGATTCTCTGCTAGAAGTAGATTCTTATTCTACCTTGGATTTCAAGGTCTATTACTGGATTCTCTGCTACAAGTAGACTATTGTTCTTACCTAGGATTTCAAGGACTACGGCTGGATTCTCTGCTAGAAGTAGACTCTTATTCTACCTTGGATTTCAAGGTCTATTACTGGATTCTCTGCTACAAGTAGACTATTGTTCTACTAGGATTTCAAGGACTACGCTGGATTCTCTGCTAGAAGTAGACTCTTATTCTACCTTGGATTTCAAGGTCTATTACTGGATTCTCTGCTACAAGTAGACTATTGTTCTACCTAGGATTTCAAGGACTACGGCTGGATTCTCTGCTAGAAGTAGACTCTTATTCTACCTTGGATTTCAAGGTCTATTACTGGATTCTCTGCTACAAGTAGACTATTGTTCTACCTAGGATTTCAAGGACTACGTCTGGATTCTCTGCTAGAAGTAGACTCTTATTCTACCTTGGATTTCAAGGTCTATTACTGGATTCTCTGCTACAAGTAGACTATTGTTCTACCTAGGATTTCAAGGACTACGGCTGGATTCTCTGCTAGAAGTAGACTCTTATTCTACCTTGGATTTCAAGGTCTATTACTGGATTCTCTGCTACAAGTAGACTATTGTTCTACCCAGGATTTCAAGGACTACGGCTGGATTCTCTGCTAGAAGTAGACTCTTATTCTACCTTGGATTTCAAGGTCTATTACTGGATTCTCTGCTACAAGTAGACTATTGTTCTACCTAGGATTTCAAGGACTACGGCTGGATTCTCTGCTAGAAAGTAGACTCTTATTCTACCTTGGATTTCAAGGTCTATTACTGGATTCTCTGCTACAAGTAGACTATTGTTACCTAGGATTTCAAGGACTACGGCTGGATTCTCTGCTAGAAGTAGACTCTTATTCTACCATGGATTTCAAGGTCTATTACTGGATTCTCTGCTAGAAGTAGACTCTTATTCTACCTTGGATTTCAAGGTCTATGACTGGATTCTCTGCTACAAGTAGACTATTGTTCTACCTAGGATTTCAAGGACTGTGACTGGATTCTCTGCTACAAGTAGAATCTTATTCTACTTAGGATTTCAAGGACTACATCTGGATTCTCTGCTAGAAGTAGACTCTTATTCTACCTTGGATTTCAAGGTCTATTACTGGATTCTCGGCTACAAGTAGACTATTGTTCTACCTAGGATTTCAAGGACTGTGACTGGATTCTCTGCTACAAGTAGAATCTTATTCTACTTAGGATTTCAAGGACTACGTCTGGATTCTCTGCTAGAAGTAGACTCTTATTCTACCTTGGATTTCAAGGTCTATTACTGGATTCTCGGCTACAAGTAGACTATTGTTCTACCTAGGATTTCAAGGACTGTGACTGGATTCTCTGCTACAAGTAGAATCTTATTCTACTTAGGATTTCAAGGACTACGTCTGGATTCTCTGCTAGAAGTAGACTCTTATTCTACCTTGGATTTCAAGGTCTATTACTGGATTCTCGGCTACAAGTAGACTATTGTTCTACCTAGGATTTCAAGGACTGTGACTGGATTCTCTGCTACAAGTAGAATCTTATTCTACTTAGGATTTCAAGGACTACGTCTGGATTCTCTGCTAGAAGTAGACTCTTATTCTACCTTGGATTTCAAGGTCTATGACTGGATTCTCTGCTACAAGTAGACTATTGTTCTACCTAGGATTTCAAGGACTACGGCTGGATTCTCTGCTACAAGTAGAATCTTATTCTACTTAGGATTTCAAGGACTACGTCTGGATTCTCTGCTAGAAGTAGACTCTTATTCTACCTTGGATTTCAAGGTCTATGACTGGATTCTCTGCTACAAGTAGACTATTGTTCTACCTAGATTTCAAGGACTGTGACTGGATTCTCTGCTACAAGTAGACTCTTATTCTACTTAGGATTTCAAGGACTACGTCTGGATTCTCTGCTAGAAGTAGACTCTTATTCTACCTTGGATTTCAAGGTCTATTACTGGATTCTCTGCTACAAGTAGACTATTGTTCTACCTAGGATTTCAAGGACTGTGACTGGATTCTCTGCTACAAGTAGAATCTTATTCTACTCAGGATTTCAAGGACTACGTCTGGATTCTCTGCTAGAAGTAGACTCTTATTCTACCTTGGATTTCAAGGTCTATGACTGGATTCTCTGCTACAAGTAGACTATTGTTCTACCTAGGATTTCAAGGACTGTGACTGGATTCTCTGCTAGAAGTAGACTCTTATTCTACTTAGGATTTCAAGGACTACGTCTGGATTCTCTGCTAGAAGTAGACTCTTATTCTACCTTGGATTTCAAGGTCTATGACTGGATTCTCGGATACAAGTACACTCCTGTTTTACCTAGGCTTTCAGATCCTAAAATAGTGACCAGAATCGTAACAATTCCCACCGCCAGTGAACCTGTTGTCTGATACCAACGTGTCAACCGCGAGAAACTACACGATTTACATCCTGGTAGAGACATTGAAGCAGGAGAAGTGAGAACAGCACCTGGTACACACGGATGTTAATGCTATAATTTAGAAAGCTTACATACTTGTAAAATCAGTGACCTTATCCAAAAATAGAAATGATTTCTAATAAAGCAATTCTGATTGAGTCTGACGTTCCCTGTTTTTCATTCACCAGCTGTACTCCTTAAATGCGCATCGTTACGGTCGAGTAAAAATGTATACAGCTTATTGTCAAATTGATTGCCTGGCTGGTGAATTCACCTTCAGTTTCTCTTCGGTCCTCTTCTTTATTTCTGTTTTTTTTATAACTTCAGATTTACGTATCTTAATATAATGGAGATTATGTTTGTCTGTCTTTAACCGAAACTATATTAATGATTTTTATTATAAAGAAAGAAAGGGAAGAAAAAGAACATGCTACACAGAAAAAATACAAGAAACAAAAAAAAAAAAGAAAGAAAGAAAGAAAGAAAGAAAGAGTTAAATCAAAATTATTATACTTTTAAATACTGAACTATTTTGCAATAGCAATTATTATAAAAATGTACAATGATTTGTACTATAAAAATGTATTGGACAATATGTTACTATAAAATGACAATGATTTGTACTATAAAAATGCATGGAAAATGATTTTTACTATTAAACTGTAGTGGATAATGATTTTTACTCTAAAAATGCATTGGACAATGATTTTTACTATAAAAATGCATGGGAAATGATTTTTTACTAGAAAAATGCACCATGGCCGAGTTGAAATTGTTACATAATTCACAGATATTCAAGGAATTATGTACGTACCTGTAGTAAGAATATTTTTGAATAAGAGTTCGTTAGATTTAAAATCAGAGGGAGTTAAGTGGGTAATTTCCATAACCGTTAGGGTTATGATTGTTTTAAGACGACCCCGACTCGACCCCTCCGAAAGGTGTCATTACAGGCGTGAGAAGTTTTTTTTTTAGATGCAACTACTTACTGGCCACTGATAGTCGTTCTTCACCACGCGGTTGAATTCGGAGCTGGGTTGTTTGAAATAAAATCTTAACAGAAAAACAACAAAGTCTTGTTGTGATATTAAAACAAGCGATGACCAGCCCGAATTAGAAAGCAGAGATCAACCCCCAGCAGAAAGCCCTGAAGAAAAATAAGCCCAACAAAAGAAGATGGCCGACGATGTAGACAAATTAGCAGCAGATAATCAACGGCCAAATTAGCCAGTAAGAACCCTCATCATATCCTCTACTCATACTCTGTCTCTCTCTCTTTGCTCACCCCGTTTATATACCCGATATTGAGTGCGTATCCAACAGAAATCTATACGACCGATTGTCAAATTGATTATCATGCTGATAAAATTCTCCGTGCGCTTCTCCTCGTTCAAATGTTTTCTTCTCCATGCTAGGTTTATTTCTGCAAATAATTCATTTAAACGTATTAATATATAGATGATTTTTAAAGATATGAAATTACGTACCAAAATATTAACAACACCAGATAATCAGGATTTACATTTTTTGTATTTCATTTTGGATTGTTAGGACGGTCTCAGTTTTAACCATTGGGTGTTGCAAGGTAACGGTCTTAAGGAAAACGAGTATTAATATATAGATGTTTTTTTTTAAGAAATAAAATTACGGACCAAAATATTAACAACACCAGATAATCAGGATTTACATTTTTTTTATTTCATTTTGGATTATTAGGACGCCCTCATTTTTAACCATTGGGTGTTGCAAAATGATAACGGTCGTACAATTAAGGAAAACGAGTAATAATATATAGATGTTTTTTTTTTTAAGAAATGAAATTACGTACCAAAATATTAAAAACACCAGATAATCAGGATTTACATTTTTTGTATTTCATTTTGGATTATACGTATTAATATATAGAGGTGCAAAGAAAATAGTATTTTTATTAAATAGAAAAATAGTTTTGTTCATTTAAGCTGAGAGAATTAATTATAGGCTGCCTGGTAAAGAAATATTTTCAGATGACCTCCGATAAAATTGCAAAGTTTTGGGAAGGATCTGTTTAAGCAGAACTGGAATGAAAAGTCATTCGTGTATTTATAAAAAAAGGACAACAGTGCCCCAACAATACATCTCTCTCTTCTCTCTCTCTCTCTCTCTCTCTCTCTCTCTCTGTGTGTGTGTCTATCTATCTGTTATAGGTGATATAACCTAGGTACATAAATGGAATGCGCCGACGACTACTATAAGTAGCAGGAACAATTTAGGCTTGACACGAAGCAAATGCGAGTCAGCTCGTAACTGTATGGTCGGACGCAATCTCCACTTTCTTTGCTGTAATTTCTACTCCTTTTTGTTCAATACATTTGTATCCATTGTTACCAGTCGTTTGTCTTATTTTTTACCCTTTAACCCCCACAACACTATCTAACTATATAAATATCATCATCATCATGTTGCGCAAGTAGCACGGATATCCATGACAATCTCTCGCCAATCTTCCTATCATTCATTGCCCCTGGGATGTCTTCTGCACAGCCAACCTTCATCCTCACATAGTTGGTCAATGTAGGTCCTTGCTGGGCGGCCCACATTAGCGTGCCCATGTGTTGGATTCCACAGGAGAACGTCGCTTATGAGCTCGTCTTTGCTTCTCCAGCAGTGTCCTGCATGCTTAGTCTGTCTTACTCGGATGGTTTGTGAGATGGGGACAGGTGGCCATACAGCTGCTTTCTTGTGGGATGCTGTTTCCACGACTTGTTCAAGACTGGTCGCAGTATTCTTGTGCAGCTCCCATCTAGCTTATTCTCAAGGCGCTTCGTTAGGGTCCAAGTGGTGCAGCCATACAGCAGCACCGATATAGCCACAGCCTGGAAGAATTGTCTCTTTAGCTTGTCAGTGAGATCGGACTTCCATACGACTGATAATTTGTTTGTGGCCAACCATGCATTTCCTATTCGTGTATTAACATCGCTAAATATACATTAGAAGAAATACCCTGAAAGGCATTGAATTTGAACTTTATCCTCTGAAATGTGATCGCCTGGATCTAAATTGCAATGTCTGTGGAAGGATTTGTTTAAGCAGAACTGAAATGAAAAAGCCATTCATGTATTTATAAAAAAAAGAACACAGGTGGTTTATCAAATTACCACAAATTTTAAGAATACCTGTCCCAATTTTTAAAATGGATACAAATCAGTGGGTGGGGGTAGATCAAAAAGTAAAACTGGATACATCTCTTCTATGCCAGTAAAAACTTGCTGGCTTAAAAAGCTTCGTCCGTTCATGGGATGGCTATGTATTCTTATACAAAATATTTATTCTCAATTCCGAGTGAGCACACACACACACACACACACACACACACACAACGCACACATATATATATATTTATATATATATTTACCAAGCCCTCCGCACGAGCAGGATGTGACACAAGGTCAATTTCTTAAGCGGAGTTTAACAGGTTTGAATTCAGAGTTTTCCTTCACCTAGACCGGTTGCCTAACCAAGGTAAAAGAGCCCAATCTGCCCTACTATTTACCCATATCTGGAGGGAGAGTAGGATTCATACCTTTCCCAATGGTATTAGCGCTAAGTGAAATGCAATTACCACATCCAGGATTTGAACTCGGGGCGACGAATCCATTTCCCATGACTTTAACCATTACACCACGCGCGTCCCATATATTATTATTTTTAATTTCAACACACGCACACACACACACACACACAACACACACACACACATATATATATATACATATTATATATATATATATAATATATGTGTGTGTGTGTGTTGAAATTAAAAATAAAGAAAATTAAAGAAAATGTAGGAACATGTATCATTCATCAGAAGGAAGCTGGTCCTCTGTGGATCACATCCCTACTTCTCCACATAGTCACCGTTTCCCTCAATAGCGATGTTCCACCATGAAATGAAAGCATGTATCCCTGTCCCGTAAAATTCTGTTGACTGTTCTTTGAGCCACTGCTTCACTACAGATTTCACTTCCTCGTCACTGGAATAATGTTTGCCTCTCCTCGGCCCCATGAAAGAGGATTTGTGAGGCAATTTATCGTTTGTCTTTTTATCTTTCTCAACGTATATATATATATATATATATATATATATATATATATAACTACTTGGCCGAAACACGTGTCAGTAAAATAAAATAAAATAAATCCTATTTTATCCATTCAACATTTTCGATCCTTTATTTTTCATTTGAACATACCGTTGGATTCGCTTCCATTTTCAACTTAAATATATATATATATATATATATATATATGCGTGTGTATGTGTGTGTGTGTGTGTGTGTGTGTGGAGAAAGGTAGACAAAGACGGCATGTTGTAGAAAATGGATGTTTATTGTAGATACTGATGTCGACTTTATAACGTTTCGGTCTCTTAGACCTTCTTCAGGACTTTGGGTTGAGGTCTTGCTTCAATGGTGAACATTTTCATACTGGTGAATTAGAAGGTCGTGAATAAAGGGAGGGGTGGTCAATTGTTGGTGTTAGCAAAGGTTGGTAGTAGGAGATTTTCCTTTTCACTCGGATAGGGTGTATAGCAATGGGGTTATATATATATATATATATATATATATATATATATATATAATATATATATACGTTGAGAAAGATAAAAAGACGAACGATATTGCCTCACAAATCTCTTTCATGGGCCGAGGAGAGGCAAACATTATTCCAGTGACGAGGAAGTGAAATCTGTAGTGAAGCAGTGGCAAAGAACAGTCAACAGAATTTTACGAGCAGGGATACATGCTTTCATTTCATGGTGGAACATCGCTATTGAGGGAAAAGGTGACTATGTGGAGAAGTAGGGATGTGATCCACAGAGGACCAGCTTCCTTCTGATATATTATACATGTTCCTGTGT
>CM042162.1:72574223-72589223 GCA_023376005.1 Doryteuthis pealeii | reverse complement strand
CATTACTTAATGGACCCATACTTGTGACTTTGTGTCACATCCTACCCGTGGCGAACGGTTTGGGTTAAGAATGTGTCCCATCGTAATGTAGGGGTTAGCAAACTAGTCTTGCAGATCCATTACTTAAAGGACCCATAATTGTGATCTTGTGTCACATCCTGGCGACGGTTTGGGTTAAGAATGTGTCCATCGTGATGTAAGGGTTAGCAAACTAGTCTTGCAGATCCATTACTTAAAGGACCCATACTTGTGACCTTGTGTCACATCCTACTCTCGGTGAACGGTTTGGGTTAAGAATGTGTCCCATCGTGATGTAAGGGTTAGCAAACTAGTCTTGCAGATCCATTACTTAAGGCCCATACTTGTGACCTTGTGTCACATCCTACCTCAGGCGAACGGTTTAAGAATGTGTCCCATCGTGATGTAAGGGTAGCAAACTAGTCTTGCAGATCCATTACTTGGACCAATACTTGTGACCTTGTCACATCCTACTCTCGGTGAACGGTTTGGGTAATAAATAGAATATTATAGAATGACTTGGTAGCATTATAGAATGACAAACAATTGTCTCCTCTGGGATAGTAGGCATGGCTTCCCACACCATATATTCATTAATCATGTGATAATTTGGCCACTTAAACCTTCTTCTTTTTGCCATCATTCTGTTTTTCAGTCCTCAATCTCTGAGCAAATAAGGACATTTTATCCCAACTCTGTTCATAGAACACAACAATAAAATATGCAACCCAAAAATAACTATAGATATCCTAATGCATTATAAGGACTAAGGGTTGATTTCAAATCAATACTCATTAATTGTTATAGCATCATAATGAAATTAAAAAAACAAAAAAACACTGAAAATGTATTCTACTTTGTTATGAAATTGTCCAAAATATAAACTGTTTTTATTTTCTTTATAATCAATTCTTTGATTTCATTTCTTCTTGTTCTTTATTCTTCTTATCTATTTATTTGTTTGTGAAATGTCTGGATGTTCTACATTCGCGATTCGGTTAATACTGTGTCGCTGATGACATATCTGGGTCAACAGAATGATGAGCGCCCTGGGGGGTAGTGCATAGACTACCTCATATATTATTGTCTCCTTCTAGAAAAGGCGTGAATCCACTTTCATACTTTTTCTATTGTTATGTCTCGAAAAATAACTTGACAAAATCTCTCAGTAAGTAGGTAAGTACTTAGAAGAAGCATCCTCATATAACTATATTTCTTTCACTGTCAGCGCACAGCTGTTACACCCATACCCAACCTTGACAGAAGTCAATTATTTATTTTTGTCGAGACATCTCAGTCGGTAGAGCGTTCGGTTAGAAACCACAAGGTTCCTAGTTCGATACCGGTCCCCGCCAACTCAGCGTATGAGTAGCACAGGGATCTGTGCGGTAAAGTAAGGAGCTGATGGTAGGTGTGGCGCTCCACCTCAGATGCTAAAAACAATCTCCTTGGTTTAGCGCTATTGAAAAGGGGATAGACTCCCTCGCTGACTGGCTGATACTGACTTTAGGCCGCCCGACGACTTTACTTACTTACATAAATCTTATAAAGTAAAATAAAGTAAGTAAAGTCGGCAGGGCTGCCAATGTCGGTATCAGGCAATCAACGAGGGAGTATATCCCCTTTTCACTAGCGCTAGACCAAGGTGATTGTTTTTTGAGTCTGAGGTGGAGCGCTACACCTACCATGAGCTCCTTACTTTACCGCACAGATCCCTGTGCTACTCATATGCTGAGTTGGCGTGGGCCGGTATCGAACTATGAACCTTTGGTTTCTAGCCAAATGCTCTACCGACTGAGCTAACTCTGGCCTAACCGAATTTCATATCAATAAAAAGAAGACAGAAATTGAGATACCGTATTAAAGAATTTCACAAGTGCTGAATGACATAGAAATTACAGCTAATCCCGCCCTCCGTGACTTGCCGAAAGTCGAAGGCATGAACACTAAGGGTTCAATAACATTATACTGTTGGAATACTTTTGGTAGATAAGGTGTACTCCAATTACCCACCTGAATTTATAGACTAGTCTAAATCACGTGGTTTACTCCTCCGGCCAATCACTAGCCATACTGCGTACTTAAACCCCCACACTGGCCATAATTCTTTTTTTTCTCCTTTATCTTTTTCTTCTCTTCTTTTTTCCACAGCTTGTTGTTGTGTTTGTATTATTATTATTATTATTATTATTATTATTATTATTATTATTATTATTTCTTGGTTTTATTTATTTTATTATTTCTGCGTACTTAAACCCCCACACTGGCCATAATTCTAATTGCACTCATTGAAGAGGGACTTACAATACTCAGATTACCAGACGATTACCAATACTCAATACTCTTTACCAAGGGATTTACCAAGGATCCAATTCCACTGGAGAAGCGCTCTTGCTTAAGGCCTACAGGATGGCCCATAAGATTGTAATAGTTTATGCGCCTAGGAACGGGAGGAATTTTCTTCAATGGCGAAGAGTCAAGCTATGAACTTTGGGAGCCGAAGTTCCACGGTTATTCAAGGACTCTTCAACTAAATACGGTAGCATCAGTTGGTTAATAGTCTTTGATAATCGGTATACGAAAATGAGGCGCATAATCTTCAGTTAAACCACATAGTTCCTAGTTCAATACCGGTCCTCGCCAACTCAGTGTATGAGTAGCACAGGGATCTGTGCGGTAAAGTAAGGAGATGATGGTAGGTGTGGCGCTCCACCTCAGATGCCAAAACAATCTCCTTGGTCTATTGCTAGTGAAAAAGAGATAGACTCCCTCGCTGTCTGGCTGATACCAACTTTAGACCACCCTGACAAATTTTACTTTACTTTTACTGTTATATACACAACGTATTGGCCTAGGTGCCCTCCAGCCTTCTTCAGGTATTTCTTGTCAAACTCTGAAACTACCTCAGATGCAAAAAAAATCTCCTTGGTCTAGCACTAGTGAAAAGTGGATAGACTCCCTCGCTGATTGGCTGATACCGACTTTGGGCCGCCCCGACAATGACTTTACTTACTTATTCTCTCGATTATGCCTAATTTACAATTATTTCTTGTCAAAAAAAAAAAGACGAACCGTTAAATCTATCTGCCATAACCCTGGAATTGTAATTAAAACGAGTGATAAAAATATCACGTTTGCTGTTGATTTGGTGTGTTTCGTGTGTGGCGTGCTGGTGGCCTAGGGGTAGAGTCTCTGACTCTACGTTCTGGGTTCTCCGGTTCGATCTCTGTCGGGGGCAGATCGTAGGTAAAACACTGCTGATGAGACCTAATAAGCTCGAAACAGCTGTACAGTGTTACACACGTCACAAGCGGTATTCGCTGAGTTTGCTTGTCGTGATTATTTCAATTATAATTAACAAATTCTCTCTATGAATATATATTTACCGACCCCTCCACACGAGCAGGATGTGACGCAAGCAGTTTTAAATCAGAGTTTTCCTTCTCCTAGACGAGTTACCTAACCAAGGTTAAAGAGCCCAGTCTGCCCTACTATTTATCCATAGCTGGATGTAGAGTTGGATTCATACCTTTCCCAAGGGTATTAGCGCTAAGTGAAATGCAATTATCACATCCAGGATTTGAACTCGGGGCGACGAGTCCATTTCCCATGACTTTAACCATTACACCACGCGCCTCAATTCTCTCTATGTATATGTTGTGGATACAGCTATATGTTATACGCATTGTAATTGCCTTCAAAAATATAAATAAATATACGTCACGTTTGACATTTTACTTCGCTCTGATTTCATTTTCAACTTACAATCTACCCAAGATAGCACTAAAAAAAAAAGAAGAAAAAGCTTTCTAAAAGCACACCTGACCTCATGAAGAAACAATCCAATGGACTCATAACTGTCTGTGTGTCC
Source organism: Doryteuthis pealeii (assembly GCA_023376005.1). Taxonomy (NCBI): domain Eukaryota; kingdom Metazoa; phylum Mollusca; class Cephalopoda; order Myopsida; family Loliginidae; genus Doryteuthis; species Doryteuthis pealeii. Next base: position 72,585,334 of record CM042162.1, on the reverse strand, counting down.
CCATAGTGTAGTGCCTAACGTGCTGAAATACGACAACGTATTAAGCGAGTTCGAATTCCAGTCGCGCTATTACGTTCACTTACAGACTAACCCCTTGGGAAAGGTATGAACCTACTTCTCTCCACCGCAATGAGTTAAATAGTACCACTTACAGTATTTTACGGCATATAAGAATATAAGAAGCACCCCCATTTTAGCAGGTCAGATCCAGGAAAGAATGTTTTCAGTGTATTCAAGCTGTGCATTACACAAGCAGAAACATAGCTGTATAAAAGCAATTTGGCAGTACAGACAAGCAATAAGCATACACAAGACCTCTCAATAGCAGGAAATAATAATAATAATAATAATAATAATAATAATAATAATAATAATAATAATCTATTAACAATGGAGATTCGCTTCCGTTTTTTGTCTGTAACAAAAACTGCGTCACTGCTTACGTCACATTACCCAACACATAATTCAACTTCATAACATAGAATAAATATACTCAAAATGTAAGCATGCAACGTTAGACAATCCTCATTGTTTCAATAAATAGATTCCTGGCGTTATATATTCATATATAGATTCTAATATAATATTTAAAGTTATCGGAACTGTTTCCATTTCAAATTGTTATTAAGAACACATTTTATGATATTTTCGTGTTAAAACATGCAGTTGTATTGATTCGAACAAATTTACGGTGAAATGAAAATGGTCGACCAAAACATAACGGCTTCCTCAAAGTGAAACAAACAAGAGGAGATTACTCTCATTTATGTAGCTAAAGCTCAGATTACCAAAATTTATTCTATCACTTTCAAATCACTGAGAAACAAACTATTTCCTACGACTGTAACCATTACACCACGCACCTCATTCCCGTATACCAATTATGAAATACTATTAACCAACTGATCTTAGCGTATTTACCAGCTAAATATAGTATCAGTTCTAGTGAGGAATTTCTCGAAATCTTAAAACATAAGACAAACAAGAGAGAATGTCATGTCTCTCTTTTTAGACGGTTTCAATGACAAAATAGTTTTGTTGCATTTTTCTTTATTACACCAACGTAACGCCGCACATGTGCGCGTATTTTCGTCGGCTGATTCAACACGTTGTTACTAATTGTAAATGAACACTAGTACTGAACTTTTTCTTCTTCTTCGTTTTTGCCTACCTTCTTCTTCTTCTTCTTCTTCTTCTTCTTCTTCTTCTTCTGCTTCTTCTTCTTCTTCTTCTTCTTCTTCTTCATTTTTTTGTTTACATTTTTCTTTTTCATTCTTTAATTACATTCTTCTTCTTCTTCTTCTTCTTCTTCTTCTTTTCATTTTTGTTTACATTTTTCTTCTTCATTCTTTAATTACATTCTTCTTCTTTCTTCTTCTTCTTCTTCTTCTTCTTCTTCTTCTTCTTGTTTACATTTTTCATTTTCTTCTTCATTCTTTAATTACATTCTTCTTCTTCTTCTTCTTCTTCTTCTTCTTCTTCTTCTTCTTCTTCTTCTTTTATTTTTTTGTTACATTTTGTTTACATTTTCTTCTTCATTCTTTACTTACATTCTTCTTCTTCTTCTTCTTCTTCTTCTTCTTCTTCTTCTTCTTCTTCTTCTTCTTTTCTTTTTTTACTTTTTTTACTTTTTCTTCTTCATTCTTTACTTACATTCTTCTTCTTCTTCTTCTTCTTCTTCTTCTTTCTTCTTCTTCCAAAGTGACCAAGAATCTTTTTGTAGTTTTACTCACCTTCCCGTAATCAAATGGATAAATAACACTGATATTAGTCACTCATTATGCAACGTTCATCTTTACTTAATATTTTCATCAGTTAAAAATAAAACCTACAATCATTCCACAAACAAAAGTTACAACTGAATAATATTGATAGCCATCCCCACCGGGATAAGAACACTCTGGGGATAAGAACACGTTGAACTGTAGAGGTATCATGTCGCGCGAGCAGCATGGATATCCATGAAAATCTCTCGCCAACCTCCCCTATTGTCTCTGTGAGGCTTTCTGCGCAGCAACCAGCATCCTCACATAGTTGGTCAATGTAGGTCTTTGCTGGGCGGCCCACATTAGCATGCCCATGTGTTGGCTTCCACAGGCGAACGTCACTTATGAGCTCGTCCTTGCTTCTCCAGCAGTGTCCTGCATGCCCAGTCCGTTTCACTCGGGTGGTTTGTGATATGGTGGGCAAGTGATCACACAGCTGCTTCCTTGTGGGGTGCTGTTTCCACGACTTGTTCAAGACTGCACGCAGCATTCTTGAAATGAACTTAATTATTATTAAGAACACATTTTATGATATTTTCATGTTAAAATATGCAGTTGTATTTATTACGGTGAAATGAAAATGGCTACCGAAACATATGGCTTCCTCAAAGTGAAATAAACTAGGGGAGGTTACTCTCATTTATGTAGCTAATGTTCAGATTAGCTAATGACTGTATCCCCTTCTGAGAGGTAAAAACGTCAAAAAAGGTGTCTTAGCAATGTATTTTAACAACCTCTTCATCCACGAGCATGACATGACACAGGGTCAATTTTTAAACGGAATTTGACAGGTTTATAAGAAATATAAAATTAGGTACGACTGAGAGGGAAGGGTGATCCACTGGGAATTGTGCAAGACTGAAATTTGACCATACTACCAAATGGTATATGAATCTACAAACTCTAGAAGTACACATGACCAAGAAAATGATTTTAATCAGAGTTAACAGAGAAATGACAGGAAGAAACACAACAATTATTACTGACAGGAGAAAAGGTTTACTAAACAACGATACAAGGTGAACAGAGTAATTAGCAATTGCTAGGTTGAATTAACAAATCCTATGAGATCTTGTTTCTCTCTTCTAAATTTCGTTAGGCATTATTTATAGAGAAAACAGATGATTCCATTCTCATTATTTAGGTACTATATGACATTTATTTAATGCCAATGCTATCCTTGCAGAAGAACAGTAGTGGTACTATTTAACCCATAAATAAACCGGTATCAGCCAATCAGCGAGGGAGTCTATCACTAGCGCTAGACCAAGGAGACTAGTTTAACCCAGCACAGATAAGCAAAAAAAAAAAAACAAACAAAAAAACGGGGCACTCAGTGAGGACCTGACTCAACTAGAATACATATATTTACCAACCCCTCCACACGAGGAATTTTAAGTTGTTGGGGTGGCCTAAAGTCGGTATCAGCCAATCAACGAGGGAGTCTATCCCCTTTTCACTAGCGATAGACCAAGGAGATTGTTTTTGCATCTGAGGTGGAGCGTCACACCTACCATCAGCTCCTTACTTTACAGAACAGATCCCTGTGTTACTCATACGCTGAGTTGGCGAGGGCTGGTATCGAACTAGGAACCTCGTGGTTTTTAGCCGAACGCTCTACCGACTGAGCTAACCGGGCCCCTCAATAGCTGGGGGTAATGAGGGTGTTCATAACTTTCCTAAGGGTATAAGTCCAATTTACCAACCCCTTCGCACGAGCAGGATGCGACACTAGGTCAATCTCATAAGCGGGGTTTAACAGGTTTGAATTCAGAGTTTTCTCCCAGAATGTCTGCATCTGAGAGTTGGGTTAGTAAAGACTATACAAATATACCCATGTTAACCCTTTGAAAGTTTCGCCACCCCCACCCACCTCCTGTATCCGAGCACAAACCCATTCAGATTTTTTCTCCAGGATACAGTCGTCTTTGTTTAAAGATATCCCCTTGAGGCTGTGAATAGTTTTTGCATTGAGCTTTTTATTATTACTACTTGACGTAAGTCCTAAATATCGGGCCTACAGCAGGCATGTCAAACACGCAGCCCATGAGCCGCATGTGGCCCTCAGCAAGCCCAAGTGTGGCCCGTACACAAACTGTGCTCTCATACAGCACTTTTACAGTAACCCAGATTTTTTTCCCTAAGATTTTTGTGCGAAATCAATTGTTTATTTCATTAGGACAATGCGTTGTTAAAAAACAGTCTGTTATCAATGCACTGTTCTTCACCCCTTCCTTTCTTTTGCGGAAGGAGAAAACTAACTCTGTCAATGAAAGCTCCCAACTTTACCACATTGAACAACCCGTTAAAGAGCCCAGTCGCTTAAGAAATTTAACTTGTGTCACATTTGATTTTTTGTTCATTGCTGAGGTAGAACGCCACATCTACTGTCAGCTTCCTCGTTGTTATGATGTTGCTACCCGTGCGCTGAGTTGGTGAGGACCGCTATTGAACCCGGAACCTTGCGGTTTCCTACGCGAATACTCTTACCGACATATCTCTTTAAAATTGAACCAAACACGATTTTTCAATGGAATTTACGTTAATCAGATTTTAATTCTATTTTCAATAAGGGGATAATTTAAAATACCTTAATCAATTTTCAGATTTAATTAGCTAATTTTAAAAAGTGACAAAGATCTAATTGGAGATTAAATTAATCTGTTCAATAACCGGTAAAATATATTTAATTGGGGTGGAGTTCACCATTTCAAATGATCTAAATTTATGGATTACTAGAGGATTGTGTTCGGCCATTGGCAAATGTATAATATATATACAAAGCGGTTTCCAGTCTATAACTCTGCTGATGAGGCATAATAGGCCGAAATGTACATACAGAGATTGACTTTTTCTCGATTTGTTTACGCTTTACATTTGAACAGATATATTCGCCTAATTAATTAATTATCAACAAATTAATTTTCAAATTAGGTATGACTTCAATTAAGCACATATTCTCCCAAAAATTGTCGGCATAGCCATATCAAACAAACTGTTCGCGTACTTTTATATATATATATATATATATATATATATATATATATATAAATGGACTCTCTCATCCAGTGAACAACCAACATAGTGATTTGTTTTTATAGTGGTGAAGGCTTGTGTAGGACCATTCCACACTTTTTGGCACAGTCGATAGGAAAGAATTGGTGCATCAAGGAATGCCACGAACCCAATCAACGACTGACCTCAGGAATTTTGAATTCATAGTTATCCCTCTCCTAGACTGGTTACCTACACAAGGTTAAAGAGCTCAGTATGCCTTACTATTTAACCATAGCTGAAGGGAGAATATATGGATTCATACCTTTCCCAAGGGTATTAGCGCTATGTGAAATGCCAACAGCTTCGTCTAGGAATTGAACTTGAACCGTATATATATATATATATACACACACATATATATCTATATACATATGTACACATACACACACACACCCATATATATTTATACACACACACAACCACACATACACATATATATACTCTCTATCTCTCTCTCTCTCACCACACACACACACACACACACACACACATATATATATATATATATATATATATATATATATAATATAGAGAGAGAGAGAGAGAGAGAGAGTATAGATAGAGGTTCTTCACGGAACAAATGAACATGCTACTATTAAACACACTCGCCTACCCGGATTTTAACAGTATGTTAAACCCACTATAACACTTGAACATTTATAACTCTTCTATAATGCTCCCTTTCTAATAATGTATCAACAATTTCTTCAAATAAGAAATTTTCTCCTGAAGATGACCTAAGGTCGAAACTAGTTGAGAATAAACAACATACAAGAAATATTCCTGATTGTCTTAATAATTTTTGTTCACACTATATATATATATATATATATACATATATATATTAATTTTGGTGGTTATATATCTCGTAAGATAATGGGAGCGAGTGAACAGTCCGTTCCTTGCAGGATGGTTAATTCTGCAGGTATCTGCAGACAAATCCCGGCCTGAATTTCGCGGTCTTTACTTCCTGCGTTGGTTTCTCTCCCTTCCCAGTCGTTGGTAGCAAATTTTCTCACCCCCCAAATAAAAACGTCTTGAATAGCGTGTCGCCAGCTACTTGTGTCATGTGGCAATTAGTTCCCAGCTGTCTGAGTCGATGGCTGTGAGTTTCAAATTCCATTTGTGGACGTCCTTGAAGTGCAGCGCTGGGCCGTGTCCTGTGGCCACTCCACCTCACATTATGATTATGCTCATGAAGTCAGCTTGCTCTGCCACAGTAACGTTGGTGATTTGCTCTCCAGCATGTGATGTCGAGTATTTGTCAAGGTGAATGATTTTCAGACAATACTGGTGACTGGCGTATTTTGCCCGGGTTTTAGTGGCATACCAACAGGTATTGAGATCATACGACTGGTACACCTTTCGTTTGGTTTTCATATTCAGTTTGTTTATATACTAACAAAGGTAATCCTTAAACTTGTTCCTCGTAAATTCCTACCATAAAATAAACTGAACCCTCATTTTATGTCTGTGTTTTTGCAATAAATGTTTTATTTTTCTTGCACCCGTTATTTTACAATACTAAATATTTTTTTCTTTATTTATTTTAATATTCAATTCAATTCAAAAAGTTTTTATTTTGTAGTTAGTTTTAAAGTGGGGGCTCGTTTTACAATTTAGGCATAAATTGGATTCTCCTTTTATGACCGTAATTTTGTTTTTTCGTCGACGATGATTAAAATCTGACGTTTTTATTTTAGAGTACAAAAAAGAAAAGAAATAATAACAACAAAAGGTAATGTTCAACTTTTTACTCGTAAATTCCTATCATAAAATTAGGCTAGGGCATTATCTGAGCTAGCCTAATTTTATGGTAGGAATTTACAAGTAAAAAGTTGAAGTGTAAAAACGAACCCACTTTAAAACTAACCATTCTCACAAAATAAAAACTTTTAGAATATACACAATGAAGTGAATATTAAAATAAATTAAGAAAATATATTTAGTATTGTAAAATAACGGGTGCAAGAAAATAAAAAAAATATTGCAAAAACACGGACATAAAATGAGGGTTATTTTATTATATATATATATATATTATTATAAGGTGTAAAACATCAGACACGTGTTTCGAGGTTTACCTCTCATCAGTTAGTTATACGATTTTTAGCAGCTGCCCTCTGGCTGGGTTCGAGACCCGAACGAAAACTTACGCTTGCAAAAAGAACCTCGTTACCTACACACCACAGTCAGTCGCCATAGTAGAGTCAGGCTATTTAATCGCTATATTTCTAAGGGGAAATGACCTTCACCTAGATGTTCTCACTTTTGTAAACAAAGTGAGATTTGGTGAGCGAATACGGTGAATTTTTGCAATTTATACCTTAAATAGATTTCACCGAAATTGGGAGCTTATATATATGATATATATATATATATATATATATATATATATATATATATAGGATATCCATTTTTCATTCGACGTAGCTGTAGGATCGATTTTATCAAAAAGTCGAGATAATCTAATGTTTACCCAGACAGTATAAGTTAGCAGTTATTTTTACTTAGCCTAACCAGTTAATATTGTTATGATAACTGTAAGTGTGTGTATGTGTGTGTGTGTGTGTGTGTGTGTGTAAGTGTGTGTTGCAAACATGAGTACATATGATCGTATATTTGGTCAAACATATTTGTCTATAAGAAATTAACACAGTCATCAGACATATATAAATATAAATATAAATATAATATATATATATATATATATATTTATATATATATATATAAAGTATAAATATCGGTATCTGCGCTAGACAAAGGAGATTGTTTTAGCATAGGTGGAGCGCCATACCATCAGCTCCTTACTTTACCGCACAGATCCTGTGCTACTCACGAGGAAACGGTATCGAATGGGGAACCTTGTGGTTTCTATGGTACGCTAGCATCGATGATATTTGCGAAATTAACTTGTCATGGTTATTTTCTATAATTATCGAATTTTATACGATATACACATTGTAATTGCCTTCAAGCAAAATATAAATATAATAATAATAATAATAAAATAATAATAATAACAATATATATAGCGTTCGGCTAGGAAACCACAAGGTTCCTAGTTCGATACCGGTCCTCGCCAACTCAGCGTATGAGTAGCACAGGGATCTGTGCGGTAAAGTAAGAGCTGATGGTAGGTGTGGCGCTCCACCTCAGATGCTAAAACAATCTCCTTGGTCTAGCGCTATTGAAAAGGGGATAGACTCCCTCGCTGACTGGCTGATACCGACTTTAGGCCGCCCCGACGACTTTATATATATATATATATAAAGTAATCTGCAGACGCGCGTTTCGGGGTTTACCCTCATCAGTGCAGCTAGACTTATATATATATATATATATATATATATATATATATATATATATGTGTGTGTGTGTGTGTGTGTGTGTGTGAAGTGTGTAAAGAAAATGGCTTAAATATCAGTCATATTAGCAGTCATAGATCTATTTCTACCCACAGTAAATGGACTTCTTCAGACTGAAATGGAATTAGAAATGCTGTAGATTATATATATATGGCTTAGCTCAGTCGGTAGAGCGTTCGACTAGGAACCACAAGGTTCCTAAGTCTATACTGGCCCTCGCCAACTCAGCGTATGAGTAGCACAGGGATATGTGCGTTAAAGTGAGGAGCTAATGGTAGGTTTGGGGCTCCACCTCAGATGCCAAAAAAAATCTCCTTGGTCTGGCGCTATTGAAAAGGGGATAGACTCCCTCGCTGACTGGCTGATACCGACTTTAGGCCGCCCCGACGACTTACTTTATATATATATATATATATAATGGAAAATGTGACTTACCGGTGAATATGGTCACGATGGTTAGTTGATACAAAATTCAGAAAGGTAAGACAGCGATATAACAAATAAAAAAGTGCTCAATACGTTAGTAGAGCAAATTTATTACAGTATAGGTACAAGTGATAACCTACTCGAGTTTCATCATAAGGATCTTCAGGTTATGGTGAAACTCGAGTAGGTTATCACTTGTACCTATACTGTAATAAATTTGCTCTACTAACGTATTGAGCACTTTTTTTATTTGTTATATCGCTGTCTTACCTTTCTGAATTTTGTATCAACTAACCATCGTGAGTAGTAACCTACTCGAGTTTCACCATAACCCTGAAGATCCTTATGGTGAAACTCGAGTAGGTTATCACATGTACCTATATTGTAATATATATATATATATATATATATATATATACTGGTGTGACATGAGGATGATGATATATGTGTGTATGTGAGGGTGCGCGTCTTCATTGACAACCATTACAATGGGAACCCAACGAATTCGTGGCTCGTCTAGTTACTTTTTAACCCATCGTTTTTAATGTCGTTCAATCCAACAAACCAATCGTGAATCGTGAGTTTTCATCCGGTTTTTAACACTGACTGGCCATTTGTTTTCAAAACATCTGACACTTAAGTCACTTACTTCGCCTATTGTTAATAAGTAGTCACAGCCATTGAAGTACTAACACAGACTAAATGCTACTTATCTTCGGTGATCTAACGGAAAATTGGGCCTTCCAAGTGACTTGATCATGGCTTATGTAAGTGGCAAAAATGAACCTATTTATATATTATATATATTTGCTTAAAACTCCTTTTAATGTTCTCAAAATTATTTACTATAAAAATGCATTGAAAATTATTTACTATAGAAATGCATCAAACATTATTTACTATAAAAATGCATTGAAATTGATTTACTATAAAAATGCATTGAAATTGATTTACTATAAAAATGCACTGAAATGATTTACTATAAAAATGCACTGCAAATGATTTACTATAAAAATGCACTACAAATGATTTACTATAAAAATGCATTGAAATTGATTTACTATAGAAATGCATTGAAATTGCTTTACTATAGAAATGCATTGAAAATTATTTACTATAAAAATGCACTACAAATGATTATACTATAAAATGCATTGAAATTGATTTACTATAAAAATGCACTGCAAATCATTTACTATAAAAATGCACTACAAATGATTTACTATAAAAATGCATTGAAATTGATTTACTATAAAAATGCACTGCAAATTATTTACTATAAGGATGCATTGAAATTGATTTACTATAGAAATGCATTGAAAATTATTTACTATAAAAATGCATTGAATTACTATAAAAATGCACTACAAATGATTTACTATAAAAATGCATTGAAATTAATTTACTATAAAAATGCCAAGAAAATAATTTACTACAAAAATGCATTGTAAATTATTTATTATAAAAATGCATAGAAAATGATTTATAATAAAAATGCATTGTACATTATTTACTATAAAAAAGCATTGCAAATTGATTACTATAAAGATGCATTGTAAATGAATTGAACACGTTTTACAATAAAGATGTATTAAAAATTATTTCCTATTAAAACAAATTAGAAATGATTCGACGAGAAAGAATGTATATATCCGTTGAAACACTTATCAGTAGTACGGCATTGAACAGCTGAAAATGTTTAGAAATAGAGACCCCCCCTCCACCCCGAGATAAAATTAATCATCTTCTCAACTACCCCAGCCCCCATCCCTCTCACTCACTTCTCCTCGCCTCATCCAAATATCTAGCGTACCCCCTTCATACTATCCCAAACCAAAACACTCTCTCCAATAAATTAGATATTTAAAAAATTCCAGCATCGAACACCAGCGTTCGTTTGTACCACTCCTTATTCCGTCTTTCATTCATATGTTGCTCTTGATGAAGACCGCTCTATTAAAAAGGTCGAAACAGATTCTGTCAGCAAACTATTAACATCATTTGTTTTTTTTTTTAATGTTAAATTCATACTGTCGGTTTAATTTCCATTTACTGCATTTTGCTATCTATAGTTCTGCTGATGAGGCCTAATAGGCCGAAATGTACATACAGAGACTGATTTTTCTCGATTTGTTTAGCCTTACATTTGAATAAGTATGCCTGCATAATTAATTAATAATTAATTAATTAATTTTCAAAATTAGGTACGACTTCAATTAAGCACATATTCTCCCAAAAATTGTCGGCTAAAAAAAGCCATATCAAAACACATTGTTTGTTTATTTACTTCTCATATATATATATTATATATATATATATATATATATGTATTTTCTACTGTGTTGCTTTTTTTTACGTATTCATCCCTTTGTTAATGCGTTTTGCTCTCACTTTACCCCCCCTCTCTCTCTCTCATTCCCCCTCTCTCGCTTTCTTTTCTCCATCTATGACGCTGGTTTCTCTTCTCTCTCTTCTCTCTCTTCTCTCTCTTCCT
>CM042162.1:72549223-72569223 GCA_023376005.1 Doryteuthis pealeii | reverse complement strand
TGAATCTGAATTCAAACCTGTTGAACTACTGAAATTGACCTTGTGTCACATATTGTGCGTGGGAAAGGGTTGGTAAATATGTTGACATTACACCATGTGCCTTCAAGGATATATATATATATATATCCTTTATTTCATATATAAGTGTATTTTCTATTAAATATGATTTTCATCTGAAAAAATGATGTTTCATTATGTTGTAACAAAAATTATTTATCTCTCTCTCCCTTTCCCCCTCTTGCTCTCTCTCCTTATGTATATTTTATATATCTTATTATAATGGAGATGGTGTGTTTTTCTGTCTGTAACCGAAACTATATTCCTACTCAAGTCACAATTCTCTTAGTTATTGACATCACATTCTCCATGATTTTATTTTTATCTAAACCTCAATTATTAATAAAATTGTCTTACATTATTAATACTGTTAACTATGTCTACATACTGACAACATGCAATTATATTTATATATACAACAAAATAGCGGTTTACAGTGTGAACGGGAAGGCTAATTTGCATATTGATATTAAAAAATCGAATTTAATAAATATGTGCTTAGTATTATTGATTTCTAACTGTTTGGTTTTATTTTAATGAATATAAGCAAAAATCTCTTCAATGAATCTTAATGAAATCCATTAACAAGATAAAATAACTGTCATTTTATTCTTTACTTCCTCTTTAACTAAATACTTAAATTAGAAAAAATAACAATGAAAGACGAGAGTGATGGAAGAGTAAGTTTCAGTTGTTCCATTTTTTATTATACTCCCTCTGTTTCAAATCTTTTATTATACTCCCTCTGTTTCAAATCTTTTTATCTGTATTCTTATTTAGTTTCATTAACCTTTCTAATTTAATACAATATTTTATTACATTAAAACTTAAATACTTGCACCCTACGGAGGGTGCATATATTTGCTAGTATATATAAAGTAATTACATTCACATTTCTTTTTACTATCGTTTCCTAAAGATAATATTTATGTGTTATGTGTCATGTACAAAATATCAGACACAATCTTCAAATGAAACTCGGTTTCAATGAAATCATGTTTCTCCTGATGATTACATCTTTTTTTATGTACTGAAGCGATAATAAGAAGGTGAGAGTTTAATTACCCCCCTCTCTCTCTCTCTCTCTCTATATATATATATATATATATATATATAATATATATATATGAAAAATATGAAAAATACAAACATCATATGTTTTTTCAAAATGTTATATTTCATACTGTCGGATTAATTTCCATATATTTTTCATATTTGTCAAATGAAAAAACATTATATCTGGAATTTTACACCTTGAAGACTTTCATATATAAATCTACGGACTTCAACACCGCGAGTAAATTTTGGAAACCTAACATCTTTCTTCAAATTACTATGTGGACTTGTATATTGTTAACAGCTGAAATATATATACTATACTATTTTGATACCCACTTTACATTTTTTATATATTTTTACAATTTTTACAATAAACTCTTTTGAGTTTTACCTTGAACTATAATGCTTCTGATTTTTAATTAAAAAAAAAAAATAATAAAATTTATTTAATTTTTGTTTTTAAAACAGAACATGCATTTTCAAAAAAATTTTCAGCGGTTGATATCAGCGTTCGTTTTGTAAACAGTCTTTTTAACGGATATTTTCTTCTCGTCTATGTCGCTCTTTGATGAAGACCAACTTATCGTTTTGGTCGAAACAAGCTTGTCAGCAATCACATAACAAACATCATATGTTTTTTCAAAATGTTATATTTCATATATATATATATATATATATATATATATATATATATATATATATGCACAGAGGGCAGTTGGTGTGTATGTATATATGTAAGTCAAGAGAAAATTACGAAAACAAAACCATTAACGACAAAGTAAATACATATACACATTCACTATCACCAGATCATACTTTTTGTGCGGCTACCCGGCGTCGCCTTAGTAGCGGGTTTTTTAAAGCTAGTCCCGCAGATCCATTATCCATCAGATAGAGTTTAACGTCATTCCCATGACATGTAGACCCTCAGCCACCGCCTTCTAGCACCCAAATCATAGAGGTGCTAGGGCTTGACGTGACCAGCCGATTGATCGGAGGGGGCCTCTCCGACCGCCCGTCTAGCTCAAGATGGGGCCAAAGTGGAGTATTGCATGTCATGAACTGCTCAACCACCTGGGTTCTATCCTTAAGCATCATGGGTTGCCACCCACGGCCAAGTGGTCCCATTTTGGTGAGTCTTACCCCTCTGCAGAGGTGCAGTCGGTGCATTCTAACGCCCCAGCTGACAGGGCGGAAAGGTGATAAAAGTGCTAGAATAGTCTAGAAAGGGCGTCCGTGTAAAGCCGGATGTCACTCAGGTTTCCAGAACTTTCATTGTAACCACTTCTGGAAAAACCTGCCGTTTCAGCGTGGGCTTCGCTGACCATTGGTTGAATTTTGACAGTCACTGCAAAGCCACCTGTACCTTCATATTTAAACAGCAAATTTTGTTTGATATTAAATACAAGAAGGCACACATTGTTTATTCAAGTTTTATTTCAATATTTTTTCAAACGGCGAGGAAGATGCCGCATATATAAGCAAAAGCTCCATTAAAAAAAAAAAACTATACCATTTTATTATTTATATTTTTGAAGGCAATTACAATGCGTATATCGTATAAAATTCGATGATTATTGAAAATAATCATGACAATCAAACTCGGCGAATAACGCGCGCGACATGGAACACCGTACAGCTGTTTCAGTAAACAGCTGTACGGTGTTCCATGTCGCGCGCGTTATTCGCCGAGTTTGATTACCATGATTATTTTCAATAATTATCGAATTTTATACGATATACGCATTGTAATTGGATGAAAAAATATAAATAATAATATACTTTACGTAACAATGCTTCAAAAGCAAATTATCAAATTCCATTAATCTATACCATGTTTACTAATGTAATTACAAAGGAATCCTGTCGATTCATGCTCATGTGTTCTGATTTAATCAGCACAAATAACATCATTTTCAAAAAAAATTCATTTAAAAAGAAATGCCATAACTAGACTGCTTCAGTTCCAGTGATCTTTTGAAAAAGAGATTTTATCTCGAAAATTCAAGAATAAAATACAGGTTAACACACAATACCATTGTTACCGAATTATTATTATTTTTTTTCTTTACACCTGCATTGTGATAGCCTTCTAAATCAACCTAGAAATAGGACAGAAATTTGAAGCAGAAGGGAAGAATATAAAGGTAAGTGAGTGGGTTGGAAGGATATATATATATATATATATATATATATATATATATATTATTTATAAATATCTTATTATAATAGAGATTGTGTGTTTTTCTGTCTGTAACCGAAACTATATTACTATACAAGTCACAATTCCCTTTGATATTTCCATCACATTCTCCATGATTTTATTTTTTTATTCAAAACCCAATTATTAATAAAATTGTTTTACATCATTAAGACTCTTGACCATATATACATACTCAGAACATGCAATTGTATTTATATATACAACAGAATAGCGGATTACAGTGTGAATGGGAAGGCTAATTTGCATATTGATCTTAAAAATTTGATTTTAATAAATATATGCTTAGTATTATTGATTTCTAATTGTTTGGTTTTATCTTATTGAATATGAACAAAAATCTTGTAGATAAATCTTAAAAGAAATCCATTAACAAGAAGAAATAACTGTAATTTATTCTTTAGTTTCAATTTTGTTCTATTTTTCAATCATACCCCTTCTGTTTCAAATCTTTTTATCTGCATTCTTATTCACTTTCATTAGCCTTTCTAATTTAATATGGTATTTTATTATATTAACACTTAAATACTTGCGCCCGGAGGGTGCATATATTTGCTAGTATATATAAGAGAGTTTTATAATTTGCTTGAAGCATTGTGTATATATTGGTTTGGAGGTTGATTTTGAAGGCTATCACAATGCAGGTGTAAAAAAAATTAATATGGTAACAATGGTGTTGTTTGTTAACCTGTGATTTATTCTTGATATTTCGAGATAAAATCTCTTTTTCAGAAGAACACTGGAACTGAAGTAGTTGTCGTCTTGTTATGGCATTTTTAGTTAAATGATTTTTTTGTTTTTTTTGGTTTTTTTTTCTGTAACATTTAAAAAAAATGTCATTTAACTAAAAATGCCATAACAAGACGACAACTACTTCTGTTCCAGTGTTCTTCTTTTAATTCACAGACACATCTACACACATACCATACACAGACACACACATTTAAACACACACACATACCCATACACATACACATACACATACACACTCACAGACAAGCACACACTCATACAGACAGATGCACCCACATATACAGAGACACACATACACATCTACACACATACCCAGACACAGACACACACACTTAAACACACATACACATACACATACACATACCCAGACACACACACAAAGACACACATAAGCACATACTCACATTTCGGTCACAGGAAAGAAGAAAGAAAGTAAAAACATATTTATTTAATAAAAACTGAATCCAAGACTTAAGCACTTTCAGGGCAACATGATCTTATCTGAAAATGTACATTGTCGCCCAAATCCCCGAGAAATGAAAAGAGGTCAAGGGAAACGGCAAAGTTAAACCATCAAAATAACATGGAAACAATAAACTATTTTATGAGCCATAGCTTTACTATATTAAGTTTGTTTTGTTAAGACCAGTATGGAAATTAATCACACCATACATTATGTAAACCTTTATTTCTTAGTGATATATAACACACACTGCAGGATTTTAATATTTATTCTATGTATTAATGATTTTGACTATAAATTGAATACTCATTGATAAACTTACGCAATTCCTGAGAGTATTGTGATGTAAGCTATGATGTCGTTCTAGTTACTGACACTGAATCTCCATTAAAAAAAATATATTAGGTTTCCCCAAACACAGATACTACACGTTGATCTTCAATGTGTCAGGGTGTAAGACTGTGTTTGGTTTGGTTTGTTTTGTTTTACGGCATATCAACCTCAGTGGGTCATTTAATGCCGACAAGTTTTGAAATAAAGTCATTCTTAATAGATACTCATTTTTTTAATAAATACATTTTTTCTATTTAACCCATAGATGGGACCCTGAAAGGTACTACCACTCCGGGTCAGAGTGGACCAGGGAGCAATGGTGATGACGGGGTGCTCCACATTCCCCAAACCTCCAGAACTGGAACCTCACAATCCGATAGAGTTTATGTAGACCAAGATATGTAGACCCTCAGTCACCACCTTCTAGCACCCATATGATAAAAAGGGTTGGGGCTTGATATAAGGGCAATAGGGTTGGGAAAATCCTATGATTGCCGATTAATCGGAGGGGGCCTCTCTGACCGCCCATCTAGCTTAAGTAAGGGTTCAAGTGAAGTGTTGCATGTCATGGACTGTTCATCCAGCAAGAGTAAACAATTTTATCAGCCATAGCTTTACTATATTACAAATCTAATTATGAAAACGGCAATTGATATGTTTACTTAAGAGCTATTACGAAATAGTTCAATATGTAATAAGTATAATAATCTTGATTTAACTCTCTCTCTCTCTCTCTCTTCTTCTTCTTCTTCTTTTCATCCTTTCCTTATCTTGGATTGAAACAGATTTTGTTTACTTAAGAGCTATTAAAGATAGTTCAATACTAGCAGGACCTGTGGATATATCATACTATGATAATCTAATTATGACAACGTTTGATATGTTTACTTAAGAGCTATTTAAAATACTTATATACTAGCAGGACTGTGGATATATCACAGTATGATGATCTAATTATTATTATAAGTGGAGTATTGCATGTCATGGAATGCTCAACCATCTGGATTCTATCCTTAAGCATCACGGGTCGCCACCCACGGCCAACAAGTGGCTCCATTGGGGGAGTTCTTACAGTCGGTGCATTTGGTGCATTCTAACGCCTCAGTCGACAGGGCGGCATGTGTGTGTATATGTGTGTGTGTGTTTTGCTTTGCGTGTATGTGTGTGTGTGTGTGTGTATGTGTGTGTGTGTGTGTGCCTATTGGTTTTGCGTATGTTTCTTCTGGTTTAAGGGTGTAAGCGTCTTTTGTTTTGTGAATGTCTTTTGGTTTGTATGTTTTTTGGTTTATGTGTGTGTATGTATTTGTGTCTTTTGGTTTTTGTATGTGCGTGTGTATGTGTGTGTGTGTGCGCGCATGTGTGTGTATCTGTGTGTATGTGTGTATACAGAGCGAAGATCCACTTGAGTTCACTTGAAAGGAATCAGTCATTTTCGGGGGGGGGGGTTGCTTAGTGCTTTGAGCTTTCCTTCATTGTATGCATGACGGAGCGCTCAATCTACCCTAACAAGTAGATATTTTACATTTTAGGGATGAGAATTACATAAACATTTTTACTGATGATGACATAATCTATATATAAAGGGCAGTTATGCGTATGCATGTCCGGAGGAAACTACGAAAATACAATAATTAACGACAAAGTAAATATGAATACACATTAAATATCACCAGTCGTTGATTGGGTTTGTGGCATTCGCGCACCAATTCTTTTCTATCGACTGTGCCAAAAAGTGCGGATGGTCCAAAACAAGCCTTCACCACTATAAACAAATCACTGTGTGGGTTGTTCATTGTATGAACCCTCATGCGTCGAAAGAGTCCCTTATTTTATATATATATATATATATATATATATATATATATATATATATATATACCAATTGTAAATCACAATCAAAACGAGGACAAAATATAGAACCGACAAGGTTTTTTTTTTTTTTTAGATATTTGTCAAAGAATATGAAAGCCACAATTTTATCGGAATTTATATGCGGAATCTATTTTCAGTGCACGCACGCACGCACACACACACACGCGCGCACACACACACACACACACACACATATACAAACACACACACACGCACGCACACAAATGTTTTACCACACTCGCTAACGAGTTAGTTTCCTAGCCTCATCCCACACCGAACCAATTATTATTCCAGTGACACCCATTCCCTTGATCTCTCCCTCACTCAACCCCCTTGCACATCTGCTTGTCACGCCAGGTCGACAGAAGAAATTGAGCCAGCAAAAAAAAAAAAAAAATCTAGGCTAGTTCTCACGGAATGTATAGAGCTCCTCCTGATGGAAAACCACCACGACTACGACTACGACAACGTCAAAAGTCACATAACTAACTAATAATGGGACTAATGGGGATAATAGTGAAGTCGTACTTGCTTATGTAGTCCAATAGTTAGAGCAATGCTCCGAAAGCGGCAAGGTTTAAATATTATTATAATGGAGATTGTGTGTTTTCCTGTCTGTAACCGAAACTATATTCCTACTCAAGTCACAATTCTCTTAATTATTGACATCACATTCTCCATGATTTTATTTTTATCTAAACCTCAATTATTAATAAAATTGTCTTACATTATTAATACTGTTAACTATGTCTACATACTGACAACATGCAATTATATTTATATATACAACAAAATAGCAGTTTACTGTGTAAACGGGAAGGCTAATTTGCATATTAATATTAAAAAATCGAATTTAATAAATATGTGCTTAGTATTATTGATTTCTAACTGATTGGTTTTATTTTAATGAATATAAGAAAAATATCTTCAATGAATCTTAAATGAAATCCATTAACAAGATAAATAACTGTCATTTTATTCTTACTTCCTCCTATAACTAAATACTTAAATTAGAAAAAATAACAATGAAAGACGAGAGTGATGGAAGAGTAAGTTTCAGTTGTTCCATTTTTTATTATACTCCCTCTGTTTCAAATCTTTTATATCTGTATTTCTGTATTCTATTTAGTTTCATTAGTCTTTCTAATTTAATACAATATTTTATTACTTTAAGACAAATACTTGCACCCTACGGAGGGTGCATATATTTGCTAGTATTATCAATGGACTAATGGTTATTTTGTGATGGTTTCCTTTTATATTACACACATATTTTCTTTTTTAAAAAAAAAAACAATTTTGGTCCCAAACATCCTCTTTCAAAATTAGTACCCCTTTCAAAATAGTACCCCTTTTCAAAGTATCCACAATAAACTCTTCCTAATCAAACCGACTTTGGGAGGCTGCAGACCAACTTTAAGGAAGTCTAGAAATGAACAAGTCATTATGTCCCGATTATGCATTGGTCATACAAAACTAACACACTCTTATATACTCAAACAAGAACCAACAACCACAATGTGAAACATGTCAAACACCCCTGACAGTTAAACACTTATTGATGGAATGCAGATTTTTTGCTCCCATCAGAAACCATTATTTTAAAGCAAACAATATGAAGGACCTATTTGAAAATGTTAACATTGGGGATATTTTCTCCTTTTTAAGGGAAATAAAATTATACCATAGAATATAGACATGAAACAAATCAATGCCATACAATATAATTCCCAATAATGCTAACACATTGTTAAAACCAATTACTAAAAATATATATATGAATACACAATATGTATAACACCCCAACGCGCTAGGCATGATATAACCCTGGACGGGTTGATATGCCGATAAAATTAATAAACCAACCAACCAACCTATTTTGGACCAAAATTTTGCATCCCCTTTCAAAATTACCTCTTCAAAATAGCATCCCTTTTTAAAATTAGCGCCTTCTTTTAACTATTCGGGTAGAAAACGTATAACACCCTTCAAAATTAATACCCCCCTTTCAAAATTAACACCCCTTTAAATATTAACATATTTTTTCGCAATTTTGCCCAAAACGCAACGCACCCCATCTTTCAAAATGAACACATTTTTTTACCTTTCCTGGTTCAAAATTTTACACCCCTTTCAAAATTCACACCCTTTCAAAATAGCACCCATTTTACCAATTAACACATTTTTTACGTAATTTTGCGCAAAACCTAACACCCGTTTCAAAATGAATACATTTTTTTTACCTATTCTAGAGCAAGGTTTAATACATCCTTTCAAAATGAATACATCTTTCAAATTATACATATATATTTTGATGTTCGCTTTCGCCACAGACACACACACACACACCACACACACACACACACACACACATATATATATATATATTGTAAAAAGCATACATCTTGTAAGTTTGTTTGTATAAATTAATAGTTCGCCCCTGGCTGACAGTTCCCGATAGCCGAGAGGGTAAGGAGCTTGACGGACGGAAATTTTGTCAGGTTTCGCATCTGGCTAGAGGTAGCTGTTAAAAAGTCGAGCCTCACTGATGAGAAATAAACTTCGAAACACGTGTCTGTGGATGACTAGTCTCTCTCTCTCTCTCTCTCTCTATATATATATATATATATATATATATGAGTGAGTTTATTTGATATTCCCCCAAATATATATATATATATATATATAATCATGTATACAACCGCTCCAATTATCTTAAGAGTACATCTATTTGTGGTAATAACTGTATTTTTACACACATTAGACCCACTTAATACACTAGTAAATATATGAGTGTACGGTTGTGTGGGTGTACATAAGTGTACATACGTGCACATGTGTGTGCATATCCACATAAACCAGTTACCAAAACGCAGACTAAACACACATTCATTAGATCCTAATAAAAAACAAAAAAACAAAAAAAAAAACAACAAAAACTACACAGATACGTATACACCCTAGACATGAGAAGACGAGAGGAGTGGAGTAGAAATAAGATCAAAGGTTATTAAACAAACACCGACCGTCAAATATTAGACATGAAATTAATTATAATTAACTAGTATGATTTATTACTACACTCCCAACCACTATCCTGGAAAGTACGGTATAAATAAAAGGCTTATTTCCTTGTTGAGTAACATGAGTGACATAGAAAAAACAGAACCCAAATTATTTTTTTTTTCATTAAATTGACTAACCTAACCCTAACCTAACAAACGCTAAAATTAACCCTAAACCCATAATAACAATTGTTTAACATAATATTACAGGGTGACTCATTAAACTAATAAACCCTAATAACATGTCAATATGAATCTAACAAAAAATCTCTCGATGGGGAGTTAGGGTTCACATTGAAAGAGTTTTAGAGGGTTAGTTTTAAGGTTCTTGAAGGTTAGGGTTGGATAGATAAGGGTTTTAGGGTTAGGTTAGGGTTTAGGGTTAGGGTTAATTAGGGTTAATAATGGGAAAATAAATAATTTGGGTTCTGTTTTTTCTGGGTCATCCTGTAATATCATGTTATTCAACTAGGAAATAACCAATAAAAGGGTTAAATCGAACTTAACGGACCTAAATTTCATTATCGTATGTCACCCCACCGAAAGAAAAAAATACCAAAAATCAAGGAATTAACCGAATTTAATGAAATTTTCAGTGTTGATATATTAATGAATAAAAGATTAATGCACCAGTTGTTTTATTTAAAAACTTATACATTTTTTCAGCTCAGTTAACTTTGAACAACGTATCTTTGAGAATCTGTGTTACGCCTCAAAGATACGTTGTTCAAATTAACTGATCTGAAAAAATGGAAAAGTTTTAAATAAAATAACTGGTGCATTATATATTTTATTCATCAATATATCAACACTGAAAATTTCATTAGATTCGGTTAAAAAAAACGTCTTCGGCATAAAATAACCCAATGGGTTGACATGCAGTAAAATCCAACCAACCAACCAACCAACCAACCCCAACCAACTTAACTTCAGTGATCTCATGGTAACCGTTGGCTTTTCTATATATTTCCCATAAGCGAAAAAACGTTCTGATTTTTGCTTTGTAACATCAGTCGCATATTTCTTAATGGGGTCATTGCTATTGCTAAGTGGTCAGCCATACTTTCAATGTGACTTGACCATTAAGTGTAGCATTCAACACTGTTTTGTTTCTGTCTCTTTCTCTCTGAGATCGGCAGACCCAATTGGAAATCTGCCAAAACGAGGCTCTACCCGTCTTTCTAATAACTTCCATCGACCTCTGTGTCTATATCAATTAAAAACAAAAGAGTAAAGACCAGGTCTAGCTGACTTCAGTTTCCATAACAATATGCATCTATTAAAGACAACAGACTAGAGAATTATTATTACTGCCAGAAAACCTGTGGATATATCACAGTATGATAATCTTGTTTGTTTGTTTTGTTTTACGGCATATCAACCTCAGTGGGTCATTTAATGCCGATAAAGTTTTGAAATAAATCAATTCTTAATGGATAATACAATTTTGTTTATAAATACATTTTTCTATTTAACCCATAGATGGGACCCTAACAGGTACTACCACTCCGGGTCAGAATGGACCAGGGAGCAATGGTGATGATGGGGTGCTCCACATTCCCCAAACCTCCAAAATTGGAAGCTCACCATCAGATAGAGTTTAACGTCATTCCCAGGACATGTAGACCCGCAGCCACCGCCTTATAGCACCCATATGATAATATATATATATATATATATATATATATATATATATATATATATATATATTGTCGAAGAGCCTAACTGGCCATAAAAAATAAATCAAATAACTAGATGTGAGTTTTGCTCGGTGAAAGTAAGCATTATACGGAGTGACCCCCCCAAAAAAACAAAAACAAAACAGAACCCAAATTCTTTTTAACGGGGGGGTGTGAGGCGGGTCATCCTGTACATCTCTATATAATTTAACGTGCATAATCGGAGAAATAACTGGAATTTCTATGGTTGGGCTATTCTGGACAATCAACGAAAACGGTGTATCGCTAATTATTTCCTGTTACGAATTTATTACTGACCCCCACCCCCACTCCGCGAATCGGATCCTCCACTCGATTTTGTGTTCGGTATGAAATATTATGACCTGATGTAAATCTCGGGATTTGTCGGTTAGTGTTGGATTTCTTCTTCTTCTTCTTCTTCTTCTTCTTCTTCTTTGATTTCTTCTTCTTCTTCTTCTTCTTCTTCTTCTTCTTCTTTCTTCTTTGATTTCTTCTTCTTCTTCTCTTCTTCTTCTTCTTCTTCTTCTTCTTCTTCTTCTTCTGATTTCTTCTTGATTTCTTCTTCTTCTTCTTCTTCTTCTTCTTCTTCTTCTTCTTCTTGATTTCTTCTTCTTTCTTTCTTCTTCTTTCTTCTTCTTTCTTCTTCTTCTTCTTCTCGATATATACCTATGAATTTAGCAGCTACATGTGGTCTCAATCTGTCAAGACATTTTTAATTTAATTATCAAACGTTCTTTAGAGATTTGTCCCACTTGATAAAAATGAGTTTTTTACGTTGTAGGAAATGATTTTATTTGTTTAATTTACAGTCAAAATCATTAATACACTCCTGCAATGTGTTTTATATCACTAAGAAGGGGACACACGGGGTGTAATGGTTAGCAAGTTATATTTGCAGACCATTGTTAGTGAGTTCGATTCTCATTGGGCACACCCTACTTCTAGCCTTGTGCCACGTCTAAGCTTGGTAAATAACTATATAGCATTAAGAAATAAGGGTTTACATAATATATTGTATTAGAAGCGGCTACCAGGCGTCGTCTGGGTAGGGGGTTATTTTTTTTAAAGTTAGTCCTGCAGATCCATTATTATTGAATTGTGCCCTATTAAAATCCCTACTTAAAAAAAGACCTTGCGTTGATCCAGCCAATCTGAAAAGAAAAATTAATGTCTCCTATTTCAAATATTAAATGCAAACAAATTCTGTGCTCTTACGATTTGAATTTTATTTTTTAATTATCTTCTCTAATATAAATCAAATATTCATTATTTTTGCTCAAATACCAAGCCCTCGTGATATTTAATGTGTATATATATTTACTTTGCCGTTACATACACATAAACACAACTGCCCTTTATATATGTATAGATGGCATATTTGCATACTGGTTTTAACAAAACCGGGTTTAATAAATAATTACTTGGTGTAATTGATTTCTAATATTATATTTATTCTCCAACGTATTAAAATCAACCCTATGAAAGATTTTAAATAGAAACCAATTAAAAGATTATTAGAATACGTGTAATCTTTTTATGTACGTTCTTATTTAATTTCGTTAGTCTTTCTAATTTAATATATTTCATCATATATTAGAACATAAATCATTATGCCCGGCGAAGGGTGTATATTCTTGCTAGTGTGTATATCACTAATAGTATTACCATAATCTTTTTATATGCGTTCTTATTTAATTTCAATACAACTTTATAGTATTTATAATCATTTCTTTTTATCTTTATTTGCAGTTTTGATCCATATCAACTTTTTGAGGTGAGTACAACATTTGTTTTTAAATTTCTTTTTTTCTCTTTCAATCAAGCATTGTTTTGTCTATACACAGTGCAACAGAAATACTTTCTTCATTTTAATCTGTCACCTGTATGGCAAAAGCGAACTTAGGCAAGTGGTAATGATAGCTCCATCAAACTAATACCTTATTATTTTTATCATTACTATTCTATATATAGTCAGAGAGACATACTTGCCACATTTTTAGCTGTCACTTGTATGGTGCAAGTGAACTTAGGCAAGTGGTAATGACAGCTACATCAAGCTAGTGTCTCTCTATTTTTATTGTTGCAATTCTATATATAGTGTGGCAGAAATACCTCCCACATTTTAAGCTGTGTGGTGCAAGTAAACTTGGGTAAGTGGTAATGGTAGCTCCATCTAGGCAATGCCTTACCATTGTTCCCTCAGAGACGATCAATTACTATCTTGGCTTGGACCGGTGAACACTGTGCATTTGCTGTTGAAATGTTTTTAAGACTGGTGAATCAGTAATTGCTACACAGATAGATTTTCATGCTCATTTTATGTTACGTTGGAATGATGCTGTTCAGGATAGACTTTTCATGGCTTGGACCGGTGAACACTATGCATTTACAGTTGAAATGTTTTTAAGACTGGTGAATCAGTAATTGCTACACAGACAGCTTTTCATGCTCATTTTATGTTACGTTGGAATGATGCTGTTCAGGATAGACTTTTCATGGCTTGACCGGTGAACACGATGCATTTGCTGTTAAAACGTTTTTAAGACTGGTGAATCAGTAATTGCTACACAGACAGCTTTTCATGCTCATTTTATGTTACGTTGGAATTATGCTGTTCAGGATAGACTTTTCATGGCTTGAACCGGTGAACACTATGCATTTACTGTTGAAATGTTTTTTTAAGACTGGTGAATCTGTAATTGCTTCATAGAGAAATTTTTATGCTCATTTCATGTTACATTGGAATTATGCTGTTCAGGATAGACTTTTCATGGCGATGAGCACACTGTGTGTTTGCTGTTGAAACGTAGTTTAAAAAAAAACTGGTGAATGTATAATTGATTCACAGATAGCTTTTCATGCTCATTTCATGATACGTCGGCATTATGCTGTTACGAATAGAATTTTCAATCCATAGCCATATTGATTGTGAAGTGTGAAGTGTAGGAGTTATTTCTGTCGCACCCTGCAGGTATCTTTTTTTATTATCATCTTGAATGCATTTACCCAACCACTCCACATGAGCAGGATGTGACACAAGGTCAATATTTAGAGTTTTCCTTCTCCTAGACCGGTTGCCATACAATGTATAAAGATCTCAGTTTGCTCTACTATTTACCCATAGCTGAAGGGAGAATAGTTGGATGCATACATCTCCTAGGGGTATTATTAGCGTTGAATGAAATGCAACCTGACTCGTCCAGGATTTGAACTCGTGTCGCCGTGCTTATTTCTTACAACGATAACCATTACACAACAGACGCTTCGTTATCTTGTAAACGTGTTTTAGAAGACGAAGACATTATCGCTGTGTGTATTGCAATTACAAATACCGAAGTCTTAAAAAAAACAACTTTTCAACAGACTTGCACCACATGAATGACAGCTTAAAATGCTGGAGGTGATTTTGACGAACACTGTAGTTACATTTTGTTCTCTCTCTTATACTATAAACGAGTTGAAGAAGAAGAAGAAGAAAGAACAAAAGAAGAAGAAGAAGAAGAAGAAGAAGAAGAAGAAGAAGAAGAAGAAGAACAAAGAATGAAAAAGAAGAAGAAGAAGAAAGAAAGAAATAACGAAGAAGAAAGAATGAAGAAGAAGAAGAAGAGAACGTAGGGAAAAGAAGAAGAAGAAGAAGAAGAAGAAGAAGGAGAAGAAGAAGAAGGAGGAGAAGAAGAAAGAACGAAAGAACAAAAGAATGAAAAAGAAGAAAGAATGAAGAAAGAAAGAAAGAAGAAGGTAGGCAAAGAAGAAGAAGAAGAAAGAAAGAAATAACGAAGAAGAAAGAAGAAAAAGAAGAAGAAGAACGAGGCAAAGAAGAAAAAGAAAGAAGAAGAAGAAGAGAAGAAAAGTAGGGAAAGAAGAAGAAGAAGAAGAAGAAGAAGGAGAAGAAGAAGAAGGAGGAGAAGAAGAAAAGAACGAAAGAACAAAAGAATGAAAGAAGAAAGAAGAAGAAAGAAAGAAAGAAGAAGGTAGGCAAGAAGAAGAAGAAGAAGAAGAAGAAGAAGAAGAAGAAGAAGAACGAAAGAACAAAATAATGAAAAAGAAGAAAGAATGAAGAAAGAAGAAAGAAAAGAAAGAAGACAAAGAAGAAGATGAAGGTAGGGAAAGGAGCAGGTAGGCAAAGAAGAAGAAAATGAAGAAGAAGAAGAAGAAGAAGAAGAAGAAGAAGAAGAAGAAGAAGAAGGAGAGGAGAAGAAGAAAAGAAAGAAAGAAGAAGAAGAAGAAGGTAGGCAAAGAAGAAGAAGAAGAAGAAGAAGAAGAAGAAGAAGAAGAAGAAGAAGAAGAAGAAGAAGAAGAAGAAGACATCAGATTGGAATGTTGACCTTATGTCACACCATGCTCGTATCTGATTGGCTGAGTAAACACTTACTTGGTTGAAGAGTCATTTGTATGTCAAAGGTTACAACGAGATAAGTCCTTACGACAGTAAATTAAACAAAGACGGATCTCGTAACAAAATGCTTTGGTGTATAAAACATTAAAAAAAAATAAACAAAAGAGAAAAGAAAAATAACCAAATTGTAAATATTATAACTGCTTCACGTCATTTCATTCTGTTACATCTTATTATAATGGATAAATGTAGACATACTTCTTACTAGCAAATATATGCACCCTCCGGGTGCAAGTATTTAAGTTTTAATGTATAAAATATTGTATCAAATTAGAAATGCTAATGAAACTAAATAAGAATACAGATAAAAAGATTTGAAACAGAGGAGGGTATAATAAAGAAATAGACCACCTAAAACTCACTCTTCCATCACTCCCGTCTTTCATTGCTAAATTTTCCTAATTTAACTATTTAGTTAAAATAGGAAGTAAAGAATAAAATTTCAGTTATATTTTCTTGTTAATGGATTTCTTTTAAGATTTATCCCTGAGATTTTAGATAATATTCATTAAGATAAAACCAAACAATTAGAAATCAGTAATACTAAGCACATATTTATTAAAATCAGATTTTTAATATCAATATGCAAATTAGCCTTCCCATTCACACTGTAATCTGCTATTTTGTTATATATATAAATACAATTGCATGTTATTAGCATGTAGATTTACCAACAGTATTAATAATGTAAAACAATTTTATTAATAATTGAGGTTTAAATAAAAATGAAATCCTGTAGAAGGTGACGTAAATAACTAGGGGAATTGTTACTTGAATAGTAATATAGTTTCGGTTACAGACAGAAAAACACACAATCTCCATTATAATAAGATATATGCCGTTGCTATCCTATTGAATGGTGTACTGACACTTATGCCAAGACCACCGACCCTTTTTGTCATATATGCCCCCTCCGATCAATCGGCTGGTCACATCAAGCCCTAGCACTTATATGATTGTCCCAACCCTATTGCCCTTATGGCAAGCCCCAACCCCTTTTTTATCATATGGGTACTAGAAGGCGGTGGCTGCGGGTCTACATGTCCTGGGAATGACGTTAAACTCTATCTGATGGTGAGGTTCCAGTTTTGGAGGTTTAGGGAATGTGGAGCACCCCTTCATCACCATTGCTCCCTGGTCCACTCTGACCCGGAGTGGTAGTACCTGTTAGGGTCCTATCTATGGGTTAAATAGAAAAACATGAGTTTATAAACAAAATTGTATTATCCATTCAGAATTGATTTATTTCAAAACTTTATCGGCATTAAATGACCCACTGAGGTTGATCTGCCGTAAAACAAAACAAACCAAACCAAAATTGTATAACCTTTTGTACTAGTAAATGTAGACACTGATGTATTCAAAGAAATCTCTCGTCATAGAATCGAAATTAGTATTAATTTGGCACACCCCAAACTAAGAACTTCACGGATACAATAGTTGGAATCTTACCAATATTGAGAGTCTTTGGCTGTTGGTAATTTGATAAGAAAGGTGTTAGAGCCACAAGAGCATTCTTCGAGAAATAACCGAGGTGTTTATTGTGAAAAGTAAATTCTTGGCAATAGTACATGGCGCTAGAGAAAAGATCAGTTTCAATAAGACCTGATGTCAAAAGAAAGTTTCTTTTGTATGTCGTGGAGATATTGACAATTTTGATCGTAAAAAGAAAAGTCGATTTTTTGGTCGACACAAGATCACGTAGAATTAAATATCCAAATGTTTCAATGTGATGTAATGATACCTAGGTACCCTCCTTACTGTAATCTGATTAGATAGTGTCCACCATAAATACTCAACACTGTAGTGGTACAAGCGCCTACTCCAAGACTACCAATATTGCTACGCCGACTACTACTCGAAAGATTACTTCTACTCCGACGCACCAGTTTTCACTTGCCTGCGAATATACCTTACTACAACTTAATAGTATATCCTCCACCCCGAATATATCACAGTGTTACCTCAACATCTAAAATAATATCATCATATTATAATGGAGATTCGGTGTTTATCTGTCTGTAACCGATACTACCTCACTGCTTACAATAGCCTGTGAAATTGCTTAAGTTTATCAATGAGTATTTAATTTATTGTCAAAATCATTAATACATAGAATTAAAGTTATTTATTAAATCTAATTAACTATTTCAATATTTCAGTTAATCAATAATTAATATTTCAGTTAATCAATAATTAATATTAAATAAATTAAAAGTAATTTAATTAATTAAATAAATACATAAAATAAAATAAAATAAATCAAAATTAATTTAAAAGCAGAACAAATATCGATACAGCATTATTTCCCTTTTCCAAACAGTAGAAATAGAAATAAAAAAAAGTGGACCATATGACCTTTAGGCACCCCTTTTGCGATCTCGATTCGTGGGAACATTTTTTTCATTTACACCGTCAAAATCCGGTTAATTGTTAACAGACGATTTTTAGAGTTTTTTTCTTAAATTATAAAACTAACCCCTAATCCATAACCCTAACCTTAACCCCCTAACCCTAACCCTAACAAACAACCGGATTTTAACGGTGTAAATAAGAAAAGTGTCCTTGTGAGTCGAGATCGCAGAAGGGGTGCCTAAAGTCATATGATCCAAAAAAAATATAACCCAATTATTACTCTTTGGCGATTCCATACATTTGTCGGGGCAAAGTATATAGACATTTACATAGAAGTTCTATTTTATAGGCAATATCATTTTAGTTTTTTTTCAATGAAAAACCGGATTTTACTTGGTTTGAAAACGTGTGAGTAATTCTTCTGTAAAATGTTCTTTTTTTTATTTATTTCTAAGAAGAAACTTTTATAAGTATTTTTATACGAAAACAAGATATCCGGAGTGAAAATTAATATAAAACTTTATTTTGGAGGAAACACGGTATCTCTTCATTAACGATAGAATAATTTAACCTTACCCTCCTCTCTCTCTCTCCTTCTCTCTGAAAAAGAATCCACGAGCCTAGAAATAAATAAACAACCCCTTTCTTACTATACGACTTGCATATGTTGTTTCTGAACTAATGATGGCTACTACTACTAGCAACCACTACAACTCTATTTTGGCCCTACGCAACATTAATAATAAATTTACTTTTTTAAAATAATGGTCCCTTATTATAAATACTTAATAGTATCATTCAGTCATATCTTAACTATCACAATAAACTCTACCACCTCTTAACCCTTTAAGCACTGAGGGCAAATTTATAAAAAGTAAATGACTGTGATTAAACTAAAATTAAACTATTGGTGCTACTGTGTCAGGGAATTAAATTAGTCTAAATCTAAATTAGTGAAATAGATCACTAATTAGGACTGGGCGTATTTTAGTAGTGACCACCCCAAGCGGAGATTTAACAAGTTTGAATTCAGAGTTTTCCTTCTCCTAGAGTGGTTGCTTAACCAAGATTAAAGAGCCCAGTCTGCTCTACTATTTACCCATAGCTGGAGGGAGAATAGTTGGATTCATACCATTCCCAAGAGAATAAATTTAGTCCATGCTCAGTTATATGCTTTTGTTATATGTAGAGTATATAAAAAATTATTATGGGGTTCATTATGGGGTTTCGGGTCTTTCAACATAATACCCCCTCGCCAGTTAGACCCTACTAGAGAGGATCAACCCTAGTGCGCCACCCGTCTTGTTCAACGCTGACAGATAAATTGGCTTTAGATAGAGTTCTGCCAAAGCATACCTTGCCTTCTGTAAAGGAGTACAGTTTAAGTATAATTTTCTGAAATAATGTCTTTCGAAAAATACTTATCGTAGGTCATTTGAAGAAGAGTATTTGTACATTTTACTTTGTGTCTACGCCAGCATTTAATATCAAAGTTCGTTTTCAAAGTTTCGTTGAAATTGCAGACTTTAATCGATAACCATTATTAATTGATCAAACTTTTCCAATTCCCAAAACATTAGTTTTATTTTTTGGGTGTTTTTCTTTTATCTTTTGTTTACTCACTCCATCATCTTGATCGTCTTCTTCTTCTTCTTCTTCTTCTTCTTCTTCTTCTTCTTCTTCTTCTTCTTCTTGTGTCCTGGATATGACATTAACTTCATCTAAT
>CM042162.1:72541723-72546723 GCA_023376005.1 Doryteuthis pealeii | reverse complement strand
GACGTTAAACTGCATATAGTGGTGAGGTTCCAATTCTGAATCTATAGGGAGTGTGGAGTACCCCTTCATTGCAATATAGATGAGGCCCTAACAGTCACAACCACTCCGGGTTAGAGTCGAGTGAATTTTGATAAAAAGCATCTGAAAGTAAAGATATGAAGGCTGAGATTTACTTCTTCGACCAGCATCTATTTGATTTTCAGATGCATTTTCTTTTATTCTCACTTGTGGATGGAAAGCGAACCAGATGAAATGACCGAAATAGTCTAGATTAAGAAAAAAACTGATAAAAACGAAAAAGAAGTAAAAGAAGAAAAAACTGATAAAAACGAAAAAGAAGAAAAAAGAAAGAAGAAAAACTGATAAAAACGAAAAAGAAGAAAAAAAAAGAAAGAAGAAAAAACTGATAAAAACGAAAAAGAAGTAAAAGAAGAAAAAAACTGATAAAAACGAAAAAGAAGTAAAAGAAGAAAAAAACTGATAAAAACGAAAAAAGAATTAAAAAAAAAACTGATAAAAACGAAAAAGAAGTAAAAGAAGAAAAAACTGATAAAAATGAAAAAAAAGAAAAAACTGATAAAAACGAAAAAAAAAGAAAAAGAAGAAAAAACTGATAAAAATGAAAAAAAAAGAAAAAGAAGAAAAAACTGATATAAAACGAAAAGAAGAAAAATAAAAAAAAAATGATAAAAAACGAAAAGAAGTCAAAAAAGAAAACGAAGAAAAAAAAAGAATGAAACTGATATGAATCACAAAAAAAAAATAAATAAAGTGATAAAAATAACAAAGTAGAAGAAAAAAACAAAAAACAAAGAAAAAACTTAAAAATGATTTTGTTTTGAAAAAAAAAGATAGAAAATCAATTTAATGAGATGATCAAAGGAAATAATTGTTCAAATTTTTTGATCATTAAGGTCAATAAGGTCAATCCTGAAAAGAGAAATCATTAATCATTTAATCTTTTTGTCTGAAACGATTTTGTAAATATTGTTCTGAAGAAAAGAAAAAAAAACCCAAAGAAGTGTCTCTTTGGTCTTTAAGGATATTGTTCTTATTTTCAAAGGAAAAAAGCAAAAACAAAAACAACCACACATTTTTACTTGAATGAATATTTAAAACAATTTTTGTTTTGGAAGTTGCCAAAAAACTACCCCCCCCCCACAAAAAAACCCAAAATAAAAACAACTTCAAATGAGGGAGATTACTTTTGAAATAACAGACAAGGACTTTTTTTCAGGATTATAAAATATTTATTAAAAAATACACCTGAGAAGATTAGTATAGTCAAGAGTCAATTTCCAAATTCTATCTATCTATCTATCTATCTATCTATCTATCTTAGTCTGTTTTTATCTATCTATCTATCTATCTATCTATCTATCTATCTCAGTTTGATTATATCTATCTATCAATCCATCTATATTCTTTCTTTCTTTCTTTCTTTCTTTCTTTCTTTGTATCTATCCATCTATCTATCACAACTATTTCATATCTATCTATCTATCTATGTTATTTTCTTTCTTTCTTTCTTTCTTTCTTTCTATCACAATCTATATCTATCTATATATCTATCTAGCTATGTTATGTTCTCTTTTTCTTTCATTGTTTGTTTTCTATCTATCTATCTATCTATCTATCTATCTATCTATCTATCTATATCTACCGAAGTTATGTTAATAATCTATCTATCTATCTATCTATCTATCTATCTATCTATCTATCTATCTAAGTTCTTTCTTTCATTCTTTCTTTCTTTCTATCTATCACAACTAGTTCATATCTATCTATCTATCTATCTATCTAAGTTCTCTCTCTTTCTTTCTTTCTTTCTATCTATCACAACTAGTTCATATCTATCTATCTATCTATCTATCTATCTATCTATCTATCTATGTCAACCAATTTCTATCTATCTATCTATCTATCTATCTATCTATCTATCTACTAATGTTTCCCCTTTCTTTCGCTTGTGCTTGTGCTATTTTTGCTTGCGTCTTTTTTGCCGTTCAACGCCATCTGCCGAAATGGCCATTGCGACCGGGTTATGAGCCCGAAGAGACACATAAACAAGGATTCATGGAATTTGTTGTGAAAGGTTCAAACAATTACCGGGAAGGAAGGGACCACCACTGCATAAACTTACTTAGTAAGCTGCGCGCGGACCTCCAAAATGCAGGACTGAGAGCTCTAAGATCTGACAAGTGACAGATGGCGCTAAGGACCCTCACAAAGGAAAGGACAATGTGGCTTCAAATCAGGAAGGACTGGATGCTGCTGTGGGATATTCCAAACTACTACGGCGGTAAAATACAGTAAATCGTGAAAATGCAATACTGAAGGCCCTAGGATCTGGCAAGCGACCGAGGGAGCTAAGGACCCTCACAAAGGAAAGGTCAGAGTGGCTTCAAATCAGGAAGGACTGGATGCTGCTATAGGACATTCCAAACTACTACGGCGGTAAAATACAGTAAATCGTGAAAATGCAATACTGAGGGCCCTAGGATCTGGCAAGTGACCGATGGCGCTAAGGACCCTCACAAAGGAAAGGACAATGTGGCTTCATATCAGGAAGGACTGGATGCTGCTGTGGGATATTCCAAACTACTACGGCGGTAAAATACAGTAAATCGTGAAAATGCAATACTGAGAGCCCTAGGATCTGGCAAGCGACCGAGGGAGCTAAGGACACTCACAAAGGAAAGGGCACAGTGACTTCAAATCAGGAAGGACTGGATGCCGCTGTAGGATATTCCAAACTACTACAGCGGCAAAATACAGTAAATCGTGAAAATGCAACACTGAGGGCCCTAGGATCTGGCAAGCGACCGAGGGAGCTAACGACCTTCACAAAGGAAAGGACAGAGTGGATTTAAATGGAGATGGGCTAAATGGTCTTGTAGAATGTTCCAAAATATCACAGTGGCAGAATACATTAAATGAACAAAATGCAGAACTGAGGGCCCTAGGATCTGGAAAGCGACTGATGGAACTAAGGCCCTTCGGAAAGGTAAGGAACGAGTGGCTTCAAATGAGGACTGACTGAATGCTGCTGTAGGATGTTCCAAACTGCTACAATGATAGAATACAGTAAATAATCAAAATGCAGGATTGAGGGCCCTAAGATCTGGTAAGTGACTGGGGGGTGGGGGTCGGTGGCTAACGCTCTTCGCAAAGGAAAGGACAGGGTGGTTTTTAAATGAGGACGGACTGAATGCTGTGGTAGGATAGTTCTAAACTACTAACAGCGACTGAATACAGTGAACCATCATCATCATCATCATGATCATCATCATCAATCTAAATGTTACATAATCATTAGATACCTAATAATTATGACAATAGTGTAGAAATCATATTAGTGCAGCTGATGGCCTTGAGAGTGAGTGCCAGCGTTTGACCTCACTCTGACCTTGCGTTCTGGGGATGATCGTGAGAATCGGAAGCCGATAGAAAGCCCCCTTCCGGTTTAAGGAGTAAGTAACTCAGTCAGTTAGAGTTAGAACTTAGAAGCGAAGCTAGCAAGATGTGAGTCTCACTGCGTGATTGTCTGGTCTGGGGATCTACGAATAAGGTAACATCAAAAGTACATCGCAGTCTTGTGCTTATTACCAAAAACTAACAATAGCACAGGGCTTCTGATAAGAAATGATCCCCAATAGAAACCAGACCCGGAATCCCAAGAAGACCAGACCAAGATAGAAGATAGACGATCAGAATAGCAAAGCCGGCCAGAAGACTAGACGACCAGAATAAGAAGTAAGAGAAGTATATAACATAAAGAGTGTGGTAGGTCTAAGATAAACATATACTGGCTCTAATTGGATGCCACGTGACGTCGAAGGAAAGCTCATCATGAAACGTTTGAATCGCCATTTCTGGCGGAGGTAGTCTCTTAATTATACATTATGTCCTATATTCTTGTGTGCTATGACAACACTCCCTCATGTCTATTTTAGAACGAAGATTATTAAAATGAAAAAAATAAAAACTGCAATTATGAAAATATGGAATGGAGAAGAAAAATAGACATTGGGGTGGGTTGGGGTGGGGTGGTGTAACGAAACGAAAATATGCATATTTTCCTTCCACCACCCCACCACACCCCAATGTCTATATTTGGAAAGAAAGGAAGGACATAATGGTTGGATAAACAACATAAATTAAGAGTAGCAAATTGACAAAGGACAAAAGAGAATGAAATTTCTCAAAGGTTTGGTTTTCTTTTGTTGGATATAACGTAATAAATGAGTTCTAAAAAAAATATGTTAAAATTTCAGTTTAAAAAAAAAACAAAAAACGCATCAAGCATGAAATTAACCCAACATCCTGTATTAGCATTCCCATTTGCTTCTTTTTATTGGAGGTTATTGTTATTTAATTAGTTATATAGAGCTATGTAAATGGAGTTCAAAACTGTTTGAATTATGCAAATATCCCCAGTGGTTTAAAAGTTATGAGAATTTAAAGCCCCGAAATTGGAGGTACAAAAGTAGCATTCCCAGTTGATTTTTTTTATTTGAGGTTATAGTTATTTAATTAGTTATATAGAGCTATGTAAATGGAGTTCAAAACTGTTTGAATTATGCAAATATCTCCAGTGGTTTAAAAGTTATGAGAATTTAAAGCCCCGAAATTGGAGGTACAAAAGTAGCATTCCCAGTTGATTTTTTTATTTGAGATTATAGTTATTTAATTAGTTTATATAGAGCTATGTAAATGGAGTTCAAAACTGTTTGAATTATGCAAATATCCCCAGTGGTTTAAAAGTTATGAGAATTTAAAGCCCCGAAATTGGGGGTACAAATGTGGACATGATTTTGTTTAAAAAAATATATCCCATCACGGACCATTTGAAAACAAGACATTCAGCGATTGCTTCACCGTTTCTTTATTTTTGGAGCAATTTTGATAAAACTTGGTATTCTTATGTAAAATTGTAAGTTCTTTCTGATTTTGCACTCAAATTGTATGTATCTCTATGCTTTAGAGTATAAGAGATA
>CM042162.1:72526723-72539223 GCA_023376005.1 Doryteuthis pealeii | reverse complement strand
CCCCCATTGTTTCAACGAGGAAGATTGATGTAGTCTGATACTTCCGTGAGGCTACGGGTTCGAATCATAGACGATGCTCTTTGAGCTCCACTTCATATTCCGCCCTGTCGGTGGGGCGTTAGAATGCACCGACTGCACCTCTGCAGAGGGGTAAGACTCCCCCAATGGGGCCACCTGTTGGCCGTGGGTGGCGACCCGTGATGCTTAAGGATAGAGCCCAGGTGGATGAGCAGTTCATGACATGCAATACTCCACTTTGGCCCTATCTTGGGCTAGACGTGCGGTCGGAGAGGCCCCCTCCGATCAATCGGCTGGTCACGTCAAGCCCTAGCACCTATATGATTTCCCCAACCCTATTGCCCTTATGGCAAGCCCCAATCCCTTTTTATCATATGGGTGCTAGAAGGCGGTGGCTGCGGGTCTACATGTCTTGGGAATGACGTTAAACTCTATCTGATGGTAAGATTCCAGTTTTGGAGGTTTGGGGAATGTGGAGCACCCCTTCATCACCATTGCTCCCTGGTCCACTCTGACCCGGAGTGGTAGTACCTGTTAGGGTCCCATCTATGGGTTAAATAGAAAAATGTATTCATAAAAAATTGTATTATCCATTAAGAATGAATTTATTTCAAAACTTTATCGGCATTAAATGACCCATTGAGGTTGATATGCCGTAAAACAAAACAAACCACTTCGTATTAAAGTCCATGAATGTTTTTCCTTCAAACCCTCTTTCATGGGACCGAAGAGATGATAGTGATTATTCCAGTGATGAGGAAAATTAAATCTGTAGTGAAGAATTGGCTCAAAGAACAGTCAACAGAATTTTACGGGGCAGGAATACATGCTCTCATTCGAATGTGGAACATTGCTATTAAGAGAAACGGTGACTATATGGAGAAGTAGGGATGTTATTATTAATATTACACCATGCGCCTCCTAACAGGTTGGAATTCAGACTGTTCCTTCTATTAGACTGGTTACCTAATCAAAGTTAAAGAGCCCACTCTGCCCTTCTATTTACCCAGAGAGAGAGAGAGAGAGAGAGAGAGAGAGAGAGAGAGAGAGAGAGCGAGAGAGAGAGAGAGAGAGAGAGAGAGAGAGAGAGAGAGAGAGAGAGAGAGAGAGAGTAGTTGAATGCATACATTTCCCTATGGTATTAACATTAGTATTATTTGTATTACTCGGACTATTGTCCTCGTCTTCATTGTTATTTGTACAACGTTTCGGCTGATGTATCCTCCGGCCTTCTTCAGGTATTTCTTGTTGGGCCCAGGAACCTTCTCGGAACCTTCTTCTAATCGGGAACCTTCTTGTCGTAATCGGGAGCCATCACGAAACTTTCAACCTAACCCTTTATTCAATCCACGAGGGTATCCTGTTCTCATTCCGCTAACCATAGCTGGGGTACAGGTGTTAAGCTGTGTTGATTATTATTCTATGTTACTGCTGCCCCTGACCAGGATTAAACCTGCAGTATAGAAATAACTGTCACTTAGAACTGTCTTAACTCCTTTATCCACTGGGCTATGTGTCCAATTGGAATGAAGATGAGGACAATAGTCCGAATAATACAAATAATACTAATTATCAAGCGTCATCTAAAAAAATTCAGAGAAATGGTATTAGAACTATGTGAAATGCATACAGCCTAACGCCCCTACCTCAGCTATGAGAATAGGAGACCCCCGTGGACTGAA
Organism: Doryteuthis pealeii; assembly: GCA_023376005.1. Taxonomy (NCBI): domain Eukaryota; kingdom Metazoa; phylum Mollusca; class Cephalopoda; order Myopsida; family Loliginidae; genus Doryteuthis; species Doryteuthis pealeii. The sequence goes on along the minus strand of CM042162.1, from coordinate 72,537,523 downwards.
TAAAGGGTTAGATTCGAAGTTCCGTGATGGCTCCCGATTACGACAGGAAGGTTCCCGAGTCCGAAAAGAAGGTTCTCGAGTTCGAAAAGAAGGTTCCTGAGTCCGACAAGAAATACTTGAAGAAGGCCGGAGAGCACATCGTCCGGAACGTTGTACAGATAACAATGAAGATGATGAGGACAATAGTCCGAATAACGCTGATAATACTAAGCATATAGCCTCGTCTAGGATTTGAACTCGGGTCGACGAGTTTAATTCCCACGATTCTAACTATTAATATTACATCACGCACCCTTCTTATTTTTCTATGTTCTATTGTGAAGTGTCGTCTAAGTGTGACTTTGAGATCACTAGGTTAGAATTGTGTTTAAAATCGTTCTGTGCAAAATGTAATACAATAGACCGTTGAAGTTTATCTAATGTTGCATCGTCATTTAGTAGATTCGATTTCCCATTGTATGAAACCTATTTTGTTGTTTTATTTCCAAGTTAAGTTATCTCTACTTGTTGAATGTATCACTTTGGTTGCAGCTGATTGGCTGGTTGAATTGAAGGCGATGAGTGGGGGAGTAGACTTGTTGTTGTTGCTGTTGTTTGTCTCCAAGATAATAAATAATGGTCGGAACCAGAATATTGATTGGCTAGACACATTTAAAAAATACTTTTTTCTTTCTTTATTTTGTCAATTCATTTTATCTTTCATTCATATATTCTTCTTTATTTCATCAACTTATTCCGTCTTTCTTTCTTTCTTTCTTTCTTGTTTTCTTTTTTTCTTTCTCTCTTTGTTTCTTTTGTCAACTCATTCTTTCTTTCTTTCTTTCTTTCTTTTGTCAACTTATTCTTTCATTCATTCTTTCTTTCTTTCTTTTGTCAACTTATTCTTTCATTCATTCTTTCTTTCTTTCTTTTGTCAACTCATTCTTTCATTCATTCATTCTTTCTTTCTTTTGTCGACTCATTCTTTATTTCTTTTTTCTACTCATTCTTTATTTCTTTCTTTCTTTTGTCAACTAATTCTTTCATTCTTCCTTTCTTTCTTTCTTTTGTCAACTCATTCTTTCTTTCTTTCTTTCTTTCTTTCTTTCTTTCTACTCATTCTTTCTTTCTTTCTTTCTTTCTTTTTTGTCAACTCTTTCTTTCTTTCTTTCTTTCTTTCTTTTCTTTTTTCTACTCATTCTTTCATTCTTCCTTTCTTTCTTTCTTTTGTCAACTCATTCTTCTTTCTTTCTTTCTTCTTTCTTTCTTTTTCTACGCATTCTTTCATTCTTTCTTTCTTTCTTTCTTTTGTCAACTCTTTCTTTCTTTCTATTTCTCTTTTTCCTTTATTTCTAAATCTGTCTCTTCTTTCTTTCCTTTTTCTTTCTTTCTTCTTTCTTTTTTTTCTTACTGTCTTCTTTCTTTCTTTCTCTTTCTTTCTTATTCCTTACTGTCTTCTTTCTTTTCTTCTCTCTTTCTTTCTTTTATTCCTTACTGTCTTCTTTCTTTCTTTCTTTCTTTCTTTGGATAACCACTTTCCCGAACTGTTGTTATTGAAAATCCAAATTTCCCGATTCCAAATTCAAAATGGCCAACCCATTTTTCTTTCTTTCTCTTTCAATCTTTCAATTCCCCCGACAGAAACAGAAAAAGGGATGAGGATCTCGGAAAGTTCATTCCTATCAGTTAAAGGTATAAAATACATAAACAGATTGCTAATTTTGCACCCCCCCCCGCACCCCGTGTCTGTAACCAACAAACCGAACCCTTTTAACTTACCCTCGCGCGGGAGGGGGGGTACGTAAAACAAGAACATAATTATTATTCCATCCGCCCCTCCCCCTAGCCCCAGTCTGTCACATACATTACTTACCATCCTCACAAATTTACATACATGTCAATGGTCACTCCCTTGAGGATCAGAGTCTCCCGGCAGCGGAACTACCCAAATTATTCGTTCCGGTTTAATCACTTCAGATCAGATGTCTATTTTTAGCAACAATAATTTTCGATCGACGGTACACATTCTTCCATATTACATTTCATTCATTCTTTCTTTCATTATTTCATTCTTTCTTTCTTTCGGAACCGGTTTTGTTCTTTCTTTCTTTCTTTCTTTCTTCCTTCTTTTCTTTCTTTTTTCTTTTGTGAACTCATCTCTTAACTGGATTCTTTCTTTATTTCTTTCTTTCATTCTTTCCTTCTTTTTTCCTTCTTTCTTTCATTCATGTCTTCATTCATTCTTTCATTCTTTCTTTAATTCTTTTGTTCTTTATTTCTTTCATTCTGGCATTCAGTCATTCATTCATCCATTCTTTCTTTCATTCTTTCATTCATTCTTAACCGGCTTTGTTCTTTCTTTCTTTCTTTCTTTCTTTCTTTTTTCTTTCTTTCTTCCTTTCTTTCGTTTTTTCTTTTGTGAACTCATCTCTTAACTGGCTTCTTTCTCTATTTCTTTCTTTCATTCATTCTTTTTTTCCTTCTTTCTTTCGTTCATTTTTTATTCTTTCTTTCATTCTTTCTTTCATTCTTTCGTTCTTTATTTATTTTATTCATTCATTATTTCTTTCATTCTTTCATTCTTTCGTTCATTCTTAACCGACTTTGTTCTTTCTTTCTTTCTTTTTTCTTTTGTGAACTCATCTCTTAACTGGCTTCTTTCTCCATTTCTTTCTTTCATTCATTCTTTTTTTCCTTCTTTGTTTCGTTCATTTTTTTCGTTCATTCTTTCATTCTTTCTTTCATTCTTTCGTTCTTTATTTATTTTATTCATTCATTATTTCTTTCATTCTTCCATTCTTTCATTCTTTCTTTCATTCTTAACCAGCTTTGTTCTTTCTTTTTTCTTTCTTTCATTCTTTCTTTCATTCTTAACCAGCTTTGTTCTTTCTTTCTTTCTTTCTTTTTTCTTTCTTTCATTCTTTCTTTCATTCTTAACCAGCTTTGTTCTTTCTTTCTTTCTTTCTTTTTTCTTTCTTTCTTTCTTTCATTCTTTCTTACAACAATAAATTATCTAGAGAACACCTGCAAGTTGTTACTTATATCATAGATTTTGTTAGGAAATAATTCTACAGCTGCATTAGCATTTCTATTGAAAAAATTCTACAAACCAAAAATCTTCACGTATTGATGGGCCGCTTAAGACGAGAAGATTTTTGTTTGATAGACAACGTCTTAAGCGGCTCAAATATACGATGGAATTCCCAACAGCAAATTCGCAGCTTCTTCCGGATGAGAACCACCATTTTTTTTGGAAGAAGATGCATTTAATATCCGACCAAAAAGGATTGTTGTTCTCCAAAATATCTATATGGAGATGCTTATCTGGAAAAAAATCGTTTGAGACGAGAAGAGAGTCGAACAGGAGAAGAAAATAAATTGACTTGTTACGTAAGATTTTGGATTTAACAAATAACACTTGGGGATTACAGGTTCAATCCCGAGTAGAGGCGAAAAAACAAAACAAAAGACAAACAAACAAAAGACACCCCCCCAAAAAAAACAACAAAAAACCCAGGTCCAAACGACCTTTAGGCACCCCTTCCGCGATCTCGACTCACAAGAACACCTTTCTCATTTACAGTGTCAAAATCCGATTGTTTGTTAGGGGTTAGAGTTAGGGGTTAGGGTTAGGGGTTAGTTTTATAATAAAAAAAACCTCTAAAAATCGTCTATTAACAATTAACCGGATTTTGTCGGTGTAAATGGAAAAAATGTCCCCACGAATCGAGATTGCAAAAGGGGTGCCTAAACGACCCAAAAAACAAAACAAAAACCAAAAACCAAAAAACAAAACAAAAACAAACATAGTATACATTACATAGCTTAACACTTTAAAAACACCTATATGGGTAATTTCAAGTCAAATCATCCAGGCCATGTCACCCGTCCCTTAAATTTTTCTGAAATTTTGTTCAGGTGTCGATTATGTTAAAGTAAGACAATCCCTAAAATTCAAGCTTCGAATTCCAAAGATAGACCGAGTTATGTCAATTTTATCTAAGAAAAATTTAAAGGGGGTTCGAAAATGGTGATCTTTTGTAATCTATTTTTGTGTGTAAAATGAGTTCTAGAGCTTTCCTACACCTAAAAATTCGTTTATAAAAGCTTTTTGGCATGTGGAATCAAACAGTGCTATCAAAACAGGCACGTAAGCATTGTTAAGTTATTAATGATTTCAGTATTTCTCTGAATGTTTGAAATGAGGCTTGATGATTAGTATTATCAGCGTTATTCGGACTATTGTCCCCATCTTCATTGTTATCTGTACAACGTTTCGGCCGATATGCCCTCCGGCCATCTTCAGGTATTTCTTGTCGAACTCGGGAACCTTCTCGGACTCGGGAACCTTCTTTTCGAACTCGGGAACTTTCTTGTCGTAATCGGGAGCCATCACGGAACTTTGAACCTAACCCTTTATTTAGTCCACGGGGGTATCCTGTTCTCATTCCGCTAACCGTAGCTGGTGTAGGAGCCGTGTTAATTATTGTTCTATGTTACTGCCGCCGGTCAGGATTGAAATTGGAAATCCAGATATAACTGTCACTTAGAACTGTCTTAACCTAACTACCTTATCCACTAGGCCATGTGTCTAATTGGCATATCGGCCGAAATGTTGTACAGATAACAATGAAGATGAGGACAATAGTCCGAATAACGCAGATAATACTAATGATTTCAGATTAGCAAGATCAATAAGGGATTTATCTTTAAGTTGTTAAATCCCGGCCAACACCGGGTGGCTCTGCTAGTATATGATACTCATTGATTTCTTGTGTTTTTTTTTTTGCAGGTCGATCATACACCATGTTTGTTGATTCATATAACAGTTCTTTCCGCGGAAAATGTAACCAAAGGATGGGCCTCAGATTTTCGTGAGTAAATATTTCTTATAAATGTTTGATTGATAAACTTTTTATTAGTTTATTCGATGACGAATTTCTATTGTTCTTTGTTTAAAATAAATCTTGTTCTATTGTTGAATCGTTTGGTCCGTTTAACTCTCCCCGCCCCCGCAATAAATATCCACCTCCCCCAAAAACAACTACAAATAAATTCAAAGACTCGATGCCACCGTTAAAGTGTCGCGACACTTTGGTTCAATAAAAAAACTATCGAGCAAAAAAAAAAAAAAAAATTAGTTTAAAAAATATTAAAAAAATTGAATATTCATCAAGAATGAATAAAGCAAAATGTCTTCGACATAAAATAACCCAACAAGGGTTGACATGCCGTAAAATCCAAAAAATTGAATATTCATCAAGAATGAATAAAGCAAAAATGTCTTCGGCATAAAATAACCCAAAGTGTTAACATGCCGTAAAATCCAACCAACCAACGAACAGAGAAACATTGTCATTTTTTATTCTTTCTTTCTTTCTTTCTTTCTTTCTTTCTTTCTTTTGGCACACATTTCGTTGTTTCTTCCTTTTTCTTTTTTTGTCAACTCATTCTTTCTTTTTCTTTTCATTCTTTTCGACACAGATTTTTTCGTTGTTTTTCCCCCTTTTTTGTCAACTCACTCATTGTTTCTTTCTTTCTTTCTTTCTTTCTTTTGTCAGCTCATTATTTCTTTTTTTTTTCTTTTTTTCTTTCGTCAACTCATTTTTTTCTTTCTTTCGTATTATTTTATAAACTCATTCTTTCTTTCTTTCTTTCTTCTTTCTTTCCTTTGTCAACTCATTCCTTCATTCTTCTTTCTGTCTTTATTCTTTCTTTTGTAAACTCATTCTTTCTTTCTTTCTTTTGGCAAATTATTCTTTCTTTCTTTCTTTTGTCAACTCATTCTTTCATTCATTCATTCTTTCTTTATTTCTTCTTTTGTCAACTCATCTTTCATTCAGTCTTTCTTTCTTTCTTTCTTTCTTTTGTCAACTCTTCTTCTTCTTCTTCTTTCTTTTCTTTCTTTCTTTCTTTTGTCAACTCTTTCTTTCTTTCTTTCTTTCTTTTGTCAACTCATTCTTTTTCTTCTTTTCAACTCTTTCTTTCTTTCTTTCTTTCTTTTGTCAACTCATTCTTTCTTTCTTTCTTTTGTCAACTCATCTTTCTTTCTTTCTTTTTGTCAACTCATTCTTTCATTCATTCTTTCTTTCTTTTGTCAACTCATTCTTTCATTCATTCTTTCTTTCTTTCTTTCCTTTGTCAACTCATATCTTCATTCTTTCTTTCTGTCTTTCTTCTTTCTTTTGTCAACTCATTCTTTATTTCTTTCTTTTGTCAACTCTTTCTTTCTTTCTTTCTTTCTTTTGTCAACTCTTTCTTTCTTTCTTTCTTTCTTTCTTTCTTTCTTTTGGTAAACCATTCTTTCTTTCTTTCTTTCTTTCTTTTGGCAACATATTCTTTCTCTCTTTCTTTTTATTTTGTAAACTCATTCTTTCTTTCTTTCTTTCTTTTCAATTTGTTTCTCAGAGAGAGAGAGAGAGAGAGAGAGAAGAGAGAGAGAGAGAGAGAGAGAGAGAGAGAGAGAGAGAGAGAGAGGACCGTGTTATTTTTCATACTGATATTGTTACGTATTTTGTTATTCAACGTTTGATCACTTCCGCAATTGATGAAATCTAACGACTTTTGTTTTATCCCTGTGTTTTTTTTTAAGAATAACACAACACAAAACAAAGCGAACAAGGAATGAAAAGTAAAAGTTTTTCTCGGAACGCCCAGATCCAATCAACAGATTGTACATTATTTTAGCACGACGATGCAAAGAAAGTTGGGAGAAAATAAAAATCCTAAGGCTTGAATATTTCATCGCAATTTCCTTATTCAACCAAATGGAAACCTGGAGGTTTTCGTCTAATTAAATCAGCCGAACAATTTCCGAGGAACGGAATCTTTAATAGCAAAGAAGAAATAAATTTTAATTTACCAGAAGTTTCTCCGTCCATAATCACCGATTCGTTTAGCAAAGGAAGAAAATAATTTGTTTCGTTCCGTTTATCAGTCAAAAAGTTAAATTTAAAAAAAAAAAGAAAAAAGAAGAAAAAAGAAAAAAAAAGAAAAAAAATGAAAAAAAGAAGAAAGAAAAGAAGGTTATTTCCTATAACTCCAACGTAAAAAAAGGGAACCACTCTGAATGAATTTTATCTGTTAATTAATCTACCCATTATTTTCCAATTAAACTAACCCTAACCCTAATCCTAACAACAATTATTCCAAACCGTAGTTGTATCAGTGCTACTGTATGGCTCCGGCCTTCTTCAGGTATTTCTTGTCGGACTCAGGAACTTTCTCGGACTCGGGAAAACATGGCCTAGTGGATAAGGTAGTTAGGTTGAGACAGTTCTAAGTTAAACAAAATGGCATTACTTTTTGACTCACTCACTTATATAAAGATTTTCGGTGATCTAGCGGGAACCGGCGGGAACTGGCGACATCAACTTAACTTTCATTGACAAAAGATTAGAATTTACGAACTTACTATATATTTGGATGCACGTTACGTTTTTATTTATGAATGAAAATAGAATGAAAAAGACTAACATAACATGAATATTATTTCTTTGAATGTTGAATGTTTGAATGTCCAATTGGACACATGGCCTAGTGGATAAGGTAGTTAGGTTAAGACAGTTCTAAGTGACAGTTATCTCTGGATTCCAGGTTCAATCCTGAGTAGCAGCAGTAACATAGAAAAATAATTAACACAACTCCTACCCCAGCTATGGTTAGCGGAATGAGAACAAGATACCCCCGTGGACTAAATAAAGGGTTAGGTTCGAAGTTCCGTGATGGCTCCCGATTACGACAAGAAGGTTCCCGAGTTCGAAAAAGAAGGTTCCCGAGTCCGACAAGAAATACCTGAAGAAGGCCGGAGGGCATATCGGCCGAAACGTTGTACAAATAAACAATGAAGATGGGGACAATAGTCCGAATAATGCAGATAATAATAACATGAATGATTTTAATATTTTTTTCATTTATTTACAGCATATATATATATATATATATATATATATATATATATATATATATATCACGAATACTACCAAGGGATTAATCAAATCATTGTACAAATAAACAACCTTCTAGCGAAGAGACCTTAGCAAACCCATCTTAATATCAATAATAGATCTCAGGGATCAATCTTAGGTTAATGAATTTTACCAAAAAAAGTATATTGATAAAGAGTTCTTAATATCAGTGATAGACCATATATCACTCTTCGTCCGAGGATCGCATCTTAATCCTCGACTATAATTTAGACGCTTACAATAATTTTCCTTATTCCAACATGCACTCAGACTATTTTTCTTCTTCTAAACTTTTTTTACAGTCGACACACCAGATCCCTATGTCGAGTTACGAATTCGAACAGCACCCAACGGAAGGAGACGAACACGAACGATTGACAACGAAGCTAATCCGGTGTGGGACGAAACTTTTACATTTCTTCACGATCCATCATTGGAATGTATATTGGGTAAGTCAAACCTAAATCTTATTATAATGGAGATTCGGTGCATGTCTGTCTGTAACCAAAACTATGGCACAATACTCTCAGGAATTGCGTAAGTCTATCAATGAGTGGCCGGGTTAGCTCAGTCGGTAGAGCGTTCGGCTAGAAACCACAAGGTTCCAAGTTCGATACCGGTCCTCGCCAACTCAGCGTATTAGTAGCACAGGGATCTGTGCGGTAAAGTAAGGAGCTGATGGTAGGTGTGGCGCTCCACCTCAGATGCTAAAACAATCTCCTTGGTCTAGCACTATTGAAAAGGGGATAGATGTTGAGTATCTGACCGTCATCCTTAGTTCCAGATGTAGTAAGTAAGTAAGCAAGCCAATAAGAATCCGGTGTTATAGTATTCTTTGTAAGTCCGACGTCCAAGATAATCCGAGTGTCAATGAGTTAAGATTAGAATCAGGCCTCTATAAATACAACAACAGCAGCAGCAGCAGCACTGCCAGTGATTGAACAATAGGAATCTTTCTCAGGTCACGTGATAGTCAACGAGTCTATATTTAGGAGTGACCATTTGCCCCATGCCTTATATACAAAACTGCAACAATAGACTCCCTTGCTGACTGGCTGATACCGACTTTAGGCCGCACCGGCGACTTATTTAATTTATAGTTAAAATCCTTAGTACATAGAATAAATTTTATTTATTAACAATGTGTAGCGAAATTGAAAGGCAGAACCGTGGACGAGCAGATTCCCAACCCCCACGAACAAAGCGCGTCCAGATATGTTTGGCCTGTGCGAGGGGGGGGGATTAGTGTGGCGAGTGGTCACGGATATTTGAATTCGCTTCTAACAAACGAAATAAAATGATTGAAGTAAAGAAGTGGGAAGGCGGGGCACAGTCAAGTCCGACATATATATATTTACCAACCCCTCCGCACGAGCAAGGATGCGACACAAGGTCAATTTCTTAAGCGGAGTTCAACAGGTTTGAATTCAGAGTTTTCCTTCTCCTAGACCGGTTGCCTAACCAAGGTTAAAGAGCCCAGTCTGCCCTACTATTTGCCCATAGCTGGAGGGAGAGTACGATTCATACCTTTCCCAAGGGTATTAGCAGTAAGTGAAATGCGATTACCACGTCCAGGATTTGAACTCGGAGCGACGAGTCCATTTCCCATGACTTTAACCATCACACCACGCGCTTCCTTCTTTAAAAGATATGGAACGCTTCACAAATTTGCGTGTCATCCTTGCGCAGGGCCATATATGTTCTCCCCACCGAGTTTACTTTCATAATTTTATTTCGTTTGTTAGTCAATGTCTCTATAAAAATCCGAAGAATTGTTATAATAAAATGGTAAGTCCGAAAAATGTTAAAATATTTAAATAAATATTATTATTTATATTTTAAAGGCAATTACAATGCGTATAACGTATAGGTGTATCCACAACATATACATTGTTAATTATAATTGAAATAATCACGACAAGCAAACTCGGCGAATACCGCGTGCGACGTGTGGAACACTGTACAGCTGTTTCAACCTTATTAGGTCTCATCAGAAGTGTATACCTACGATCTTCCCCCGACAAAGATCGAACCGGAGAACCCAGAGTCAAAGACTCTACCCCTAGGCCACCAGCATGCCACTTCCTTGCATTTGAAACAACGTCACCTGAAGATTGTTTGCAATTACGCATGCATGAAACCAAAATGGTTGTGACTGTTCCTTTGTCATCAAATAAATAGATATGTAAAACCTTTATATATTTATTTTATTATATATATATATATATATATATATATATATATAGGGTAAACTATAGACACGTGTTTCGAGATATCACCTCTCATCAGTATAGTTATACGATTTTTAGCAGCTGCCTCTGGCTGGGTTCGAGACCCGAACGAACTTACGCTCGCCAAGCCTCTTACCCACACATCCACAGTCAGTCGCCAAGTATAGCAGGCTATTTAATCGCTATATTTCTAAGCGGAAATGACCTTCACCTAGAGTTCTCAAACTTTGTAAACAAAGTGAGATTTAGCTGAGCCGAATACGGGGAATCTGCAATTATATACCTCCTAAATAGAGTGCTCAACCGAAATTGGGAGCGTATAATAGGATAAACTATAGACACGTGTTTCAAGTTATCACCTCTCATCGGTATAGTTATACGATTTTTAGCAGCTGCCTCTGGCTGGGTTCGAGACCCGAACAGGAGGTTGATTTAGAAGGCTATCACAATGCAGGTGTAAAGAAAAATAATAATACGGTAACAATGGTGTTGTGTGTTAACCTGTATTTAATTCTTGAATTTTCGAGATAAAATCTCTTTTTCAAAAGATCACTGGAACTGAAGCAGTCTAGTTATGGCATTTCTTTTTAAATGAATTTTTTTTTTGAAAATGATGGTATTTT
>CM042162.1:72501723-72524223 GCA_023376005.1 Doryteuthis pealeii | reverse complement strand
AGGGTGGCCATTACGGATTCATCCTATCATCGATACTAGACTTCGTTAAAAAATTTTTTTTTTTCTGTTTCTCTTTTTAAAAATTAGAGACTTGATAGCAAATTGAGTGACCAGCAAGAAAAGATAGCCGCAGGTGATGTGCCAATGCCACTTTACACTTGTGTTCACGTCAAGAAAGACAGGTCTGCAAAATCATTCCAAGGTAAGTTTATCTTAACGCACAACATCTCTATTAATAATGGAGATTCGCTTCCGGTTTTTGTCTGTAACCAAAACTACGCCACTGCTTACGTCATTATATCCGAAATCGTCATAACATAGAATAAATGCACTCAAAATTTGAACATGCGACATTAGACAGTCCTTATTGTTTTTAAAACAAGTTTTAATAAATATCTATTAATAATGGAGATTCACTTCCGGTTTTTGTCTGAAACAAAAACTACGCCACTGCTTACGTCACATTACCCAAAATCGTCATAACATAGAATAAATACACTCAGAATTTGAACATACAACATTAGACAGTCCTTATTGTTTTTTAAAAGAAGTTTTTATAAATACATAACTGGTATTATATATCTATATATAGTTTGTTTTATTTTAATACATATTTAAAGTTTACATTTCAAATTGTTTTATTTTTTAATCCTTTAATGAATTTGATGATTTTACTTACTTAGGGTACAAACTCGCTGACATTGAATTTTTTACTCCCACCCCTCAGGCAATATGTTTCAAAAATCTATTTTTACATCGCCCGGATGTCGTTTTTTATTTTGCTAGTGTAATATTAATTCATGCATTCCAGCATTGTGAGAAGGGTATTCTAGTGGACTTTAGAACCACCGGAAGGGTTGGTTTTCGACTTGAGAAGATTCAATTTCAAGTCAAAGACATCGCACACAATTATTAGAGACCTCCTTTACGAGACATATGGTGGTGCATATGCATAAAATTTTATCATTTGATCCATCCGATCGGGTGGGAAGGACGTCCCTCCTATGTCATATTTGCATCAAACTTTGTGGATCTGAGTCACTTGAGGACTATTGCTATCTTAACGAATTCAGAACAGTCATTTACAGTTCAGTCGTTAGTTTATCTTTTGTGGATTTTTGTTGTAACATAATCTTATCATAATGGAGATACGGTGTCTGTCCGTCTGTAACCGATACTACGTCACTGCTTACGTCACAATGCCCTCAGAAACTGTGCAAGTTTACCAATGAGCATTTTATTTATACTCATAATCATTGATACATAGAATAAATATTATTTATTAACGATGTCTCTATGAAAAATTTATTGGCAAAATCATTAATACACAGAATAAATCTACTCCATTAATGAGGTTAAATTTGTCTCAGAAAATGTTATTAGTGGGTTTAAAATCCTACCGTGTGTCTTATATATCACTAAGACATAAATGTTTACATGATATATGGTGTGGTACATTTGCATACTGGATTTAACAAAACAGGGTTTAATAAATAATTACTTACGTGTTATTGATCTCTAATATAATTGTTTTATTCTCCAACGTATTAAAATCAATCCTATGAATGATTTTATATAGAAACCAATTAAAATAATAGTAATCTTTTTTTTATATGCGTTCTTATTTAATTTCGTTAGTATTTCTAATTGAACATATTTCATTACATTAAAACAGTGGTTCTCAAACAGTGCGCATGGGCATACTGGTGCGCCCCAGAGCTTTTTCAGGTGCGCTCCGTAGTATTCCTGAAAAATCTATCCAGATATGAAAAGCAAATGTATACTAAGTTACTATAACTAGCAAATATATGCACCCTCCGGGTGCAAGTATTTAAGTTTTAATATAATAAAATATCATATTAAATTAGAAAGGCTAATGAAACTGAACAAGAATGCAGATAAAAAAATTGGAACATAGGGGGTATGATTGAAAAATAGAACAACTTTGAAAGTAACTCTTCCATCATTTTCCATTACTCCCCTCTTTCATTGGTAAATTTTCCTAATTTAACTAGTTAAAATAGGAAGTAAAGAATATTATTAGTTATTTCTTCTTGTTAATGGATTTCTTTTAAGATTTATCCCCGAGAGTTTTGCTCATATTCATTAAGATAAAACCAAACAATTAGAAATCAATAATACTAAGCACATATTTATTAAAATCAAATTTCTAATATCAATATGCAAATTAGCCTTCCCATTCACACTGTAAACCACTATTTTGTTGTATATATAAATACAATTGCATGTTCTGTGAATGTAGATATGGTCAACAGTCTTAATGATGTAAAACAATTTTATTAATAATTGAGGTTTAAATAAAATCAAATCATGGAGAATGTGATGTAAATAACAAAGGGAATTATGATTTGTATAGTAATATAGTTTCGGTTACAGACAGACAAACACACAATCTCCATTATAATAAGATATACCATTTCTTTACGAACACTGCTGGTTTCGTTGTGACATCATTATGATAGTTATAAGTTACTTTTCTTGCAACTTTATAAAAACACAGGTTTTTAACAAGTCTATTGAGAAAATATATTTTATTGCAATTTTCCACCTCATATATATGTGAACTGGGATTTTCAACCCTTGCAACAATTAAGTATAAAAAGAGAGGAACTCTTCAATGCATTGATGAGGAAATGAGAGTTTGTCTCTCAAATATAAGACCAAACATTGAAGAAATCGCAAGGTCTCATCAAGCTTATGTTTCTCATTAACACAGTAATGAATAAACTTCATAGAGGTATGTTAAGTTTGCTTTTGTTAAATGTGTTATTTTTTATATATTTAACAGTTAACTTAATAACATATTAGTCCTATTTTGTATACAGTGCGCTATCAAGTATCTGTAGTACTGTAAATGCGCCCAGACTGTATAAAGTTTGAGAACCACTGAGTTAATAACATATTAGTCCTATTTTGTATACAGTGCGTTATCAAGTATCTGTAGTACTGTAAGTGTGCCCAGACTGTATAAAGTTTGAGAACCACTGAGTTAACTTAATAACACATTAGTCCTATTTTGTATACAGTGCGTTATCAAGTATCTGTAGTACTGTAAGTGCGCACAGACTGTATAAAATTTGAGAACCACTGAGTTAATAACATATTAGTCCTATTTTGTATACAGTGCGTTATCAAGTATCTGTAGTACTGTAAGTGCGCACAGACTGTATAAAGTTTGAGAACCACTCATTTAATAACATACTAGTCCTATTTTGTATACAGTGCGCTATCAAGTATCTGTAGTACTGTAAGTTCGCCCAGACTGTATAAAGTTTGAGAACCACTCATTTAATAACATATTAGTCCTATTTTGTATACAGTGCGCTATCAAGTATCTGTAGTACTGTAAGTGCGCACAGACTGTATAAAGTTTGAGAACCACTCATTTAATAACATATTAGTCCTATTTTGTATACAGTGCGCTATCAAGTATCTGTAGTACGCACAGACTGTATAAAGTTTGAGAACCACTCATGTCCTATTTTGTATACAGTGCGCTATCAAGTATCTGTAGTACTGTAAGTGCGCACAGACTGTATAAAGTTTGAGAACCACTCATTTAATAACATATTAGTCCTATTTTGTATACAGTGCGCTATCAAGTATCTGTAGTACTGTAAGTGCGCACAGACTGTATAAAGTTTGAGAACCACTCATTTAATAACATATTAGTCCTATTTTGTATACAGTGCGCTATCAAGTATCTGTAGTACTGTAAGTGCGCACAGACTGTATAAAGTTTGAGAACCACTCATTTAATAACATATTAGTCCTATTTTGTATACAGTGCGCTATCAAGTATCTGTAGTACTGTAAGTGCGCACAGACTGTATAAAGTTTGAGAACCACTCATTTAATAACATATTAGTCCTATTTTGTATACAGTGCGCTATCAAGTATCTGTAGTACTGTAAGTGCGCACAGACTGTATACAGTTTGAGAACCACTCATTTAATAACATATTAGTCCTATTTTGTATACAGTGCGCTATCAAGTATCTGTAGTACTGTAAGTGCGCACAGACTGTATAAAGTTTGAGAACCACTCATTTAATAACATATTAGTCCTATTTTGTATACAGTGCGCTATCAAGTATCTGTAGTACTGTAAGTTCGCCCAGACTGTATAAAGTTTGAGAACCACTCATTTAATAACATATTAGTCCTATTTTGTATACAGTGCGCTATCAAGTATCTGTAGTACTGTAAGTGCGCACAGACTGTATAAAGTTTGAGAACCACTGAGTTAATAACATATTAGTCCTATTTTGTATACAGTGCGTTATCAAGTATCTGTAGTACTGTAAGTGCGCCCAGACTGTATAAAGTTTGAGAACCACTGAGTTAATAACATATTAGTCCTATTTTTTATACAGTGCGCTATCAAGTATCTGTAGTACTGTAAGTGCGCCCAGACTGTATAAAGTTTGAGAACCACTCATTTAATAACATATTAGTCCTATTTTGTATAGAGTGCGCTATCAAGTATCTGTAGTACTGTAAGTGCACACAGACTGTATAAAGTTTGAGAACCACTGAGTTAACTTAATAACATATTAGTCCTATTTTGTATACAGTGTGCTATCAAGTATCTGTAGTACTGTAAGTGTGCCCAGACTGTATAAAGCTTGAGAACCACTGAGTTAACTTAATAACATATTAGTCCTATTTTGTATACAGTGTGCTATCAAGTATCTGTAGTACTGTAAGTGCACACAGACTGTATAAAGTTTGAGAACCACTGAGTTAAAACAGATACTAACTTCTTGCTAGTATGTTGAATAATTTATTTTCTGTCAGTGCGTTGTAACGTGTGGCATATTTGGATTTGAAATGTTTTATTTTCTTTTGTTTCATTCGTTGTTTTTCTTTGACTTTTCTAGAATGGGTAGAATTCACCCCCTATGAAATTGGTTTACCAAAATATGGTACTTATATGAAAGTGGAACAATTTGGCTCGAAATTCTTCTGGGGAAAACTCTGCCAAAAATTCGAAGAACCTCCGCTCCACTTTTTACAAGGTAAAGAAAAAAAAAAAAAAAGATTAAAGTTTTTCTTTCAAACTATTTTACTAAAACATCCTTTAATTCGTTCGTTGGTTTTTTCATTCTCTTTCTTATTATTAACTTAAAAAAATGTTTTTTTCTTTCTTTCAAACAATATTACAAAATTCTCTTTTTTTAAATTTCTTTCTTTCAAACAATATCATCTTAAATCCTTTTCTTTCTTTTTTTCTTTCTTTCTTTCTTTTTTTTTCTTCTTTCTTTCTTTCTTTCTTTCTTTCTTTCTTTCTTTCTTTCTTTCAAACAGTACTAATTAAAATCCTCTTTCTTTCTTTCTTTCTTTCTTTCTTTCTTTCTTTATTTCTTTCTTTCTTTCTATCTTTCTTTCTTTATTTCTTTCAAACAATATCATCTTAAATCCTTTTCTTTCTTTCTTTTTTCTTTTTTCTTTCTTTCTTGATTCTTTCTCTTTCTTTCAAACAGTACTAATTAAAATCCTCTTTCTTTCTTTATTTATTTATTTATTTATTTATTTATTTATTATTTCTATCAAACAGTACTAATTAAAATTCTCTTTCTTTCTGTCTTTTTTTTCTTTCTTTCAAATAATATTATTTTGAATCTTCTTTCTTTCGTTCTTTCTTTCTTTCTTTTTTCTTATTGTATTCGCTTTCTTTTTCTCTCTAACATGTAACATCTTCTTTTACTTCCCTTTATTTCTTTCTTTCTTTCTTTCTTTCTTTCTTTTCAAATCATTATATCTAAACATTCTTTTTTCTTCTTTTTCTTCTTTCTTCTTTCTTAGATAAATATTTTTATAAAGCCTTTCTTTCTTTCTAACCAATATATAACAAAATTTGTTTTTTTCTTACCTACGTTCTTTCTATAAATACTATTTTCTAAAAAAACCTCACTTTCTTTCTTTCTTTCTTTCTTTCTTTCTTTCTTTTCTTTCTTCACTTTCTTCAATTTCTTTCTTTCTTTCTTTCTTTCTTCTTTCTATCGACATTCATTACATTGTTATTTCTCATTCTTTTTCCCTTTGTTTTCCCTTTTCTAATTCTTAATACTCCTTGGATTTATATATTTTTGACGAATCCAAAAATATTTGTTTCATTTGGCTAAATACGAACGGAATCGTGAAATCGATTCACCAGGGAATCAAATGTTATTCTTGCTTCCCCCACCAATATTGGCAATCTCTGGAAAAAAACGGACATGATGGAAATAAAGTCAAATAAAGTTTTACACACACACACACACACACACACACACACACACACACCATATATATATTATATATATATATATATTATTTCAAGACGCTTTGTCAGGGTCCAGGCAGCCACAGCAGCACCGACACAACCACAGCCTGAAGAACTGTCGCTTCAGCTTGCCAGGGAGATCGGACCTCCATATGACTGATAATCTATTTGTGTCCGCCCATGCCTTTGCTATTCGTGTATTAACATCGCTCTCTGTGAGGAGATATTACCACCTAGGTATGTGAATTGTTCTACTGGTTTAAGAGGCTTGCCGTCGAGTGTGGAGATGTCTCCTTTATTTTTGAAGCTAGATGGGAGCTGCACAAGAATGCTGCGAGCAGTCTTGAATAAGTCGTGGAAACAGCACCCCACAAGAAACAGCTGTACGGTCACCTGCCCCCCATCTCACAAACTATCCGAGTGAGACGGAAAGGCATAAAAAATGAACTCATAAGCGACGTTCTCCTGTGGAACCAACACATGGAATGCAAGTGTGGGGCGCCCAGCAAGGACATACATTGACCAGTTATGTGAAGATGCTGGCTGCTCCGCAGAGGAGCTCCCAGGTGCAATGAATGATAGGGAAGGTTCGAAAGATTGTCATGGATGCCCGTGCTGCGTGCGCGACATGATGATTGATGATATATATATATATAATATAATATATATATATATATATATATATAATGGAGATAGACTGCATTTTTGTTTGAAGCAGAAACTACGTCACGGCTTACGTCACAGATTCCACAATAATCTAAAGGATTTATTAATGAAAACCTAATTTATAATCAATATAGTTTATTTATAAAATATAAAAGAGATAATTAGTTTATATAGACTATCAGATTGTCGTTGTACGATCCGCTGGTCTTTTATATATATTTACGGTTGAAATAAATTATTGTAATGAAGCAAGTTTAAAGTTTTTTCCTTCATTTATATATATATACATATATATATATATATATATATATATATATATATATATATATATATATATGAGAAGTACACAAACAGTACGATGTGTTTTGATATGGCTTTTTTTAGCCGACAATTTTTGGGAGAATATGTGCCTAATTGAAGTCGTACCTAATTTTTGAAAATTAATTAATTAATAATTAATGAATTAGGCAGGAATACCTATTCAAATGTAAGGCTAAACAAATCGAGAAAAATCAATCTCTGTGTACATTTCAGCCTATTAGGCCTCATCAGCAGAGCTATAGACAGGAAGACCGCTTTGTGTGTGACTCGAACCCTGACTGTCAAGCTGACAGATATATATATATATATATATATATATATATGGTTTAGTTTGTTGGCACTATTCCTCTCCACAAAGGACGATGGCCTAAGTATATTTTGGCAACATTTTTCTTTTAAACATGTTTTACATGTTTTGTTAAACTCTACTGACTATTCTTGTCTGACGAGTTTTTGTTCGATCCTTTCTAACTGTCTGGCCATCTTTTTAATGTCAGGGTGAATTCGTGTAGCAATCCACCAATGGTTTTTTCACAAGCGCTTTCATCTTTAGGTGGGAAACTGATGGAATGTTTCCGTTGTCTCGCTTTTAAAACGAGCAGTAGCAGTAGGAATTATTAGGGGATCACAAGTTCCGTTTAAACGAACAGAGGCAGTTGAGATTTGTTGGTTGTTTCGTTTATTATATTTACTAGGTTATATATATATATATATTATATATATATATATATATATATATATATAAACGAATCTCAATTGGGGCTTACAAGTTTGTAAGAATGTAAGGGGAATGTAAGGGGAATGGTGAAAGGGGAATTGGCGGGAAATTATAGGCATTTAAGGACAATATATAAGTATATATATTCACTTCAATATGAATCAAATTGTCGATTCACTTTAAGAATTTTTGAAAAGATTGATTATTTTATTTTTTTTGTTTTATTTTTTTCTTCTTAACAGGGATTTTGGGAAGTGCTTTTTGCATTTTAATTGTCTTTTTTTAATTGTCTTTTTTAATTCATTTTAATTGTCTTTTTTTTAATTGTTTTTTTAAATTCATTTTAATTGTCTTTTTTATTTTAATTGTTTATTTTTCTTTCTTCTTGCCAGGGATTTGGGGAAGTGCTTTTTGCATATTATTCAAGCGATTGTTTGATGATAACAGAAAATTGGATCCAGTAGAAATGATTCGTCAAAATATTTGTAAGTCAATCAAGTTTTTTTTTTAAATCAAAAACTCTCGTTTTAAACGAGATTTACGTAAATATGGAACGAGAATTACGAACAAAAATGGAACGAATGTTACGAAAATATTCTGGGTTAATAAAATCGAGTTAAAGAGTGCTCAATAAAAAGAGCTAAATATACGTTTTTTAAAAAGTGTTATTCCAACTTCAGTTTCATGCCGGAGCAATTCATCAGGGAATAATCACTTTTTCCAGTTATCTACTCTTATTAACATCCCGGCTGTATCCATTCTCAAGTACGTGGGTGTACCACCCTACGTAATTCCAGAACCTACCTGGCTCAGTCTATGTTTATTTAAATGTCTACATTTGTTTGTTAACTCAGATCGCGAGTTCAAAAGTTCGAAGATATGGAACGAGATTTACGAAAATATGGAACGGGGGTCACAAAAATATGGAACGGTCTAAAAAAATGGAACTGTGACAATTAAAGAAAAAAAATTATCTGCGTTATTCGACTATTGTACTCATTTTCATTGTTATCTGTACAACGTTTCGGCCGATGTGCCCTCCGGCCTTCTTCAGGTATTTCTTGTCGGACTCGGGAACCTTCTCGGACTTGGGAACCTTCTTTTCGGACTCGAAGGTTCCCGAGTCCGACAAGAAATACCTGAAGAAGGCCAGAGGGCACATCGACCGAAACGTTGTACAGATAATAATGACGATGAGGACAATAGCCTAATAACGCAGATAATACTAATCCTCAAGCCTCATCTCAAACATTCAGAGAAATAGCGCAGATAACAATGAAGATGAGGACAATAGTCTGAATAATCCAAATAATACTAATTATCAAGCCTCATCTCAAAATTCAGAGAAATAAAGATAACAATAAAGATGACAATAGTCTGAATAATCCAAATAATACTAATTATCAAGCCTCATCTCAAAAATTCAGAGAAATAGTGCAGATAACAATAAAGATGAGGACAATAGTCTGAATAATCCAAATAATACAAATTATCAAGCCTCATCTCAAAAATTCAGAGAAATAGTGCAGATAACAATGAAGATGAGGACAATAGTCTGAATAATCCAAATAATACTAATCATCAAGCCTCATCTCAAACAATAGTGCGCAAGAGAGAGTATCTTTAGATTACGTATAAAAATCACTGTTACTAATGCAGAATAGCGCGCAAGAGATAATAGCATTAGATTTAGTATAAAAAGCATTGGTACTAATGCAGAATAGTGCGCAAGAGATTATCTCATTAGATTACGTATAAAAAGCATTGGTACTAATGCAGAATAGCGCGCAAGAGATAATATCATTAGATTACGTATAAAAAAGCATTGGTACTAATACAGAATAGCGCGCAAAAGATAATATCATTAGATTACGTATAAAAAGATTGGTACTAATGCAGAATAGCGCGCAAGAGATAATATCATTAGATTACGTATAAAAAAGCATTGGTAATAATGCAGAATAGTGCGCAAAAGATAATATCATTAGATTACGTATAAAAAGCATTGGTACTAATGCAGAATAGCGCGCAAGAGATAATATCATTAGATTACGAGTAAAAAGCATTGGTAATAATGCAGAATAGTGCGCAAAAGATAATATCATTAGATTACGTATAAAAAGCATTGGTACTAATGCAGAATAGCGCGCAAGAGATAATATCATAAGATTACATATAAAAAAGCATTGGTAATAATGCAGAATAGCGCGCAAGAGATAATATCATAAGATTACTATAAAAAGCATTGGTAATAATGCAGAATAGTGCGCAAGAGATTATATCATTAGATTACGTATAAAAAGCATTGGTACTAATGCAGAATAGTGCGCAAGAGATAATATCATTAGATTACGTATAAAAAGCATTGGTACTCATGCAGAATAGCGCGCAAAAGATAATAGCATTAGATCAAGTATAAAAAGCATTGGTACTAATGCAGAATACTAAGTAATTTCTTTCTTTTTTTAAATATATCTTCAGCTGACGAATTGGATAAAAACCAGGACAGTTCGACGGATAGCAGCGACTCCGAAGATGAAACCGAAAACAACACCAGCAACAGCAGTCGACGGGAATCCTGCGAATCCTTAGACAGTGACGTCACAATGGTGTCGGACAGCCGGCGTGTTTCCGAGGTGGAAAAAGACCTGGACGTTGTCGACTTTGTCCGGTCGGATGACCGTCGAAATTCTCAGGACAACACGCTGGATATCGAAACAGCTCGACGGAACGCGTTTGAAAGTCTAAATAAGTGTACTGCGCCGGATGATACGGCCAATGGACTGGGTAAGGTCGATGAGGCCGATGGGGAGGAGGAGGAGGAAGGGGAGACGACGTCACGTTCTTGTCGTTTGGTCAGGAAGAACGGACTGAGATACCGGAATAAAGACAGAGCGGTCATTAAAAGGAGACAGTCGACAAATAAACAGCAAGGATTTTGGCGAAGTGTCATCAAAGGTCTAGTGGAGAAGTAAGTATTTTTTTTTAATTATCTATCTATCTATCTATCTATCTATATGACAAGCAGCGGCTGGAACTGAAGTAGTCTAGTTATGGCATTTCTTTTTAAAAAGAAATGCCATAACTAGACTACTTCAGTTCCAGTGATCTTTTGAAAAAGAGATTTTATCTCGAAAATTCAAGAATTAAATACAGGTTAACACACAACACCATTGTTACCGTATTATTATTTTTTTTCTTTACACCTGCATTGTGATAGCTTCTAAATCAACCTCCTAACCAATATATACACAATGCTTCAAGCAAATTATAAAACTCTCTTGTCGCCGTTTTCAGAGTTCAATGTGTGCTATCATTGTTAGAATCTCAGAGCAAATTTATAAGTTAAAATATAACAAAAGACTCAGATTTTCATTATTACGGAATCGTGATTTGAATCCTCGTGGGATGTCTCATTTAAATCCCTATGTAAAAAAATAGACATTGCATTGATCTAGCTACTCTGAAAAGAAATGTTAATGTCTACTATCAAAAATATTAAATGAAAAAAAAATCCATGCTGTTTTCATTTAAATTTTATTTTTTAATTACCTTTACGAATATAAAACAAATCTCTATTATTTTTGCTCAAAAACCAAGCCCTGGTGATATGTAATGTGTATATCTATTTACTTTGTCGTTAATTGTTTTATTTTCGAAGTTTTCCGCCCACACAGATTCACACAACTGCCCTTTATATATGTATAGATAGATGATCTGTGAGAAACAGGTAAATGGTCCTTTTCAGAAGAAAGCAGCAGCAACAAAGCACCGGCACATCAACATCTTCAGGGACAGCCTTTACCTGCGACATCTGTGGTCGAGAATGTTTCTCGAACATTGGACTTCACAGGTGGCGCTGTAACTTCAGGGGCACAAAAACTAGAATAGCGCACAAGAGATAATATCATTAGATTACGTATAAAAAGATTTTAGGTTATCCTCCAGATATAGACGCAATGATACTCACCATCGCAGAGATAATATCATATTATGTATAAAAAGCATGTACTAATGCCAGAATTAGCGCGCAAGAGAAATGATTAGTAATTAAAAGCATCGGTACTAATGCTACAAATAGCGCGCAAGAGATAAATATCATTAGATTATGTTAAAAAAGCATTGTACTAATGCAGAATAGTGCGCGCAAGAGATAATATCATTAGATTACGTATAAAAAGCATTTGGTACTATGCAGAATAGCGCGCAAGAATTAATAAGGCAAGAGATAATATCATTAGATTACGTATAAAAAGCATTGGTACTAATGCAGAATAGCGCGCAAGAGATAATAGCATTAGATCAAGAATAGAGTCTACCGAAAGTTAACAGGAGCTTATGGTGCGAAGAAAAAATAAACAACAACAAACAATTTTTTTTCCTGAATCTGACTTGCTGAAATGGGGGGGGGGGCGTCTTATATGCCGTGCGTCTTATAGGCCGTCAAATACGGTACTTTTTTTACATATTATATGGAATGCTATTTTTTTTTGCTTTTAGTATTATCTGCATTATTCGGACTATTGTCCTCATCTTCATTGTTATCTGTACAACATTTCGGCCCATGTGCCCTCCGGCCTTCTTCAGGTATTTCTTGTCGGACTCGGGAACCTTCTCGGAACTCGGGAACCTTTGTTACATAATTATTAGATACCTAATGATTATGACAATAGTGTAGAAATCATAATGGCGATTAGTGCAGCTGATGGCCTTGAGAGTGAGTGACAGCGCTTGACCTCCCACTCACCTTGCCTTGCGGGGATGAATCGTGAGAATCGGAACTCCCATAGAAGGCCCTGTTCCGGTTTAAGGATACTAAGTAACTCAGTCAGTTAGAAGTTAGAAGCCGAGCTAGTAACATGTAAGTCTCATCTGCGCAGATTGTCTGGGTTGAGGATTTGGAAATAAAGTAACATCAACGTAAATCGAAGTCTTGTGTTTATTACCTAAAAACTAACAATGACACAGGGCTTCTGATAAAGAGAAATCCCTAACAGAAACCAGACCCGAAGTCCTCAATAGAAGACCAGACGTTAGAAGATATACCAGACCAAGATGTTAAAAGATAGAACCAAGGCCGGCCAGAAGAATAGATGACCAAGATATAGATGAAGTAAAGAAGTAAAGAAAGGTATATAACGTTATATGCTGATTTGGTACGAGAAAACCTCAGTATATAACACCTTCTCGGACTCGGGAACCTTCTTTTCGGACTCGGGAACCTTCTTGTCGAAATCGGGAACATTCTAGTCGTAATCGGGAGCTATCACGTAACTTTGAACCTAACCCTTTATTCAGTCCACGTGGGTATCATGTTTCTCATTCCGTTAACCATAGCTGGGGTAGAGGCGTTAAGCTGTTAAATATTATTCTATGTTACTACTACCCTTGACCAGGATTGAACTTGCAGTCCAGAGATAACTGTCGCTTAGAACTGTCTTAACCTAACTCCTTTATCCACTCGGGCATGTGACCAATTGAAGAAAGCCGGAGGGCACACCAGCCGAAACGTTGTACAGATAACAATAAAGATGAGGACAATAGTCCGAATAACGCAGATAATACTCATTATCAAGTCTCATCTCAAACATTCAGAGAACTATTTTTGCTTTTGTTTTATTTTATTCTTTTTGAGGGTTTAAAAATCTTTCTGAAATAAGAATTAAAATCTGGAAGGAATATGCCGATAAAGCATTTTTGTTTCCTGGCGCTAGATAATCCTCTTCCATGTCAGACCGAGAATCTTTCAGCGCGACTTTGTGTGTATAAAATCGTATTTTGTTTTTCTATAGAATCATATGTTTATTTGATAATCGTGCAAATGCAATAAGCTCAGAGTTTTAATCGATTTAGGTCGAAGCAAGGATTACCGCCATTGTTGAACAGAAATTTCAAATTCCACTATGGACGATTAGTGTCATCATATATAATAACAGGATTATATATATATATATATTATATATATATATATATATATATATATATATGTATATATCATATACATACATACATATATTATATATACATATATATCACACACAGATATATATATATATATATATATATATATATATACATAGTATATATATATATGTATGTATATATATAATGAGAGGAAAGGTATGTAGGATTGTGATATCTGTAAATATATATATATATATATATATATATATATATCAATATATATATGTATAAAACATATATATATATGCATATATATATAAATGCATATATATATATATACATATATATATGTATAAATACATATATATTATATATGTACAAATATATATATATATATAAATGCATATATATATATATATATATATATATATATATATATATATATATACATATATATATATATATACATTCATATATATACATATATATGAATTATATATATATATGTATATATATAATGCATATATATATATATAATATATATATATATATATATAAAGATAAATCTAATGAGTCAGATCTTAGCCCTGAGAGCATTAAGCGAAACTAATAGTAGTTCGTCTGACTCATTAGATTTATCTTTATATTTGCTCACTTAGGTATTGAGCACTTTACTTATTAGCTATTCTCCTGGCGGTTATATGAATATATATATATATCTTATATACATATATATACATATAAATTGTTTTTTCTTTTGACCAAAGTATTGTACCAATAGATTATTTTTTGTTGGTACGACTATCTTGGTCTTTTCTTTTGTTCAAAATTTTTTTCACCCCGGTTGATGTTTGGTAGTATATTTTTACAATCAAACTATTGCTGGTTTTTTTCTCACCGCGAGGATTTACCAACACGCTTGGTATATTATACATATATATATATATATATATATATATATATAATATATATATATATATTGTATTAGCTTGATAAGGGTAAATGTATATATATATATATATATATATATATATTTAAATATATATATATATATATATATATATATATATATATATATATATATATATATATAGTTTTCTTTAAACTTAAATCTCTCCTTTATTCAAGCAAATGTAATTTCTAATTCTATCTTCAACTCCCACCTCTTTTTTCTTCCTTTATTGATTTAATTCATATCTTATTTGTGTATACTACTGGAGTTAAAGTCTTCTGGTAAATCTATTTAGCTGTAGTTGTTTTGTTAGGGTAGCGTGGACATGATATCAACGACATTTGGTTACTGATTGTTTCATACCTATGTTATTTTCAAACTATCTTGGTTTGAAAATCGCGTTTATTATCATCATACTAACATATGAACACTCTTATCCCCTGTTGAGAATTTTATATATACAGTCATTTACTAAGCGTAGCTTAGATGCAGCACAGGGCCAGAAGTATGGACACCCAGTGAGAATCGAACTCACTACCAATGGTCTGCTAATCTAGCTTGCTAACCATTACACCACACAAGGTGCCCAGAATTTTATATATAAGACGTGTGCTAGATCGTTGCCCATACTTATAGACAAGGCTTGATCATGTCATCTAACTCTTGGCCAATCACTGGCAGTACTCTGAGGTTGATACAATACTTAAACCGACCCTACTGGTCATAATTACTTGACATTCTTTGACGACGGACATAGGATTAAATCACTGGACCTTTACCAATAAGCAGGATAGGACTTATACGCTCACCAAAGGATTCAATAACACAGGACTTTCTTTAAGCCCTTTTCAACTGGCCAAGGATGGCACTTAAAAAACTTTACATCCCCAGCTATGGGTTAAATAGTATCACCACTGTTCTTCTACAAGGATGGCTTTGGCACTGAATAACCCACGAAGTTGGTATGTCATTAAACAAAGAAACCAAGAAATACCTATCGGTAACATGAAGACATGGATTCCGATGGGATTAGTGAAGTTAAATAGTAACGAGTTTAGTCATTGTTTATGTGGGGGGGGGGGCAAATGGGAGTAGCAAGTGCTCGTTGAAACCTGAACCTGAACGCCTGACTGATCTTTAGTAAATTCTAGGAATTCCGAGAATAAAAAGATATTCCATTTTACAACGACGACGCTACAATACTCAAATTCCTTCGTGTTTATTATTAGCTGAAACGGATTAGTGTGTAGTTTCGTTAACACACACACACACACACACACACACATACACATAACACACACACATACACACACATATATGTATATTTATATGTATATATATATGCATATATGTATATATATGTATATATATATGCATATATATATATATGTATATGTATATATATGTATATATATATAATATATATATATATATATATATATATATATATATATATATATATATATATATACATACTATAATGTACATGTAAAGTGCATGATGTCTAGTATGCACACACCAAATAACTGATTCCTGATCTATACATGTATTAAAGGTCAGTTGTGTGAATATGTATGTCCGGAGGAAACTTCCAAAATAAAACAATTAACGACTAAGTAAATATATATACACATTAAATATCACCAGGCTTGGTTTTCTATACATGTATAAAGGGCAGTTGTGTGAATATGTATGTCCGGAAGAAACTTCAAAAATAAAACAATTAACGACTAAGTAAATATATATATATACACATTAGATATCAGCAGGGCTTGGTTTTTGAGCAAAAATAATAAAGATTTGATTTATATTCGTGAAGTAATTAAAAAAATAAAATGTAAATGATAACAGCATGGATTTTTTTTTTCATTTAATATTTTTGATAGTAGACATTAAGATTTCTTTTCAGAGTAGCTGGATCAATGCAAGGTCTTTTTTTTTACATAGGGATTTAAATGGGACATCCCACGAGGATTCAAATCACGGTTCAGTAATAATAGATCTGCGGGACTAACTTTTAAAAAATCCCTCTCTACCCAGGCGACGCCGGGTAGCCGCTGCTAGTTCACAATACGACACACCACACGTATTGTGACGTAAGCAGTTATGTAGTTTCGGTTACTGGTCGACAGACACCGAATCAACATTATAATAAGATGTAACCTTGATTGACTGATTAATCCGTAGAATCAAACTAACATTCTAATAAAATGTGTTCTACTCTTTTTTTTATCTTTGTTTTTTCAGTAAAAATATTGAACTGCTAAGCACCCGTGCCGGCAGAGCTGGGATCGTCCATAATCCAATGCGGGGTTTGTCTTTGCAAAATGTATATCCACTCTCTCCGTTTACTCAAGTAAAGTCGACAGAAAACTTTTCATCTCGTAAGTAAAAATCATTTTATCATCTTCTAATGAAAATTATAGTTGAATTATATATCAATTGTTTAGGATCACACGCAGCATTCTTGTGCAGCTCCCAGATAGTTTTATAATAATAATAATTACTGGGTTGGGAAGGTGATCCACTGGGAATTATGCAAAAAATTGAATTTTGACCACACAACAAAATGGTATATGCATAAACCAGAATCTGTTCTTGAGAACGAAACGCATAAAATTCTCTGGGACTTTGAAATAAAAACGGATCACCTTATCCCAGCAAGAAGACCAGACCTAGTGTTGATAAACAAAAAAGAAAGAACTTGTCAACTGGTTGATTTTGAAGTTCCAGCAGATCACAGGGTGAAGCTAAAGGAAAATGAAAAAATGGACAAATATCTGGACCTTGCCAGAGAACTAAAAAAGTGTGGATTGCGACTTGCCTTTCAAAAATAAAACGCTGATCAAATACAATTACATAACTAAAAAGATTTTCATCTCCTGTCACCTATAAAAACATCCATCATTTTCTTCACCCCAAGAGACATCCTGATGAAGGTTCAATGTAACCGAAATGTTTAAACATCGATAATTAAATTCATCCCATTTTCGGAACACTTGTTTTTTCAAAATTTTCTTTATATTGTCGGATTTATTTTCCATATTTACTCCCATATATATATGAGAGAGAGAGAGAGAGAGAGAGAGAGAGAGAGAGAGAGAGAGAGAGAGAGAGAGATTTCCCAGGTTGGGTCATTGCTATGCTCGGATAGACAGGGAACACCTGAAGAAGGCCGGAGAATACAGTGTCTAGAATGTTGTGTTTTTACACACAACAATAAGGACGATAAAACCAAGCCCTAAAAATCAAAATGATAACACTTTAATGTTTGCTTAATTGTCTCCCTTTAGTAATTCACTAATCAATGGTTATCTCCCCTTGTTTATTTATGTGGATTTTCTTTTCCTTCTTTTTGTCCAGCTGAAGAATTCGATGGCAATTTTGAGATGCATAATACGGAGACCAAAAAACTCTACATGGTTGATGCTGGATTAACGTTCAACTCGCCTTATCCATTGGTGTTGAGACCACAACGAGCAGTCAGTCTTATTCTGTCTTTTGATTTCAGTGCCCGAACTACAGACGATCACCCTCCTTTCTATGTAAGTGTTACATACTCACACACACACACCACACACACATTAGCCAAGACTAGCTGAGCAAGAAAATGTAAAACTGCTATAACACCCTTTAACCAATATGGTTAATTGAAACATACTTTAAAATACCTTTTACAGACTTAAAAAGAACCATAAACATTTACACAAAACAAAAATGGCAAACTTATTGAAATAACTTCCGAAATAACAAACTACATGAAATAATGCCACAAATAGGAAAACTTCAAATAAATCAAACCAAAATATCCAGAAAAGAAGAAGTAATATTATCCAGACTAAGAATAGGACACTCATACATTACCCATTCATACCTCCTCAAAAGAGAAGCAGCCCCATATTGCATACCATGCCAAAAACCCTACACAATCAAACACATTTTAACAGAATGTAGCAACCTAAAACAAATACGAAAAAATTACTACCAAACAACAAATCTAAAACAGATATTCTATCAAATAAACCCAGAAAAACTACTCG
This sequence comes from Doryteuthis pealeii, assembly GCA_023376005.1. NCBI lineage: Eukaryota > Metazoa > Mollusca > Cephalopoda > Myopsida > Loliginidae > Doryteuthis > Doryteuthis pealeii. The sequence continues at coordinate 72,505,334 of CM042162.1, read as the reverse complement.
GATACATAAAAGAAGCATACATCTACAACAAAATCTAAAAAATCTTCCAAAAAAAAAAAATGAAAACACAAAAATATATGTTAAAAAATCATCTAAAAGTTCCATTCACAAAAAATATGTCAAAAAAAAAAATCTTTAGAAAATTAAACATTATCACCAATTCATTTCAAAAACGTAGTTGGCATTAAATGACCCATTGCGGTTGATATGCCGTAAAACAAAACAAAATCAAAATAACCAATATGGTTCACCAAATGTACAAATTGAAAAAGATCCACATGTGTCGTGCTTACTAGAAATAACTATTCCCTATTTTGTTGCCAAAAGTTAGTGTGAATATAAGACCAAAAAACCAGCACTAGTCAGTAGCAGTACAACAGTCAAGGAATATATAGTTTGCAAAGCGAATTAAATTTGAAAAAAATAAATTAAAAAAAAAAAAAAAAAACATTAAAATCATTTTGTGAGATTTCTAAGAAAGGGAACGTTTGACCTAATTTAGATTTATTACAAGCCAAGATGTTGGCCGGGCTGGCAGCTTATAAAACTTAACATACACACAAGTTTTGCACACTCCAATCTCTCTCACTCTACCCTCACTGAGAAACTAACGTATATAACTCGGAGGTAATCATGATATACATAGAGAGGGAAAAAGTGATAGACAGAACGTGAAGTAAAAGATGGGTCAGTTTTTGACTTAATTGCAAGAGGGGAAAGAGATAAACAGGTAGACAGAGAGATGCTATGCATAACTTACTTTCTCTGTCTCTTCGTCTGGCCGTTTTTTTTTCTATTTCGTTGGCAGCTCGTCCCCGATCCATTTCTTCCTCCCGGTGAGCCCCACCTCCGCCAAGACATGCATCAACCAACAACACCGAACTAGTTCCTTAAACCTCTATTTACTTAACTAAACTCACCAAACACAGTGCACGTGTGCAAGTGACGTCCGAGCAGGTACTGAATAGTCAACCGGCTCTCACGTGACTTCACGTGATTCGCGGGTTTTCCACCCGTGGTGTCAAAAGCTCACCAACGGTTTGTATTTTGCCATTCCCACTACACGGTGATGCCGATAAGCTATCCCACCACATATATTATGCAGTATAAGTAATTCTTCTCGTGATGCATGTCGGAATGATAGGCGTGCAAAAAAACAAGACGCCATTTTTTTTTCATGAGATCTTCAAAATTTCTTCGACGCATCTGTGATCAACTGTCAGACTATTCACAACGATTTTCTAGGTTGGATCATTACTCTATTTGGATACATAGGGAACACCCGAGGAAGGCCGGAGGATGCAGCGCCCGAAACGTTGGGTTTATACATACAACAATAAAGATGAGGACAATAATCCGAAAAATCAAAATTATTCAAAACAAAACACGATTAGATTTATTTTATATAAATAAGCAAGAGCCAAAGTAAGGTGTTGCATGTCATGGACTGTCCAGCCACCAGAATTCCATATTTAGGCATCACGGGTCGCCACCAACGGCCAACAGGTGGGCCCATTTGGGAGTGGGTCTTACCCCTCTGCAGAGGTGCAGTTGGTGTATTCTAAAGCCTCAGCCAACAGAACTGGAGTGTGTATAGAATAAGAACTACTAGTCAGTTTGGTTTGGTTTGTTTTATGGCATATCAACCCCAGTGGGTCATTTAATGCCGACAAAGTTTTGAAATAAATTCATTCTTAATGGATACTCAATTTTTTTTATAAACACATTTTTCTATTTAACCCATAAATGGGACCCTGCCAGGTACTACCACTCTGGGCAGGGTGGACCTGGGAGCAATGGTGATGAAGGGGTGCCCCACATTCCTCAAACCTCCAGAACTGGAACCTCACCATCAGATAGAGTTTAACGTCATTCCCAGGACACGAAGACCCTCAGTCACCGGCTTCAAGTACCCATATGATAAAAAGGGCTGAGGCTTGCCATAAGGCAATAGGGTTGGGGCAATCATATAGGTGCTAGGGCTTGATGTGACCAGCCGATTGATCAAAGGAGGTCTCTCCGACCGCCCGTCTAGCGTAAGTAAGGGTCTAAGTGGAATGTTGCCACCTAGCTTCCACCCTTAAGCATCATGTGTCTACATCCACGGCCAACATGTGGCCCCATTGGGGGGGGGGGTCTTACTCCTGTCGGTGTAGTTACCATTTTTGATGGAATTGGTTCAGGTTGGTCCATTTATTATTTCCATCTTAAATTCGTATCTCGCCTTCCTGATATTTATTATCCGATTCTTAGACTAAACGTTGCTCGCTTGCTTGCAAGACACGGAGAGGCACACACACACACACACACACACACACACACACACACACACACACACACACACAACACACAACACATATTTAAATTTGTATATCGCCTTCCTGATATTTATTATCCGATTCTTAGACTAAACGTTTGGTGTTTCTTGTTTAAAACAATTTTCTAACTCGCTAACATTTACCGTTTTGCAGGAATTGCTTCTGGCAGAGAAATGGGCAAGAATCAATAACATTCCATTCCCGCCAATCGACACTTCTGTGTTTGCCAAAGAAGGAATGAAAGAACTGTATATTTTCCGTCATCCAAATGATCCTTATTGTCCTGTCGTTATGCACTTTGTCCTTTGCAACAAGACATTCCGTGAATTCAAAGCTCCTGGTAAGTTATTCACTTATATCTATAAGTTATATTTATAAAGTTATATACAGATTAAAAATATATTATTTATTTGCAATATGTGTTGAATTTATTTAACTTTTGTTTTCTTTTCAAAACTAAATATTTTCGGAAGTAAAATTCCATCTTCAGAGTTATTGAAAGTTGAAAGTATTGAAAGTACTAGGTGATTTTTTTATATTTCTTATCCCACGGCGATATTGTAATCTTCTGTTGTTTAAGAAGTTGATGAACGCCGTATATTTGAAAAAAATATTGCCTTCAAAATCTTTATATTACACACACCACACAATGCTTCAATGATACTATAAAGAAACAATCTTTATTTCACTATGCCGAGCGAGGCTTATATTTATAGTAAAAATTAAAAGAATTTCGAACATTTACCACGCGCGCGAGCAGCCGAGCCGAGTTAACATCACGGAATTAGCCGATTTAACATACGGAAAAATTTTTTTTTCAAATATACGGCGTTCATCAAATTATATAAGAGAGAGAGAGAGAGAGAAGAGAGAGAGAGAGAGAGAGAGAGAGAGGATTTCGTAAGCCACATTCAAAAGATAGGTCACATACTATAAGAGAGACATGATTTCGTAGGCCACATTCAAAAGGTAGGCCACATACTCTAAGAGAGAGAGAGAGAGAGAGAGAGAGAGAGAGAGAGAGAGAGAGAGAGAGAGAGGGGGGATTTCGTAGGCCACATTCAAAAGGTAGGCCACTTGCTCTAAGAGAGAGACATGATTTCGTAGGCCACATTCAAAAGGTAGGCCACATACAATAATGGTACCCTTGAATATTTGGCAGGATAAAGGTTAAAGTGTCTTTACATTCTCACTGGGTGCTTCATACTTCTGGCCTTGTGCCACAACTTGAATGTTTGGCAGGATAAACTTTAATAGCATATTCTATAAGTTCTATGAGGTGGGTTGATATTT
>CM042162.1:72461723-72496723 GCA_023376005.1 Doryteuthis pealeii | reverse complement strand
ATATGCTAACAACAACGATATTAAATAACTATTTAAAAAAAATTAAAAATCAAAAACTATTTTAGTATAAAAATGTTACTGGTTTTTATCGGACTGCTGTTTTGTTTATTAACAAACGGTGAAAAGCAAAATTCAGTTCCTTTCAAAACGGCTGGGGTGCTTATTGGTGTCAAGGTCCCAATGATTCAATCAGCCTAATATCCTCATCTTTGTTGTCTTTATCATAATGTTTATTCAATTTGAATTTATGAGTTGGTATATTGTTACTATTATACATTGATTCACACTGACACCATCGGTTTCCGCTTGATCACTGAAGTTAAGCTACAATGAGACTGTTCAGAACTTAGATGGGTGACCACTTATGCAAAGGCGGGTACTGTATGCATCCTGAGTTCTTTGTTTATCAAAATGACTTTATTTGGTATTAAATGACCCGAAAAGGGTTGATGTGCCTTAAAAAAACAAAAACAACCAACGTAAGTTTCTTCGTAAATACGTTAAGCAACAATGAGCCTGTTCAATACTTAATTGGGTGACCACTTAAGCAACAGCAGGTACTTTGAGCAATTTGAGTCTCTTTTTATCAAAATAACAGGATTTGGTATTAAATGACCCGAAAAGAGTTGATGTGTCGTAAAATAAACAAAACAAGCTTTCTTCGTAAATACTTGGAGGATAATATAAAGTTATAGAATGTGATAGAATCCAGAAATCAACGTATAATATCAACCGATGGTGACGCACAGACAGAAATGAACACGTAATGAAACATTGATTTTCTTTAAAAAAAAAAATATTTCCCGCTGACATTCAACACTTATTCCAGCGAATTTTCCATGGGTCGAAGCACCTTGCAGTAAAGATTAGAGGGAGAAATGTGGACAAAGGAACACAACTCGGACAGTATATGTAGGAGAGATATATTTCGCCGTGCATTGAGCTCGGCTTCATCAGTAGTTTATTTGATCATTAAAGCAGCATACGTGTATTTTATGGAGAATTTCCTTCTGACCAATCAAATCCTCACAGACTCCATCCCATCCACCTGACTTCATCCCCAAACCACCCTCTCCCGTCCACTTCCTCTTCTATAAAACAGGGGCCGGGTTAGCCCAGTCGGTAGAGCGTTCGGCTAGAAACCACAAGGTTCCTTGTTCGATACCGGCTCTCGCTAAGTCAGCGTATGAATAGCACAAGGATCTGTGCGGTAAAGTAAGGAGCTGGTGATAGGTGTGACGCTCACCCTCAGACGCTAAAATAATCTCCTTTGTCTAGCGCTAAGGAAAAGGAGATAGAATCCCTCGCTGTTTGGCTGATGCCGACTTTAAGCCTCCCCGATGACTTTAATTTTTACTTTTTTTATGATGCTTTAATGATCAAACTAACGACTGATGAAGCCGAGCTCAATGCGCGGCGAAATATATCTCCTACATTGTCGGATTCATTTCCATATTTGACTCCCATATTAATATATATTTAATACGCTAGTACCTACCTACGTGTGTCCCTCCCTGTCATCACCTTATTAAATAATCGACCATCATGTGTAGATTAAGATAAAGTTGGTTTTAGGAGTGCGTCCTATATGCCCTCAAATTACGGCAGATGTGACCTTTAGTTACCTGTTTTTGTGATTTTCTTTACCTTTCCTGGGAAATTCCTTTCGATTTTTCTTTTAAGAATTCTGGACTTCCAAGTTTGTTAGTCGTTTATTAGTGATACTAGCAAATATATGCACCCTCCGGGTGCAAGTATTTAAGTTTTAATGTAATAAAATATTGTATTAAATTAGAAAGGCTAATGAAACTAAATAAGAATACAGATAAAAAGATTTGAAACAGAGGGAGTATAATAAAAGATTTGAAACAGAGGGAGTATAATAAAAAAATGGAACAACTGAAACTTACTCTTCCATCACTCTCGTCTTTCATTGTTATTTTTTCTAATTTAAGTATTTAGTTAAAAGAGGAAGTAAAGAATAAAAAGACAGTTATTTTTTCTTGTTAATGGATTTCATTTAAGATTTATTGAAGAGATTTTTGCTTATATTCATTAAAATAAAACCAAACTGTTAGAAATCAATAATACTAAGCACATATTTATTAAATTCGATTTTTTAATATTAATATGCAAATTAGCCTTTCCGTTCACACTGTAAACCATTATTTTGTTGAATATATAAATATAATTGCATGTTGTCAGTATGTAGACATAGTTAACAGTATGAATAATGTAAGACAATTTTATTGATAATTGAGGTTTAGATAAAAATAAAATCACGGAGAATGTGATGTCAATAACTAAGAGAATTGTGACTTGAGCAGGAATATAGTTTTGGTTACAGACAGAAAAACACACAATCTCCATTATAATAAGATTATAAGCGCTACGGGTAATATGTAATCCAGTACTACATGATTCATAGTCGGATCATCGGCGACTAAACCGGTGACCCTACTTAGTTTGCCTGGTGAGGAGGGTGGCTACACACCCAGCAGGACGAAGATCAAGACCTGTCAAAGGACGGAGGAAGCTTCTTGCTCAACAGCCATCTAGTAGATTACATTACGAGGGATGTAGGCGCGTAGCAAGACCCCTTGAGGTATTTGTTCGTCACTCTGTCTGTCTGATTCTGATTACCAAGAAGTGGAGTTAGTTCCGTGCACGTTATATCCACTAAAAATATTCTCTTCTTCAGCACAGGTATTTCCTGATTTAACATATTTAAAAGATTACATTTTGACTTAGATGTTTACATTTCCACTTCTTACGTTTAATGAAATTTGTCACTGGATGATAAACCATTTTTTTTTTTTAAATAAAATCCAAATCCAAAAAAAGTTATCCGAAGAAACTTCAAGAAAGATCGAAACGAGACATTTCGATTTATTCCAATCTTATTTTTGTGAACTTAATTTATTTTTTAAATTTTAATAATGATATTTGTATTAAAACATTTACAAAAAACAATTGAGTGATTTTGTTTTCTCTTTGAATTTGAATTTGCATAAATACACTATTGGCAAATTAGTTCTTCCAGGCTGTGGTTGTGTCGGTGCTGTTATATGGCTGCACCACCTGGACCCTAACAAAGCGTCTTGAGAATAAGCTAGGTGGGAGCTGCACAAGGATGCTGTGAGCAGTGTTGAACAAGTTATAGAAACAGCACCCCACAAGGAAACAGCTGTACGGTCACCTGCCCCCATCTCACAAACTATCCGAGTGAGACGGACAAGGCACGCAGGACACTGCTGGAGAAGTAAGGACGAACTCATAAGCGACGTTCTCCTGTGGAAGCCAATACATGGTCATGCAAGTGTGGGGCGCCCAGCAAGGACCTACATTGACCAGTTATGTGAAGATGCTGGCTGTTCTGCAGAGGAGCTCCCAGGTGCAATGAATGATAGGGAAGGTTGGCGAGAGATTGTCATGGATACCCGTGCTACATGCGTGGCATGATGATGATGAAAGCTGTTGAAAAATTTGCATGACTACACGAATAAATTTGCATGATTTCTTTCGGCGGATAAGCAGCACTAGATAATCAGTATTTATATTTATGCATTTCATCTTGGACGATTTGGAGGTCTCATTTTAACGAGAGGGTGTTGCAAGATGATAAGGATCTTATAATTAAGGAACACGAGTATTAATATAAAGATACTCAATAAAACATAGCCGCCCTGTGGGCTGGGGCGTTAGAATGCACCGACTGCACCTTCTAGAGGGGTAAGACTCCCCAATGGGGCCACCTGTTGGCCGTGGGTGGCGACCCGTGATGCTTAAGGATAGAGCCCAGGTGGATGAGCAGTTCATGACTTGCAATACTCTACTTTGGCCCTATCATGGGCTAGACGGGCGGTCGGAGAGGCCCCCTCCGATCAATCGGCTGGTCACGTCAAGCCCTAGCACCTATATGATTGCCCCCAACCCTATTGCCCTTATGGCAAGCCCCAACCCCTTTTTTATCATATGGGTGCTAGAAGGCGGTGGCTGCTGGTCTACATGTCATGGGAATGACGTTAAACTCTATCTGATAGTGAGGTTCCAGTGTTGGAGGTTTGGGGAATGTGGAGCACCCCTTCATCACCATTGCTTCCTGGTCCACTCTGACCCGGAGTGGTAGTACCTGTTATGGTTCCATCTATAGGTTAAAAAGAAAAATGTGTTTATAAAAAAAATTGAGTATCTATTAAGAATGAATTTATTTCAAAACTTAGTCGGCATTAAATGACCCACTGAGGTTGATATACCGTAAAACAAACCAAACCAAACCATCTAATCCTTATAGCACGCACCTCCTAGTGGTATATGTTTCTGGTATGGAGGGGTTGGGTGAATGCAAATACGTTTGGGTTAAAAAGTACAACTAAAGAATGAAAGGAAACCCAATTCAAATTTAGTCGTAATTACTTTCGTCTTTGGCGGTTGTGAAGCACTTGTCATGTTATTTTTCAACTTTCAAGAAAATAGATAAAATAAAATAAGATAAATAAATGAATAAATAAGATATATAAGTGTTTTTTTTTTTTTTGTTTTTTTTTTGTTTTTTTTTGGTGACGGACGCAGCAGACACTTCGTCAATAAATAATTATGACGGTAAAATCTTTCTGATGTGTCGAGTATTGTTTTTGGGCTTTAATGAGAACACTTTTTATTTTTACAAAAACAACGCACATAAAAATACCCCCTATATATATATATATATATATATAATATATATATATATATATATATATATATATATATATATATGTGTGTGTGTGTGTGTGTATATATGTATATATATATACACATATATATATATATGTGTGTGTGTGTGTGCGTGTATGTGTATGTGCGTATATATATGTGTATGTTTATATGTATATGTTTACTTATATACGTGTGTGTATTTATATATATGCTTATATATATGTGTGTGTTTATATATATATGTTTATATATATGTGTGTGTGTGTATATATATGTTTATATATATGTGTGCGTGTGTCTATATATATATGCACTTAGATATATTTATGTATATATATGTGTATGTGTCTGTTTATATATATATATTAGTGTGCGTGCGTGTGTGTATGTGTGTGTGTGTTTATATATATATGAAGTGGACAAACAATCTGTTTGAGATGGCAAAGCCGACAATGTTTAGGAGATTATGTGCTTAATTGAAGTCATACCATTATATATATTATTATATATATATATTATATTATATTTATATACATATATATATATATATATATATATATTATATATATATATATATATATACTCAAGCACACTCACACACATATACACACGCAAACAACACACACACTACTTTAATATTTTGTACAAAAACATTTTTAAAGAATTCTAAGACCCTGGATTTTTACAAATATACATTTCCCCTCAAGACTTTCCTTAAAAAAAAAGACAAAAAAAAAAAAAAAGAATCATTGAACTCGTAAAACATTTTAACGAGGAAGATTCTTGAAAATTCCATGGCCTAATTTCCAATTACTTATCCTCTCGAAATTTCCAGTACAACTTTATTCAAGTACTTATCATACAGACTTTTAACAATCTACTGTATACGAAGTATGTCAGAGAAGTTCCAGGAGTTGTGTCACAAAAAACCCCCCAAAAAACAAAAACAAATTAAAAAAAAAAACTATAGTTAAATCGAACTTAAAGGACCAACATTCCACCATCGTATGTCAACTCGCCGAAAGAAAAAAATTAAAAAAAAAATTATTGAAATCTTTAGTTTTGATAAAATGAATAAAATAAATTTTTAGTTTTGATAAAATGAATAAAATATAAAAATACACCAGTTATTTTATTTAAAAACTTTTACATTTTTCAGCTCAGTTAATTTGAACCACGTATCTTTGAGGTGTAACACAGATTCTCAAAGATACATCGTTCAAAGTTTTCAGAGGGCCGGATTAGTTTAGTCGATAGAGCGTTCGGCTAGAAACCACAAGGTTCCTAGTTCGATACCGGTCCCCACCAACTCAGCATATGAGTAGCACAGGGATCTGTGCAGTAAAGTAAGAAACCACGTATCTTTGAGAATCTCCTGTGTGGCGCTCCACCTCAGACGCAATAACAATCTCCTTGGTCTAGCGCTAGTGAAAAGGGGATAGACTCCCTCGCTGATTGGCTGATACCGACATTAGGCTGCCCGACGACTTTATTTATTTTTTACACATGTCATTGGTATTTCAGTCTCGAAAGACTTGGTCTAGCTCTAGTGAAAAGGGGATAGACTCCCTCGCTGATTGGCTGATACCGACTTTAGGCCTCCCCGACGACTTTACTTACTTATCTTTGAACCACGTATCTTTGAAAATCTCCTGTTACGCCTCAAAGATACGTGGTTCAAAGTTTGGTTCAAAGTTTAGGTCCGTTAAGTTCGATTTAAGCGCCTCGAGAATAAGCTAGATTGGAGCTGCATAAGGATGCTGCGAGCACCTCATAAGGAAGCAGCTGTATGGCCACCTGCCCCCTATCTCACAAACCATCCGAGTGAGACTGGACACTGCTGGAGAAGCAAGGACGAGCTCATAAGCGACGTCCTCCAGTGGAAGCCAACACATGGACATGCTAATGTTGGCCGGTCACCAAGGACCTACACTGACCAACTATGCGAGGATACTGGATGCTGCGCAGAGGACCTCTCTGGAACAATAAATGATAGGGAGGTTTGGCGAGAGACTCAGGAACCTTCTTTTCGGACTCGGGAACCTTCTTGTCGTAATCGGGAGTCATCTAAAGTCCGAGAAGGTTCCCGAGTCCGACAAGAAATTACCTGAAGAAGGCCGGAGGACATATCGACCGAAACGTTGTACAGATAACAATGAAGATGAGGACAATAGTCCGAATAACGCAGGTAATAGTAATAAAACAAAAGTTCGAATGATTGCCTTGATGTTATTGGTGTAGGGGTCGGGTGGGATAAAATTCAATTTCAAAAGTCTAAAATCCTCGAAAATAACCCAAGACAATTGGATCTCTGACCTTTCGAGGTCAAAAATGTCAGATAATTTCAGAGACTCATTTATCGATCTGAGAAACATTAGAAAAGCATTTACATGATAGATTATAATAGACAACAAAGATTTGTCTTCGGTGGTTTTGATTAAATCGATGAGGCTGTTATAGAATTGCGTGGAATTTTAATATAGAAATCAGTTGAAAATGATTGTACATTTGGAATCCATTAAGAAATTAGTTGAGCAGAGAAAATTGATTATACAGGATTTTTACAGGATTTATAGAAAAGCAATGAAAATGATTTCACTGTAAAAATGCGTTAGAAAGTATCTTTATTATAAAAATGCATTAGAAATGATTTTACTATAAAAATGCATTGGAAATGATTTTTTACTATAAAAATGCATTGGAAATGATTTTTACTATAAAAATGCATTGGAAATTATTTATAATAAAAATGCATTACAAATGACTTTCCTATAAAAATGCATTACAAATGATTTTTATGAGAAAAATGCATTTGAAATTATTATTTACTATAAAAATGCATTGGAAATAATTTTTACAATAAAAATGCTATTGGAATGATTTTTTACTATAATAATGCATTGGACAATGATATTTACAATGAAAAAGCACTAGCAATTATTTTACTATAAAAATGCGCTTGAAATGATTTTTATAATAAAAATGCATTGGGAAATGATTTTTACTATAAAAAAATCCACTAAAAAAAATTGTATAAAAATGCGCTGGAAATGATTTTTGCTATTTTACTATAAAAATGCATTGGAAATAATTTTTACTATAAAAATGCGCTGAAAATGATTTTTACTATTTTACAATAAAAATGCATTGGAAATGATTTTTACTATAAAAATCCATTGGATAATGATTTTTACTATAAAATGTATTGGAGAGGATATTTAATATAAAAATAACACTGGAAACGATTTTTACTACAAAAATGCGCTGAAAATGATTTTTACTATTTTACTATAAAAATGCATTGGAAATAATTTTTACTATAAAAAATCATTGGATAATGATTTTTACTATAAAATGCATTGGAGAGGATATTTAATATAAAAATAACATTGGACACGATTTTTACTACAAAAATACGCTGAAAATGATTTTTACTATTTTACTATAAAAATGCATTGGAAATAATTTTTACTATAAAAATGCATTGGACAATGATTTTTACTATAAAAATGCATTGGATTTTACTATAAAAATGCATTGCTATAAAAAAGCATTGGAGATGATATTTAATATAAAAAATAACACTTGAAACGATTTTTACTACAAAAATGCGCTGAAAATGATTTTTACAAAGATTTTTTTTAATGTAAAAAATTGAGCACGTACCACATCCTGATTGTGTTGAGCGTTTGATAAATATGTATATTGTTGGGTTGCAGGAACCTCACCGACCAGGCAATATCAAGTAGGGCTTAAATCATTGATTCAAGTCATAGCGGCTAAAGCAACGAGTAGCATTTTCAGAGTATCAGGCAAGTTCGGCATCTCCCAATACAATGTGATTCGTTTTGTACCTCGTGTATCCGAGTCACAGCGAAAGTAAGAAGATTGATTTAGTTAGGTTGGTTGGTTTTACGACATGTCAACCCCTTGGGTTATTTTATGCCGAATACTTCTATTGGTAATTAGGTATTCAAAAATGTTTAATGCCGACAAAGTTTTGAAAAAATTTCATTTTTAATGGATAATACGATTTTGTTTATAAACTCATGTTTTTCTATTTAACCCATAGATGGGACCCTAACAGGTACTACCACTCCGGGTCAGAGTGGACCAGGGAGCAATGGTGATGAAGGGGTGCTCCACATTCCCCAAACCCCTTCATCACCATTACTCCCAGGTTCACTCTGACCCGGAGTGGTAGTACCTGTTAGGGTCCCATCAATGGGTTAAATAGAAAAATGTGTTTATAAAAAACATTGAGTATCTATTAAAAAATAATTTATTTCGAAACTTTATCAGCATTAAATGAGGTTGATATGCCGTAAAACAAAATAAACCAAACCTTCTTTGGGGCGCCTCAGGCACAGGGCACTAAACCAAAGATACAGTGAACGAGTAATCAGTAACTAACAGGTTCGAGCCTCACTATGTATAGAAAACATATATTAGGTAATATATGACAGTTCGTCACCTTAACGGAATTTGGTATTTACATGTACCCCACTTGTACACGATACGGCACAAGACCTTGTTACGTGGGACCACCCAAAAGTCGAGACTCATGGGTGGTTGGTAGAAAATTGCGTCGATCCCTTCGGCATTCCCCCAAAAGGGGGCGCCTCAGGCGCTGGGCAATAAACCCAGCCCCGCCCCTTTAAGTCAAGGGGGCAGGTATTGCTTAGGGGGACGGTCCCCTGGGATCAACGCTAGTAATTTGACCCGACCGGTCCAGCGGCCGAAGCACACTGGACCCCCGAGCCGAAGGACGGGTTGGTGTCACCTCGATGGAATTTACCAAAATGTGCATGAGGTTAACAAAATATTGCAAAACTTTTGACTCGGACTAATATTAATTAAAATCGGCTTTGATGAGGCAGACAAAGAGACGGAAAATTAAGAACGGATTTTTCTTCTTTTAAATTTTCATTTAAGTTGGGCATGTAATGTTATGGCTGACCACTGAATGGTATAATTAACGTATTGAGCGATTTTATTATTAATGAATAATGACGTGTAATCACGCGTTGATGGAATGATGATTTCAATAAAACTCGTTGAATTAGTGACAACGCGAAAACGGATTTTGCAATGGCTTAAAAAAAAAAAAAAAATGAAACAAAACAGAAACAAAAAAACTAATAATAATAATAATTTCACGTTTACATTGTTAACAGCAATTTCAAGAAGATTCTAGTTTTTGGTCTCGGTGTCGGAATAAACGTAATGGTTATCGACACAAATATTAGGCTTGGTTTAGTTTGTTGGATTTTACGGCATCTCAATACTTGTTGGGTTATTTTATGCCAAAGACGTTTTGTTTTATTCATTCTTGATGGGTATTCAATCTTTTTGGATTTTACGGCATGTTAATCCTTGTTGGGTTATTTTATGCCAAAGACGTTTTGTTTTATCATTCTTGATGGGAATTCAATCTTTTTGGATTTTACGGCATGTCAATTGTTGGGTTATTTTATGCCGAAGACGTTTTGTTTTATTCATTCTGATGGATATTCAATCGTTTCAGATTTTACGGCATCTCAATACTTGTTGGGTTATTTACGCCAAAGACGTTTTGTTTTATATTCTTGATGGTATTCAATTTTTTGGATTTTACGACATGTCAATCCTTGTTGGGTTATTTTATGCCGAATACGTTTTTTTATTCATTCTTTATGGTATTCAATCTTTTTGGATTTTACGGCATGTCAACCCTTGTTGGGTTATTTTACGCCAAAGACATTTGTTTTATTCATTCTTGATGGTATTCAATCTTTTTGGATTTTACGGCATGTCAATCTTTTGGGTTATTTTACGCCAAAGACATTTTGTTTATTCATTCTTGATGGGTATTCAATCTTTTTGGATTTTACGGCATGTCAACCCTTGTTGGGTTATTTCATGCCGAAGACGTTTTGTTTTATTCAATCTTGATGGGTATTCAATCTTTTTTAATTCAGTTTTTTAACGTATAGAATTCTTGATTCAGTAATAATGGATCTTCGAGACTAACTTTTCTCCCCTTCTACCCAGACGACGCCGGGTAAGTGCGTCTAGTTAATGAATAAAGACGTCTAATTACACAGAGAGAGAGAGAGAGAGAGAGAGAGAGAGAGAGAGAGAGAGAGAGGGAAGAGAGAGAGATTATTTATATGTAAGCTTCTTTGAGCCATACAAGTGTGTCACTGTGTCGTTGGTACGTGACGTTCTGAAATGCCTCAGATCTTTCGATATATATATATATATTTTAAATTTTTACTTGAAGGCACTTACAACGCATGTATCGCATAAAATTAGATACTTTTTCTTATAGAAAATGAACTTGACAAGTGTAATCCCAGTAAAGGATGGCTCGATGTGTAGAATACCGTACAAACTGTTTCGACTTTATTAAGTCTCATCAGCGGTATATACTAACGATTTCCCTCCGACAGAAATCGAAACCGGGACTTCAGAAGACGCAGTGAAACACTAGTGAAACACAGCTGACCATCCTAGCGAAATTAAGCTTGTCAAGCGATACTACACGCCTCTACCATAATAGGTAAGGGGGCGCTATTGAGAGAATAATAACAACAAACAGACCGAATGCCCTTCGGCGAAGTGAATAAGATTTTTGGATGTTTGTTATATATATATATATATATATATATATATATATATATATATATATATATATATTCAATGAGAAATCAAAACAAATAAAAGTTTTTGCTTTTATTTATTTAATTACGGGAACGGTATTACAACCAGCGGTTTCTTGCTGAAAGCATTCATCGGGTAAGACGAAACGGTTCCTTTATATATATATATATATATATATACTTGTTTGTAGTCCATTGTGTCCATTGTTTGTGCTGACGTATCTCGGTGACTCTTATCAATTAACAAAAGAAATATTTTCACCCCAGATGTATCCTACCTACACCCCGGGCTATTGTGTGTCTTTTCAATATTCAATATTCATTAAACCAGTAAATTAACATTGTAATTCCAAGGATTCAACTCAACCATTTCTAATTTCATATCAGCTGGTCGATGGCACTAATTAGAAATCCTTCAAGACAGTAATATGAAGAATGAAAAAAACAAACAAAAAAAACCCCAAATAAATCGTGCTTAGATGTCGTGATCATTTCCATCGTCCTCAGCCAGATATAATTGAGTTGTGCAGGTGGTAAAGGCATCGTGTCATCCTTCCGGTGACAATTGAACGTGAAAGGAGGGTGGTCTTATTGTAGAATTTGTTATCGATGCATAAGCAGGCGCGACAATAATCAGGATATATTTGTCTTTTTTTTTGTCACCCGCCAAGACAGAAATATAAAAGTACTAGCAAAAGTACCCTGTCCATGACTGGACTAAAAAAAAAAAATATGACAAAAACTCAAATTCATTTCTTAATTGCTTATTGCGTTAAAGTGATAAAAATATTAATTTAATTTAATTTACCCCTAAAAAGTAACAATTAAAAAGAGCTAAGTATTAAACTTGTGTCCTTATTTATTTAACCCTATCGGTTGAGTGGGGGTGAAAGTCTGTATACGTTTTTAAATTTTTTTTTTAATCATTGAATTATATGACTTAATTAGTAAAGATCAAAACCAAATTTTGTGTGTTTCTTAGTTATAAGAATATTAATCTGTATGCAGGATTTCGAATCTGAGTGACATATCTTTTCTGAGTTATAAGTCGACACGTACATACCAAACCTTCTTTTATATATATAGATACCATTGCAAATATTTCACTTCGTTTTTTTAAAACAATATTTAGAAGTAGCAAGATATGTGGATATACCACAGTATGATAATTTAATTACAACGTTTGATATGTTTACTTAAGAGCTATTACTAAATATTTCAATATGTAAAAATAAAACAATCTTGATTTAACTCCTTTATTAGCAGGACCTGCGGATATACCACTAGGATAATTTAAGTATTACAACGCTTGATATGTTTACTTAAGAGCTATTACTAAATAGTTCAATATGTAAAAAGTATAATAATCTTGATTTAACTCTCTTTATTAGCAGGACCTGTGGATATACCACAGTATGATAATTTAATTATTACAACGTTTGATATGTTTACTTAAGAGCTATGACTAAATAGTTCAATATGTAAAAAGTATAATAATCTTGATTTAACTCTCTATATTAGCAAGACCGGTGTATATAACGTTTAATATAATGACTTAATGGCTATTGCTATACTTCGATATGTAAAAAATAAAACAATCTTGATTTACCTCTCTTTATTAGCAAGACCTGTGGATATACTACAGTATGATAATTTAAGTATTATAACGTTTGATATTCTTACTTAGAACTATTGTGAAATAGTAAAAAAATGTAAATCCTGAGTATCTGGTGTTGCTTATTCACATAATTCTTGTGAGTGTTGTCACCTCAGCTAAATAATGGACCATTCCTTTTTATTATAAAGAAAGATAGAAAGGGAAGAAAAGGACATGCTACACATGAAAAAATATAAAGAGAAAGAAACAAAAAGAGACTAAGGGAAAAAGAGAGAGAGAGAGAGAGAGAGAGAGAGAGAGAGAGAGAGAGAGAGAGAGAGAGGTGATAACACTAATCTGTTTCAATCGAACACAATGAAAAGAAGGAAAGAAAGAAAGAAAGAAAGAAAGAAAAAGTGTGTGTGTGTGTGTGTGTGTGTGTGAGAGAGAGAGAGAGAGAGAGAGAGAGAGAGAGAGAGAGAGAGAGTTAAATCAAAATTATTATACTTTTTACATATTGAACTATTTGTTTGTTTGTTTGGTTGATTGTTTTGTTTTACGGCATATCAACCTTAGTGGGTCATTTAATGCCGATAATGTTTTGAAATAAATTCATTCTTAATGGATACTCAATTCTTTTTATAAACACATTTTTCTATTTAACCCATAGATGAGAACCTAATAGGTACTACCAGTCCGGGTCAGAGTGGACCAGGGAGCAATGGTGATGAAGGGGTGCTTTCTTTTTTCAACACACACACACACACACACACACACACACACACACATATATATATATATATATAATATGGATAGATAGAGAGAGAGATAGACACCGCCGGTAACGCAAAGCAATGGAATAGCACACATGGTGAAACAATTCCATTTGTATTTGCGTGCATTCACGTTCAATGGTTGCTCTCAATTCAGCAATTGTTTTAGGTTTCATTGCGTAGACTTTGTCTTTTACGTATCCTCAATAAAAAGAAGTCTAGTGGTGTGGAGTTTGGTGAAGGTGATGGGTATTCAACAAAACCCGTCCGTCCAATCCACCTGTTTTGGCAAGATCTCATCAAGGAAGGATCTAACATTGCGATGGTAGTGTGGGGGGTGCTCCATCTTGCTGAAAATAAAAATCCTTCTTCAAAACGTTCACTAATGCTTGGCATAACAGACTGTGTTTTGGGACACCCTGTATATATATATATATATATATATATATATAATATATATATATATATATATATATATATATATATATACATTTAGAATAGGTAAATCCCGCCTAATTAATTATTAATGAATTAACTTTCATAAAATTAGGTTCGACTTCAATTAAGCACATATTCTCCCAAATATTGTCGGCTGAAAATAGCCATATCACAAACATCGTCTGTTTGTTTACTTCTCGTAAGTTCGTGTAGAGGTCACTTAAGAGGAATATAAACACCTACTACTTAACAAAACGAATAAATCTTGCTAAGTCCGTTTGGTGTGGAGGTAAGACGCTTGCCTGTCGATTCGACAGACGGGTTTCGAGGCACACACGGGGCGGTCTTCGTATCTATAGCTTTGCTGATGAGGCCTAATAGGCCGAAATGTACATACAGAGATTGATTTTTCTCGATTTGTTTAGCCTTACATTTAAAATAGGTAAATCCCGCCTAATTAATTATTAATGAACTAACTTTCATAAAATTAGGTTCGACTTCAATTAAGCACATATTCTCCCATATATATATATATATATATATATATATAAAATGAAAATGGAAGTGAATCCGACGGTATGTTGAAAAAAGATATAAAGGAAAGAAAGTATAGAATGGATAAAATAGGATATTTTAATCAATTTTACTTACACGTGTTTCGGTCAGGAGTTTATCCATGTGTACATTATTCAAACTATTATTATTTTTAAATAACCAAATGAAATGTATTATTATTATTTCATTTATTTGGTTATTTAAAAATAATAATAGTTTGAATAATGTACACATGGATAAACTCCTGACCGAAACACGTGTAAGTAAAAATTGATTAAAATATCCTATTTTATCCATTCTATACTTTCTTTCCTTTCTTTCTTTTTCAACACACACACCACACACACACACACACACACACATATATATATATATATATTATATATATTATATATATATATATATATAGAAGAGAGAGAGAGAGAGAGAGCGTTTCTTTCGCGGGGTTGTGTTAAATAGCTAGGTTGCACCCCCTAGCGGCAAACCTTGGCAGCAAGGGAAGTTAACCCTTTTCCACGCTCGACCGCAACTAAACAAGAGAAGATAATCACTATTTTACCATTATTTCTGATACCATTCAATTCAACCTTAACACCGCCCTGTCGCTGGGGCGTTAGAATGCACCGACTGCACCTCTGCAGAGGGGTAAGACTCCCCCAATGGGGCCACCTGTTGGCCGTGGGTGGCGACCCGTGATGCTTAAGGATAGAGCCCAGGTGGATGAGCAGTTCATGACATGCAATACTCCACTTTGGCCCTATCTTGGGCTAGACGGGCGGTCGAAGAGGCCTACTCCGATCAATCGACTGGTAACATCAAGCCCTAGCACCTATATGATTTTCCCAACCCTATTGCTCTTATGGCAAGCCCCAACCCCTTTTTATCATATGGGTGCTAGAAGGCGGTGGCTGCGGGTCTACATGTCCTGGGAATGACGTTAAACTCTATCTGATGGTGAGGTTCCAGTTCTGGAGGTTTTGGGGAATGTGGAACACCCTTTCATTACCATTGCTCCCTGGTCCACTCTGACCCGGAGTGGTAGTATCTATTAGGGTCCCATCTATGGGTTAAATAAAAATGTATTTATAAAAAAATTGTATTATCCATTAAGAATTGATCTATTTCAAAACTTTATTGGCATTAAATGACCCACTGAGGTTGATATGCCGTAAAACAAAACAAACCAAATCAATCTTAACATTTTTTAACATTATTTTGACATGATGAGACAATTTAATCCTAAATGATGTTACTCTATTAGCAAAAGAATCCAATAAGTTAATAAAAGATGAGGCTTGAAGATTAGTATTATCTGCGTTATTCTTTAATAATTTAATAATAAAACTTTTGAAATCTGCCTTGACGTTAGATTTCCAGTTTGAAAGATATAAAAACAATTTTTAATTAGATCTTCTTAAACACTCTCTCCAAAAATAATAGCATAATAATTACCGGGATACCAAGTCACATCGGCATACAAGAAAATGAAAAAGAAGATAAAGGAACAAGAAAGCACTCCTAACAGACATGAGCAAATAAAAAATCCCATAAATCTATGAATAATGGAGATTTGCTTCCAATTTATGTCTGTAACAAAAATTACGCCAGTGCTTACGTCACATTACCCAAAATCGTCCTAACAGAATAAATTCACTCAAAATTTGAACATGCAACATTAGACAGTCCTCATTGTTTTTTAAATCATCAAATTCATTAAAGGATTAAAAAATAAAACAATTTGAAATGTAAATTTTAAATACTATTAAAATAAAACAAACTATATATAGATATATACAGTCATGTATTTATTAAGACTTGTTTGAAAATGAGGACTGTCTAATGTTGCATGTTCAAATTTTGAGTGAATTTATTCTGTTAGGACGATTTTGGGTAATGTGACGTAAGCAGTGACGTAATTTTTGTTACAGACAAAAACCGGAAGCGAATCTCCATTATTAATAGATTTAATAATAATCATTTGATTGCACAGTTATGTGGTTTCAAGTAACTACTACCACTACTGCTACTACTACTACTACCACTACTACTAATAATAATAATAATAACAATAACAATCCTTTATAGACAATTATAGCTTCAATGAATTATTCTCAATACAAATAAATTTCACACAGTTACATGGTATCAAGTATTTCTTTCTAATACAAATAACATATCTATTACCATTCCCAAAACCTCCCACTACCAATTTACATTACCTCCCACTAATTCCTTGCTTCTACTCGTTCTCGTTAAAAACGAGACATGAAAACTATTCCATCGTTTTCTCACCTGAGGATGGCAAAGTGCATTGCCGAAAGCGCTAGTGTTGAAACATTCGGTGGACTGGTATACCAGTTCCACCCTGACACCAGAAGGATGGCCCGATGATTAGAACGGATCGGCGAAAGACTTGTCAGACAGGAATTGTCTGTTTAATTCAACGAAACCTGTATATATATATATATATTATATATATATATATATATATATATAGTTATATTTGATGAATTGAAAATTAATGAATGATGAGGGATAAATGAAAAATCCTTTCCAAGGGACCCTCTCAAAAGTATTAAAACACTTTTTGAGAGTAGGGTCCCTGATAGAAAGCTTTTCTCATCTATTATTAGACTCCTTTGAAGCATAAATGATATATATTATATATATATATATATATATAATGTGAACTTATTTTAGGATGCAAATTCTTATAGAATAAACCATTTTTACACTTTCATATGCATTAGCGGGTCCCTAGTCATAATAGATAACTCACTTAAACCGGCAACACCCTTGCGTCACATTTTAAGCCTTCTTCCACATGTTTAAAAAGAAATTTAAAATTAGAAAGCACTCTGTAGTTTAAATAAAAAGAATGGAACTTCACTTACCTCATGACCGGAGAACAAGTGGCGCCGAAAGTGACTCTTTTTTATAGAACGCAGACCGGAAATGAGAGGCATTGTGGAAGCTAGGAAGGTGAATATAAATATTTGTCTAAAAATATTTATAATAAGTTTGGTTATTAATTGATGTTATTCGGAAGAACATGTTTGGACGTTGCTGAAAAAGGGAGAGCGAACTCACAAGCGACGTTCTCCTGTGGAAATCATCACGTACACAGGCCAGTGATGGCCTTACAACAAAGACCTACATTGACCAACTCTACGAGGCTACTGGAGGCTGTGCAGATGAACTCCCGATGACAATGAATTATAGGGGCGGCTGGCAAGAGATTGGCATATATATCCGTGCTACGGAAGCGCGGTGGCGTAATTGTTAAAGTCATGGGAAATGGAGTCGTCGCCCCGAGTTCAAATCCTGGACGTGGTAATTGCATTTCACATAGCGCTAATACCCTTGGGAAAGGTATGAATGCTACTCTCCCTCCAGCTATGGGTAAATAGTAGGACAGACTGGACTCTTTAACCTTGTTAGGCAACTGGTCTAGGAGAAGGAAAACTTTGTTGAACTCCGCTTAAGAAATTGACCTTGTGTCACATCCAGCTCGTGCGGAAGGTGTTGGTATATATATATATATATATATATATATATATGCTCCAAATTTTCAGGTTGAGCACTCTGTTTAGAAGGGACTAATTACAAAAATTCACCGCTCCGGCGCAAAGCTAGTCTCACTTGTTTACATAAGTTAGAGACCTCTGGTGAGTTTATTTCCGGTTTAGGAAATATAGCGATTATTCTGCCTTCTATTCTTGGCAGCTGCTTGTGGACCCATTGTGACGAGCGAAAGTTCGTTCGGGTCTCGAACCCGACCAGAGGTAGCTGCTGAAAAATAAGTATAGCTGCACTGATGAGGGGTAAACCCGAAACGCGCGTCTGTAGATTGCTTTACATGTATATATATATATATATATATATATATATATATATATATATATCCGTGCTACTAGCGTGGGATGATGATGATGATGATGATGATGATTCTGAGGAAAATATTCCTGAATGATCGATTAAAAAAGTTTTTAGAGGTGAGGGGGATTGCAACAGTACACATCCGTTTTTATTTTATAAAAAAAAACTTTTTTTGTTAACATAGATTTTTTTTTTAGGATTTACGATTTTTTTATTAGTGGATTCTACATTTTTTGTTGTTGATATTTTTTTTGTTTATTTTTTTTGTTGATATTTTATTTTGTTTAGTTTTGGTTTATTTCGATTTCGATTTCAAATTAAATATTTATTTTTTGTAAAGACTTGTCCGTTCTATTTCTTAATGCAATAAAATAAACCTTAATTTATTTAAATCTATTTTTCTTGACGTGTCGTGTCTTTTCGTTTCCATGTCCTTTTGTCACAATATCTGGGTTGACAGGTTTCGTTTCTTCTTTATTTTTTTTTCAATAAGGAGAAATTCGGATAAATCCAAGAGATGAACTGACAACGAACTCAAATTTGTTTGCATTTTAATTTTCTCAGCTAAGGAGCCCTGTCTCTGCATTAAATTCACTTAACAAGGACACTTTGTTCTTGTTAAGCGAATTTGATGCAGAGATGGGACTCCTTAGCTGCGTCGTTCTACTTGAAGATGTGGATCCTCCTCAAAACGATTTTCTTTTTCGTCTTTCAGAAAATAAAATATTAATTAAAAAAATCTCTTAATCCCTTTCGTGATTATCCCGAATATTCACGGGATAGGCATTCTAAACATTTCTTTTTTACAATCCCGAGTATTTGCGTTCTAATTATCGCTGAAACTAAATTTACGAGCCCGAGACTCTTCGTTTGCCGATAATTTCCCGTTTTCCATGTGTTTTTTTGTGAGCAATTGTGGTATGTTTTTAGTTACTATTTTCAAAATATAAAAGAATACTTTTTTACTAGTTTATTTCTGTATTGTATTAAAAATTCCAAATTGAAACGGATACTGATAAAAAGATAACTTTTTTTTTCTACTGAATGTAAATGATTTCATTTGAAAGTAAAATTTCACTTTACAAAACTAATGCTGAGAAATTGAAATGAAACAGTTTTTAACATAATTACAAATAAAACAAATTAACTTAGATTTTCATTTTATTTTTACCTTCAATTCTCTCTCTCTTTCTCTCTCTCTCTCTCTCTCTCTCTCTCTCTCTATAATATATATATATATATATATATATATATATATATATTATACTAGCATGTCAAACCCACCAAAATCCTTCAATTTTAATAATTCTGTAATAATGCTCCATTTAAAAAAAAAACTCTCTAAAAACAATTTCTTAAAACAAGACATCTTCTCCTGACAATGACCTATGGTCGAAAATAGTTGAGAATAAATAATATATACGAAATATTCCTGTTGGTCTTATAACGTTTTGTTCAAACTATATATATATATATATAAATATATATATATATATAATGTGTGTGTGTGTGTGTGTGTGTGTGTGTGTGTGTGTGTTTGTAATGCCTATATCGAGAATACTTGGGATAATAATAACCGGATAAATTTCAAATCCATATAACTTCAAAAATATTGAAATTTTATAAGAAATATTCCCAAATTCACT
Source organism: Doryteuthis pealeii (assembly GCA_023376005.1). NCBI lineage: Eukaryota > Metazoa > Mollusca > Cephalopoda > Myopsida > Loliginidae > Doryteuthis > Doryteuthis pealeii. The sequence goes on along the minus strand of CM042162.1, from coordinate 72,476,493 downwards.
TAATCAAATATAAAAGGGTCTTGTTTTGTGTGGATAAACTAAAAAAAAGTGAAAAGGAAGAGGTTAAATCATACAATCCAATCATTTTAAAAATAAAAATGGAATGGTCCATTATTTAATAAACGGAATGATCCATAATTTAACTGAGGTGAAGATTTTTAAGAAATAAATATTCTGACTGCACAAAAATGAATTTGAAAAGAAAACTGAATACCCAACAAGAAACGTCTTCTGCATAAAGCAACCCAACAGGAGTTGATATGCCGTAAAATCCAACAAACCTTGTGCCAGACTACACTCAGTGCAAGGAAACGGTTATCAAACTGGTCCTGCAAGATATTACAGTCGTAATTAAGTCAGACTATGGAAAGATTTTAATTTACTCTGCTGATTGGTTCCCATGGCCTAAATGATAAGATGCCGTCCATTTCAGATTCCAATAGTACCTCGATAGGGCCGTTTAGTTTTTCAGTATAGGGTTAAAGAATGAATGCCTGTAATTATAGAATCTCTGTTTCCAATTACCAGCAGAGATACCTATATAAACCTTTTCTTCTTTTTTGTTTTCTATTGGGGAGATGGTTGCCTGGTATACAACCTTCTCGGAGTTACAATACCCTTCTACAGGGCACTTATCTTTAATTCTACAATTGCAGTTAGCTATATCTATGTTTTGATTATTCCCTATTGATTTATCAATTAACCTTTTCTTATGGTTAGCAATTAATTTAGAGATAGTTCAATTCTTGTCGGAAGCGAATTCTTTATTCACATAACCTGTAAGTTAATTAGTGACACAATAACCTCTTCTGTTCCCAGGTGCATTAATATATAGTAACAGGACCAGTGGACATAGCACAGCATGATAATTTAATTGTTACAACGTTTGATATGTTTACTTGAGAGCTATTGCAAAAGAGTTCAATATGTAAAAAGGTTGAATAATTTTGATTTAACTCTCGATCTCATTCTTTTTTTTTTCATTATTTCATTCTTTTCATTATATTCGATTGAAACAGATTAGCGTTATTGCTTCCACGCGCACAAACCCTCTATTTCGCCTACTCTCTCACACACACTCTCTCTCTCTCTTTCTTCTTTCTCTGTCTTTATTTCATTCTCTCTTATTATACTTTTTCTTGTCTTTCATAGTTTATAATGAAAAGGAATGGTCCATTATTTAATCGAGGTGACGACACTCATAAAAAATAAGAATTAGACAGGTAAGTAACACCAGATACTCAGGATTTACATTTTTGCATTTTGTGGATCTGCAGCGGTTTTGATGATTTAAATTTAAATTTAAATTTTTTTCTTTAAATTAGATTAGATATTAATTTCAAGTTTACTATTTTTGAAAGGAATGTAAAAATAAAAAAAAAATAAATGAATAAATAAAAGAACAAAGTACTTTTTGAAATAAAGTCTTCCTTTAATGAATGAATTATAATAACTTGTTGAAAATGAATAAATGCGTTGAATTCGTTCACAAATCACACTGTAAAGACCGTGGTCAGAAAGATAGATATTTGGCTCTTTTAGACTTCCATACTTTAAATTGACGATTAAAAAAAATCTTTTTAATTCTTTTAAAATATACGGCAAAGTATGGCAAGTTTTTAACTTAGATTTTTTCAAAGATAAAATTCTGGGCTATATTTGGTTAAAATTTCTAGATAGTCCATAATAATTCCCAACATATAAAATTGACCTTGAAATTTTTAAGGTAGTAAAAAACTCAGTTTAACTTAGATAAAATAATTTTTTTTGCATCAATTTAAAGAAAACTATATTTTTTAATACTACGAAAATTTGATTTGAGGGCTCATGAGAGGAAAGGTTCTGGTGGTGGGTTATAGGATTGATGAACGGCAGTGATCTGTAAATATTATGCTATTGCTATTAATGAGGTAGTGTAATATATTATCTGATCAGTGCACCCAAGGACCGGGCTGAATAGGAAGTGCATGGGGTTCAGGTGCAGCCTGGAAACGAAAACAGGATGTGGCCCTGACCTGACCTTTTGCACTTGGAAATGCAGGTGAACACTTGACATGGTTTAGGTGCAGAAATCTGTAGGCGTAGCCCATAGCCAATGAAAACAGCCTGCGTGGGAGAAGAGACGTGTCTACAGAAAAAAAACTGCGTAGGTGTCACGAATAAAGAGGCGTGACACCGGGGGTCAGACTACAATAAAAAGAAGCCCATAGAGATCGATTAGACAGACAACGATCAGGTTCGAGATCACTTGAAAAGAACTCCCGAAGGCTCCACGTTTGCATAACCCTGCCAACGACTCTCAGCTGTACACAACCGAGGGAATGAACATCTCCTTACATTTTCCTAAATACAAGTGTTTGTGTTCTTTGACGGGTCCAGTGTGTAACAGTAGTTAAAGTCAATGTTGTCAGTACATGATGATGAGACGGATTACCTTTCGACAGGAATCTAATGATGAATCTCAAATTTTGGGGCTCTGAGGAGTGTGGAATATCCCTTCATCATTATTACTCCCTGGTCCACTCTGACCCGGAGTGGTAGTACCTGTTAAGTTCCCATCTATGGCTTGGATAGAAAAAATGAGATAACAATGTTCAAAAATTGCGTTTAAAAATACTTTGAATACCCATCAAGCATAAATAAAACAAAGCGTCTTCGGCATGAAATAACCCAACAAGGGTTGACATGCTGTAAAATCCAAAAAGATTGAATACCCATCAAGAATGAATAAAATAAAATGTCTTTGGGATAAAATAACCCAACAAGGGTTGACATGCCGTAAAATCCAAAAAGATTGAATATCCATCAAGAATGAATAAAACAAAACGTCTTTGGCATAAAATAACCCAACAAGGGTTGACATGCCGTAAAATCCCAAAAGATTGAATACCCATCAAAAATGAATAAAATAAAATGTCTTCGGCATAAAATAACCCAGCAAGGGTTGAGATGCCGTAAAACCAACCAGCCAACCAGATAATCAACCAACCAGCCAGCCAACCAAATTTTTCAAAGTGTCCGATCTAAAAAATACTGTGGGGTCTGGATAGCTTTGATTACTCATCAAGCATAAATAAAACAAAACGTCTTCGGCATGAAATAACCCAACAAGGGTTGACATGCCGTAAATTCCAACGAATCACACGTTCTGCAGGGGATACAGTCAGTACAAACGAAGGTTTTAATTTTATAAACCAGGAAACGCCTCGATCTATATAAGGGCCTAAATTTGGAGATTTAAAAAATCTAAGAAAATTAATTATTTTTTAAATTACTTTTAAAGTTAATTAGTTCATTTTTTGCTATATTTAAAAGTTCCTTAAAACGTTTCAGTGCAAATTTGGTCATACCTACGAGTTAAAAATTTAAATAGATTTCTAAAATACACTTTTCTTTGTTTGTTGTGGAAACCAAAAAACATTTTTAGCCCGAGGAATACGAAGTTTTCAAATTGTTTTTTTTTTTAAATCACCTGTTACTTCTGTGAATTATTTATTAGCATCTTGGTAATATTTTCTGGTGAACTCTGCGGAAGTCCATTAAATATTGCTTCTCGTTTGTATTAAAATGAATGTTGCTACAAGATCATTTTTTGGGGAAAGGAGTAATACATCTCTAAAGAAAAAAGCGGGAATATGACACTAAAATATATCCCGCCCTGTCGGCTGGGGCGTTAGAATGTACCGACTGCACCTCTGCAGAGGGGTAAGACTCCCCCAATGGGGCCACCTGTTGGCCGTGTGTGGCGACCCGTGTTGGTAAGGATAGAACCCAGGTGGATGAGCAGTTCATGACTCGCAATACTCCACTTTTGGTCCTATCTTGGGCTAGACGGGCGGTCGGAGAGGCCCCCTCCGATCAATCGGCTAGTCACGTCAAGCCCTAGCACCTATATGATTACCCCAACCCTATTGTCCTTATGGCAATCCCCAACCCCTTTTTATCATATGGGTGCTAGAAGGCGGTGACTGAGGGTCTACATGTCCTGGGAATGACGTTAAACTCTATCTGATGGTGAGGTTCCAGTTTTGGATGTTTGGGGAATATGGAGCACGCCTTCATCACCATTGCTCCCTGGTCCACTCTGATCCGGAGTGGTAGTACCTGTTAGGGTCCCATCTATGGGTTAAATAGAAAAACATGAGTTGATAAACAAAATTGTATTATGCATTAAAAATGAATTAATTTCACAACTTTGTCGGCATTAAATGACCCACCGAGGTTGATATGCCGTAAAACAAAACAAACAAACGAACAAACTAAAATATATCGTGGGTAGAGATCCGTAATGCTTAAGGATGGCACCCTGGTGACTGAGTAGACATACAACTCTCCACTTTGGTCCTTACTTAAGCTAGGCCGACAGTCAGAGTGGCCCTCTGTGATGAATCAGCTGATCACATCAAGTCCTAGCACCTATATGATTGTCCTAACCCTATTGTTGTGAATCCACAGAAAGCGGTATTTGAGGATCTTAGTTTTTTTTGGTTTTCTTTTGTTTTGTTTTACGGCATATCAACCTCAGTGGGTCATTTAATGCCGATAAAGTTTTGAAATAAATCAATTCCTTAATGGATAGTACAATTTTTTTTATAAATACACTTTTCTATTTAACCCATAGATGGGACCCTAATAGGTACTACCACTCCGGGCCAGAGTGGACCAGGGTTGATGAAGGGGTGCTCCACATTCCCCAAACCTCAAAAACTGGAACCTCATCATCAGATAGAATTTAACGTCATTCCCAGGACATGTAGACCCACAGCCACCGCCTTCTAGCACTCATATGATAAAAAGGGTTCGTGCTTGCACCCCCATTTCAGCTGGTCAGATTCAGGAAAAAGGTTTTTAGTGTATTTAAGCATATATTGTTGAGAACAGCCTAGCTGTGCATTACACAAGCAGAAACATAGCAGTATAAAAGCAATTTGACAGTACAGGCAAGCAATAAGCATACACAAGACATCTCAATAGCAAGAAATAATAATAATGATAAAATTAATAATAATAAAACTTCAAACTTCACTTACGATGTATAAGATGCAGGGTGATTTTTTAGCCAAAATTTTGGAAAAAATTAGATCGGGTGAATTTTATTGGACTGAATAAAAACCGGCAAGAAAAGACAAACTAGGATGATCAAGGGCGGAAGATTAAGGAACACGCGTATTAACATATTTCAAGGGTTAACATGCCGTAAAATCCAACCAACCAACCAACCTGTCGGCTGGGGCGTTAGAATGCACCGACCGCACCTCTGCAGAGAGGTAAACAATTTTGATTTTCGATAAAATAAAATTCGCCATGGAATTGAAAATTTCTGATGTGACAAAAATATTGGAACGACCATCCACATCAAAACCAAGTATTTGGTATTCGCATCTATTAAATCAGTAAGTCTACTGTTGGTTTGAATAACAGTAGCTAACTAAGTACCACTCAAGCAGTGTCCAAGACAGTTGGTATATATAGAAATCAAGAATGATCCATTCATGAATTTGGGTGATTTGGGTGATTCCATTCCTTGAGTTCTGATTGGCTGCTTGATTTGAATGACATTGTGGAGTCATATATATATCCTGTCATTCTGCAGTAGACTTTGTGACTATTCGGGTTTGTATTTAAGTTACAACCGTTTGACGCCTTGTCTTCCCAGTTCGACGGTAATTGGAAATTTAATTATTCTTCAGCATCTTTTTTTAAAAATACCGTTTTATTTAATACTAGAAGCGGCTCCCCAGCATCACCTGGGTAGAGGAGGAGGCAAAAAGTGTAATTGCGTAATGGTTAGCAAGTTAGTCTCGCGTATCGGTGGCCCAGTGGTAGAGTCTCTGATCCTGCGTGCTGAGTTCCTGGTTTCGATTTCTGTCGGAGGGAAATCGTAAGTATACATCGCTGATGAGACTTAATAAAGTTGAAACAGCTGTACGATGTTCTCTGTAGAGGGCGATATTTGTCGAGTTCACTTGTAATAATTATTTCCAATAAGTATCGAATTTTATACGATATACGCATTGTAATTGCCTTCAAAGCAAAAAAATATAAATAATAATATACTTTATTCAACAATGCTTCTAAAGCAAATTATCAAATCTTATTATTATGTATATTTTAATTTTTAGATATGCTCGTAAATATAAATCGTATCTTCATTATTTGTGCTCAAAAATCAAGATCTGGTGAGAGTAAATGTGTATATATATCTACTTTGTAGTTGCTTTGTAGTTTCAGTTGGACATACATACATACATACATGCAACTGCCCTGTATATACGTACTAGAAGCGACCACTTAGCATCACCTGGGTAGAGGGAGGACAAAAAAACGTGGTGGAATGTTTAGCAAGTTAGTCTCGCAGATCCATTATTATTTTGTATTCAAGGTGTCTCAAAAAAGTATCGAGATTTTCTGTACTTTTTGACACAACTTGTATTCTGAAAAAATGAACGTTCCATTCATTGTTCATTTCTATCTCGGTAAATACAGCTTCAAACTCGATACTTTTATGACACACCTTGTATTTTAATTTTTTAGATATCTCTGTAAACATAAATCATATCTTTGTAATTTTTGCCCAAAAAGCAAGAACCGGTGATATTTAATGTGTATATATATATTTACTTTGTTGTTAATTGTTTTATTGTTGCAGTTTCACCCGGACATACGCATATACATACATACATACACACTATATAAATGTTAAGAAGATCAACAAAATTCATAAATTAATCCGCCCTGTCGGTGGAACTTTAGAATGCACCGACTGCACCTCTGCAGAGGGGTAAGACTCCCCCAATGGGACCACCTGTTGGTCGTGGGTGATAACACGTGATGTATAAGGATAGAACCCAGGTGGATGAGCAGTTCATGACTTGCAATACTCCCCTTTGGCCCTATCTTGGGCTAGACGGGCGGTCGGAGAGGCCCCCTATGATCAATCGGCTGGTCACGTCAAGCCCTAGCACCTATATGATTTTCCCAACCCTATTGCCCTTATGGCAAGCTCCAACCCCTCATTATCATATGGGTGCTAGAAGGCGGTGGCTGCGGGTCTACATGTCCTGGGAATGACGTTAAACTCTATCTGATGGTGAGGTTCCAGTTTTGGAGGTTTGGGGAATGTGAAGCACCCCTTCATCACCATTGATCCCTGGTCCACTCTGACCCGGAGTGGTAGTACCTGTTAGGGTCCCATCTATGGGTTAAATAGAAAAATGTATTTACAAAAAAATTGTGTATCCATTAAGAATTGATTTATTTCAAAACTTTATCGGCATTAAATGACCCACTGAGGTTGATATGCCATAAAACAAACCAAACCAAACCAGAGTAGCTGGATTAATGCAAGGTCTATTTTTTTTTTACATAGGGTTTTAAATGGGGCATCCCACGAGGATTCAACTAACGATTCAGTAATAATGGATCTGCGAGACCAACTTAAAAAATCCCCTCTCTACCCAGGCGACGCCGGGTAGCCGTAAAGAATTAAGGCGCACTTGGGAACCTTTCAGAGCGCACCGGTTGGAAAATGCAGGTTTAGAGATTTGACTTCTAACCTCTCCCATAAACAGAATTTCCTTCCTTAAGAATAATAAATTAAATTCCACAAGCCCAAGGGGTAGGGGAGGGGGCTCACAGACTTAAGTTAAACTTCACTATTTCCATCATTTTGAATTTTGGTTAATGAAAGATTTTTTAAAATTTTAACTGAAATTTTCTCAGGAAAGAAAAAAAAGAAAAAAAGAAAAAAAAAAAAAAAAAAAAAAAAAAAAAAAGAAAAACAATTTAAAAATTTTTTTGTAAAGTTCAACTGATGTTCTTTCTCCATCAGTGAATAAGGTTCCCGCTAAAATTCTGTCTTCAGGGGGTTAAAATTGATTTTGAAATTTTGAAATGTTTCAGTTTCGTAAAAATGGCGTAACATTTTCGCATGGTTGAAAAGATCAAAAGGATTTTTAAAAAAATCATACAGCCAATGCCAGAATTTAGAGAAATATCTAAAAGTCCTCTAGTCGCAAAAAACCCCCAAAAACTTGTATTTGTTAGGCTTTTCTTTTCAATTCGGTCCAAAACATCGAAAAGGATGTTACAACACTGTAAGCTTCAAACTTTGTGCACACACACACACACACACACACACACCACACACATATATATATATATATATATATATATATATATATATATATAATACAGGGTGGCCAAGAAGTCACTGAGGGTTTGTCAAATGCTGCCATTTTACCATTAATAATTATTTTTTCTATTTCAGATATTGTATATGTTAGGGAGAGTTATCTCCCCCTAACGATTCGAACCGGACTCTCTAAAGAGGAGGAAAAAAAAGACTGCACAGCAGATCAGAACCGAGCAGGTGACACTTGTATCCTCCATGAAGCTAGAACTCTAATCCAAAACCATCCACTGTATTTTCCCTGTCAGTGAGAATAAATAAAACAAGTATTGTTATTGTTAACAATTTCCCTGTTTTTATTATCATTTCTGTTATTCCTACATCTCGGATACAACAGTATAGAAAATACTTTGGAAATTAGTCACGAATAAGTATAGCGTCGAAGAACGTACCCAAATTTGAAAATTGTTTTACCAAAATCAGGGGTCAATTATTTTAACACAAAGAGCCTATCGACGACATTTTCAAGTGAGAGATGGTCCAAGTGACAACACAATTCGAAGCATCGTTCGTCGTTTTGAACAGCAAGGAGCAGTAAAGGATCTTCCGCGAGCTGGGAGACCTCGCAGTGACACAATAAATTAAACCAGGGAAAGAGTGAGGGAAGTCTATAACTCTGCTGGTGAGGCATTATAGGCCGAAATGTACATACAGAGATTGACTTTTTCTCGATTTGTTTACGCCTTACATTTGAATAGATATATTCGCATAATTCATTAATTATCAACTAATTAATTTTCAAATTAGGTATGACTTCAATTAAGCACATATTCTCCCAAATATATATATATATATAAATATATATGTGTGTGTGTGTGTGTGTGTGTCTGTGAGTGTGTGTGTGTGTGTTACAGATTAAAAAGGATATCTTATTCGTCAGTTTATGTAGAGACACGAACTCTATCTGAAAACTCGATTTGTTTACGCCTTACATTTGAATAGATATATTCGCCCAAATTCATTAATTATCAACTAATTAATTTTCAAATTAGGTATGACTTCAATTAAGCACATATTCCCCCAAATATATATATATATATATATATATATATATATATATATATATATATGTTTGTGTGTGTGGTGTGTGTGTGTCTGTGAGTGTGTGTGTGTGTGTTACAGATTAAAAAGGATATCTTATTCGTCAGTTTATGTAAAGACACGAACTCTATCTGAATATCATTGATTTGATAAAGTAGGAATGAAATGAAAATGCAATTTAAATAACATCAAATAAAAAACCACAAGCAATTATTAGCGGAACATTAATGATGCGCATACGTTTAATATTGAGTTGAAAAGATTTCAACAAAGATATCTCATTTATTTTCCTTTTTTAAAAAATTTTTTTTTATATGAATATCAATTGAAAATTCAAAGTCTCATAAAAATTCATTTGCATATTCAAATGAGAAATTTGAAAAAGTTCTTTGATTTTTTATTGGCTAACGTTTTATTTATTTTTTATTTGTTTAATTTTTTTCTTTCTTTTGCTGTGAAAAATGAATACAACTTTTAAATACATTGGGGTTGGAGTTGTTTTTTTTTTCTTTTTTGTTTGTTGTAAAGTGCTGTCCAAATATTAACAAAAGTCCCCTTTTTTTCATTCAGTTTTGTAAAAATGACGTGACTCTCTAGGAGTATTTATTTTCATTTTATTTATTTTATCTTTTGGAACGGATCTGTTCCTGCCACACCCTTATTCAAACCAAGGTCTTTGCTTTACTTCCGTTTTGGCCTTGTAAAGTTAAAAAAAATAAATTGAATATTCTCTTTTTTTTAAGGAGGAGTCGAATGTCTTTTCATTCGTTTTGTACTCCACGCAAAACCTAATTTTATTTTACTTGGATTGTTCAACTCTAAATGTAGCATTGAAGGTTTATTTGAAAGGAGTGATTACGTGTTAGCAGTAATCGTAATATACTTTTCTTCTTCTTATCTTGTTTTCTGGACTGGTATATAATCGTTGAATCTGATGTTGGGTTGAATGGCATTCTCACTGTTTGAGTCTGGAACAACTTGGGATTTGCTTGAAGATATCTTGCCTTGTAATAACAACACAAGGTATTCTTATCTTTTCTCTGGTATTGTATTGTTTTTTTTTGTTGTTTTTTAAAAATCTTTGCTGATTTGAACAAATCATTATTTCGGTTGATATAGCCTCAGTGGGCCGGGTTAGCTCAGTCGGTAGATCGTTCGGCTAGAAACCACAAGGCTCCTAGTTCGATATCGGTCCTCGCCAACTCAGCGTATCAGTAGCACAGGGATCTGTGCGGTAAAGTAAGGGGCTGATGGTAGGTGTGGCGCTCCACCTCAGACGCCGAAAACAATCTCCTTGGTCTAGCGCTATTGAAAAGGGGATAGACTCCCTAGCTGACTGGCTGATACCGACTTTAGGCCGCCCCGACGACTTTACTTTACTTTATAGCACTGCAGACATTGTATATTTTTCATTTTAACACCACTTGTAGGTTAGTATTCACCCAACCCATTTGCCATGGGTAGGATGTGACACAAGATCCCAAGTATGGGGTGAGGATCGAACTGGCAATTCAGTAGTAATGGATCTGTGAGACTAGCTTGCTAACCATTTCACTAAAATGGGATGCCACTTGTAGGTATTTTTTGTAATAAATAAAATATTAAATGTACAAATGAATGTATGTACAAATTAGTTTACCTTGTCGTTCCTTCTGTTGTGTTCAGGGTTAGTATATCGTGGATATACTAATCCTAATATTGGTCCTTGGAGAGTGAAGACTCAACTAAAATATCTTTCCCACCATCCAAGCATACAATAAAACAATAAAATTATCATATTTTGTTTATAGTTGTTGTGCTGGGTGGCATTATCGCTGTTTGAGTCTGGAACAACTTTGGAATCACTGGATGATATCTTGTCTTGTGCTGTTCATAGTTTTTAATAACACGTTCTTCTTTTTTTCCAGGAGCTGATTTATTACCATATTTTGTTTATAGTTAATAAATTAAATCACTAAGTCAAGATTATAAAGAAGGAAAGTATTAAGATTGTGTTGTACATCTCTTCCTCAGTGGAGTGAGGTTGCTAACTTTGAAATCCAGTATTGAAAAATCTAACTCAGTCACTTAATGTGAGTAGTGTGATTTTCCGTGAAACATTGAGTTTCTAAGTCTTTTCAATAGATAAACGTTTGTTTATCTTCTTATTCTGTTATCTTGGCTGGTATATGTTCGTTAAATCTGATGTTGGGCTGAATGGCATTCTCGCTGTTTGAGTCTGGAACAACTTGGGATTTGCTTGAAGATATCTTGCCTTGTGCCGTTCATAGTTTGTAATAACAACACAATATGTTATTGTTTTTCCCGTGATCTGATTTATTTCATCCCCAAATTTCCTTGGGAAACAGGCACGCATCTTGCGTCTGTTCCTTTTCACATCTTCGTCCAAAACTGATCTTACAACCCTCTCTCTTTCTTTTCTGTCACTACCTCTCTCCCACAGCGTAGGAGTAGCACAGGGATATGTGCAGTAAAGTTGGTATATGGTCATTGAATCTGATGTTGGGTTGAATGGCATTCTCGCTATCTGAGTCTTGAATAACTTGGGATTTGCTTATTTCATCTCCAAATTTCCTTGGGGAACAGGCACGCCTCTTGCGTCTGTTCCTTTTCACACCTTCGTCCAAAACTGATCTTACAACCCTCTCTTTTTCTTTCCTCTCACTACCTCTCTCCCACATTTCGCCACTTGGCGAAGCGTGGTAGTAGCACAGGGATCTGAGCGGTAAAGTTGGTATCTGGTCGTTGAAACTGACGTTGGGTTGAATGGCATTCTCGTTGTTTGAGTCTGGAACAACTTGGGATTCGCTTGTGAATACCATCTTGTTTTCTAATTGTCCTTTCCTAAGGTTAAATTAGTTCAACTGTTATATTCCACTTAATCAGTTGGGTATATAACGGGAAGAGAAGATGAGAGAGTGAGAAGATCGGCTCTTACTTCTCTGCTTATTCTACTTCTGTTAAACGTGAGATGCCCATATGTTCATATATTTATGACCGACAGTCAAATTACATTCAGGAGTGGTTATACAGATTTTATGAACATAAAAAAAATCTGTTTTCAACTGACTTAAGAATAATAAAGAAATCCTCATTTTGCATCTGATGATGGGAACGACCAGATAATTTCTTTAGGTTCCCTGAAATAGTCTATAATGCTAAAAATCTAAATCGTCTATGTTTTTCTTGATATATATATATATATATATATATAATATATAATATATATATATATAAGTGAAATAAAATTGAAATTAATCCGACAGTGTCCTACACTTATTGACTACTTATTTAACAGTTGGAACAATTTTGATATTTTAATATACACTTTTTATATAATTATACACTTTTTTAAACTATTGTACACCAGGCTCTTTTGAGTCTTATTATTAACTATAAAACTTCTGATTTTTTTTAAATTAAAAATAAAATTCATTTTATTTTTAAATAAAATTCATTTTATTTTTAATACAGACAGCGCATTTTTTTTTTGAATAATTCCAACTTTTGACTAGCAGCGTTCTGTTTTTGCTAACGGTCATTTCTTCCCGTCTTATTTTTGTTGAAGACCGATCCACGTACGGTCGATGCAGATATTCGAGGGTCCTCACATCATCAGTGAGGAGGGCCGGTGTTGCTTTTTAAACCGTAGAGAGGAAGGCCCCGAAACGGTTTGCACATTCTCTCCTGATGATCCCATGCATTTGTAAACATCTTTTGTTTTTTCAATATATATATATATATATATATATATATATAATATATATATATATATATATATGGGAATAAAAGGCCTTAAATACCATGGGTATCGTGGTTATGGACCCGCCTAGAATCACCTTGTACCAAGAAACTTGGTACCGCACCAAAGTATATATATATATATATCAAGAAAAACATAGACGATTTAGATTTTTAGCATTATAGACTGTGTGTGTGTGTGTGAAGAAAAAGTGGAAGTGAATCCGACAGTATGTAATATTACGAAATATTGAAAAAACACAACTTTATAACGAATAATATTTATTTCGCCTACGCTGCAGTGTTTCGATTGTTTCGATAGATCTTCATCAGGGCTTTCGTTATTTTGAGGAAAAATAATTTTCCTTTATAGTCGATTTTGAAATGTGTGAGAGAAAAAATCGATTTAAAATTGGTGACGAAACGCGGCGTCCGTAGATTTTAAAAACAAAAACAATATATGTGTGTTTGTGTGTGTGTATATATGTGTGTATATAAAAATAAAAATAAATCCTGACAACTGGGAAAAGCTGGCACTGGAGAGAACTGACTGGAGAGTTCATGTGGATGATGGCTGTACCAGTTTTGAGAGTGAAAGAATCGTGCATGAAAACCTAAAGCGTCAACTTCGAAAGGGTTACACCTGTCATATTGGAGAGAACATGGAGGGTTGGAAATGTCTGACATGTGGTCGAGTTTTGCTTTCTAAGGCTGGCTATGTCAATCATAGGAAGTCTCACCTGGGTCAATCCATGCAGATTCCAGGAGCAAACAATGTGTCTTGTGCTATCTGTGGCAAGGTCTGTAAGTCGGCTTCTGGTCTTAAGAGACATATTGTGGTGCATAAGCATCAAATTTTATCATCTGATTCATCTGAATCATCTCATTCAACGGGAAGGAAGTCTTTTCAATGTCATATTTGCATCAAACTTTGTGGATCTGCAGCAGGTTTGATGAGTCATTTGAGGGCTCATGCAAGGAAGGGTTCTGGTGGTGGAGTTGTGAGATTGTGAGGGACGGCAATAATCTGTAAAGATTATGCTATTGCCATATATGTGTGTGCGCGCGTGTGTGTACATGTGTGAGTGTATTTGTGTGTGTGAGAGAGATAGCATTTGGCAGAATAATCTTCCTGATTTAAAACTGCAACTTTCGTCACATGGGAGACGATACAGTTCCGAAATCGATCTACCCTACTGCACACGAACAGTAGCACCGGTGAGAGTTATGTCTTTGAGCCGTAGCAGCTTCGCCATTTTTTAGTTATTCTCATGGCGGTCAGTAGGACTATCTATAGAATTTTTTTTTAGATTAGTTTCTCCAGAGCGTCTCATGTAAGTGGTGACATCTCGTGGCTGATTCGCTCACCAGATCCATCCTCTGCTGATTACTTCGCCTAGGGGATGCCCGAAGGCTCAAATCTCTAAACGTAATCTGTAGACACCTGACGGACTGACAGATATCAGTTGTCATGAAATTGCACCAAAACCAGAAGTAATTAACAGGTGACAGATATTAACTTTCAGGTGTGGCTTCAGGTATGTATAGCAGGGTAGGTCGATTTTTCACTTTTTCAAAATATCAAATTGTCCATCTATGCGCGAAATTGTGTGTTAGTATTTTACTGATACCAAAAATTAGATCTTTTTTCTTGCACCATTGTTTGAGGAAATAGCATCTAAGATGGTCTACTAAAATGCACTAAAAATCCTTGTTTTCGAAAAATTTAGCCTTTAGAAAATGAAAACTTTTAGTGCATTTGTTGTATACCCTTTTCTTACTTCTTTACCCTGGTCG
>CM042162.1:72451723-72456723 GCA_023376005.1 Doryteuthis pealeii | reverse complement strand
AATAGAAACCTACTCGAGTTTCATCGTTAGAATCATCAGGGTTAAATCGACTGAATTAATCGAGTTACCGATTAATTGCAGCTGATCACACGTATGTTCATTGAATAAGATTTTACGTAAAATCTTATTCAATGAACATACGTGTGATCAGCTGCAATTAATCGGTAACTCGATTAATTCAGTCGATTTAACCCTGATGATTCTAACGATGAAACTTATTGATGAGGAGGGCCTCGAATATAGCCAGTTGCAACTCGTTGATGAGGATGTCATATATATATATATATATATATTATATATATATATATATATATATATATATATGTACTACAAGGCAGTGGCTTGGATTCTAAGTGTCCTGCGTATGACGTTAAACTGTATACAGTGGTGAAATTCCAATTCTGGAGCTCAGGAGAGTGTGGAATACACTTTTAACACCATTATTCCCAGGTCCATTGTTGCCCGGTATGGGAACCTCTTAGGGTCTCACCTCTGGGTTAAATAGAAAAAATAAGTTAAAAATTGTGTTTTAAAAAATTGAGTTAAAAATATGTTTGAATACACACCAAGAATGAATTAAAAAAATATATTCAGCATAAAATACCCCAACATGGGTTGACATGCCATAAAATCCAATCAATCAACCTATTGCCCTTAGGGAAAATAACCCGACCCTTTTTATCATATATGTGCTAGAAGGCGATGCCTGAGGGTTTTAGTATTCTATGTATAACGTTAAACAGCATTTAATGTTGAAATTTCAGTTTTAGAGCTATGGGGAGTGTGGAGTACTCCTTTAACGCCATTACTCCCAGGTTCACCCTGAACCAGGGTGGTAGTACCTGTTAGGGTAACGACAATGGGTTAAATAGAAAATAAATATAGGTTAAATAAAAAAAAACGTGTTCTAAAAATATGTTTTAAAAAATTGAGTAGCCATTAAGAATGAATAAAACAAAACGTCTTTGGCATAAAATAACCCAATGGGTTAACAGGCCGTAAAACCAACCAACCAACCAACCACCCAACCGGATGAGTTTGTCATTAAATAAGGCCATACGAAAATTATTTCATGTGCAATTTCATTGATTTTAATCAAGAGTAGGGATATTGGTTTGATCTAAGATTCAAAGTTGAAAGATCCTGTCCACTTTATTCATTGGCTGTAACCTGGCTCACATTTGTGGATGAGAAATGTGCTCACAGCTGACCTACGAAACATAATAATCTTTCTCTGGAAAAGCTTGTGCCATTTAAACACATAGTTGGTTAAAAGTTTCATCTTTACAAGAGTCCCAAAGTTGAATTCTTGATTTTAATCAGACTAACATGCACCAAACGAGAAAATTGATTTGGAGAGAAGAATAATTAAAGTCGTGAGTTTTGAATATATTCCAATATACATTTGAGTATTGAATATGAGTATTGAATATATTCCAATATACATTTGAGTATTGAATATATTCCAATATACATTTACTTTTTCTCTGAATGTTTGAGATGAGGCTTGAAGATTAGTATTATCTGCGTTATTCGGACTATTGTCCCCATCTTCATTGTTACTTGTACAACGTTTCGGCCGATATACCCTCCCAAATACGACAAGAAAGTTCCCGAGTTGGAAAAGAAGGTTCCCGAGTCCGACAAGAAATACCTGAAGAAGGCCGGAGGGTATATCGGCCGAAACATTGTACAAATAACAATGAAGATGGGGACAATGAAGATGGGGACAATGAAGATGGGGACAATAGTCCGAATAACGCAGATAATACATTTACTTATTTGTATTTGGCGCGGACTGTTGTCCTCATCTTTTTTGTGGGATGTATGAATACATTTTTCAAGCCACAGTAATATTGGGCTCTGTTTAGGAAGCAAATAACTCTACACAGTACTATTTGTTTGTATTTATGAGATGACGCTTGGTATGAATAATTTTGATATTTCGGACTATTGTCCTCATCTTTATTGTGGGATGTGTAAATACAATGTTCAGGCCACAGTAAACCTTGGGCTCTGTTTAGAAAGCAAATAACTATACACTACTAATTGTTTGTATTTTATATTTTGTTTTAAAAAGTTATTTTCTTCACCCTTTGGTGTGTGAGGATATCTGTGATCAAAAATTGAAGAAGATAAAGGACTATTCAATAGTTATTTTAAACATTTGGACCATATGACCTTTAGGCACCCCTTTTTAGTCTCGATTAAGAAAGGACATATTTTTCATTTACATCGTCAATATCCGGTTGTTTTAACAGACGATTTTTAGATTTTAAAAAAATTATAAAACTAACCCCTAACCCTAACCCTTAACCCTAACCCCTAATAAACAACCGGATATTGACGGTGTAAATGAAAAACATGTCCTTTCTTAATCGAGATCAAAAAGGGGTGCCAAAGGTAATATGGTCCAAACATTTTGACTTGAATACAAATTTGCTCGCCAAACGAGATCGACTTTGAATAGAACTGAATTTATGAAATGAGGCTTGATATGAATAATTTTGATATTTCGGTCTGTTGTCCTCATCTTAATTATGGTATGTATAAGCACAATGTTCAGGCCACAGTAAAATCATGCTGTGTTTTAATAAAAAGAAAATATCCAAAATCGAGCCTGAGGTTATTGTGGCCTGAAATTTGTGTTTATATACTATAAAGATGAGGACAACAGTCCGAAAAATCAAAATTATTCAAATTCGAATATATTTCGTGGTCCCTTTTGGTTTTTGGCTTGTTTTGTTTTACGGCATATCAACCCAAGGTAATATATATATATATATATATATATATATTATATATATATATATTATACGCTCCCCAATTTTCAGGTTGAGCACTCTGTCTAGAAGGGACTAATTGCGAAAATTCACCGCTTCGGCGAAATGCTAGTCTCACTTGTTTACAAGTTAGAGACCTCTGGTGAGTTTATTTACGGTTTAGGAAATATAGCGATTATTCTGCCTTCTATTCTAGGCAGCTGCTTGTGGACCCATCGGTAAGAGACTTGACGAGTGAAAGTACGTTCGGGTCTCGATCCCGATCAGAGATAGCTGCTGAAAAATAAGTCTAGCTGCACTGATGAGGGGTAAACCCCGAAACGCGCGTCTGCAGATTGCTTTATATATATATATATATATATAATATATAGAGAATAGAGAGAGAGAGAGGGGGGGAAGTGCCACGTCGTAATAAAATGGCATGGACGATTTCTTAATCGTTTTGCATCTATACCCGATAACTTGTAGTTTGTAGTTTGGATTTGAAATAATTTTTTGTGACATCAGTCCAGGAATTTTATTTTACATCAGTCCAGGATTTTATTTTTGACATACCTCATATCAACTCCTTATGGAATATCTAATGCCATCACAGGATTCATTACTAATTGCTCCATTATAAACATAATTATATTTTTCCATATTCATCGCATTTTTATTGCACTTCAGTCGATGCGCATTTTGTTAATTCTCTGAAGTTGCATCTCCAGCTTCCCACACACGCTTAGGTTTGGTTTGGTTTGGTTTGTACGGCATATCGACCTCAGTGGGTTATTTAATGCCGACAAAGTTGTGAAATAAATTCATTCTTAATGCATAATACAATTTTGTTTATAAACTCATATTTTTCTATTTAACCCATAGATGGGACCCTAACAGGTACTACCACTCCGGGTCAGAGTGGACCAGGAAGCAATGGTGATGAATGGGGTGCTCCACATTCCCCAAACCTCCAAAACTGGAACCTCACCATCAGATAGAGTTTAACGTCATTCCCAGGACATGTAGATCCTCAGTCACCGCCTTCTAGCACCCATATGATAAAAAAGGGGTTGGGGCTTGCCATAAGGGCAATAGGGTTGGGAAAATCATATAGTTACTAGGGCTTAACGTGACTATCTGATTGATCGGAGGGGGCCTCTCCGACCGCCCGTCTAGCCGGGCCAAAATGGAATATTGCATGTCATGAACTGCTCATCCACCTGGGTTCTATCCTTAAGCATCACGGGTCGCCACCCACGGCCAACAGGTGGCCCCATTGGGGGAGTCTTACCCCTCTGCAGAGGTGCAGTCGGTGCATTCTAACGTCCCAGTGGACAGGGCGGGCAAATCATTTGTATTAGTTCGAAATACTTGAAGATATATAATTACTAGTATTAGATTAGAATACTTGAAACCATATAATATTAGTATTAGATATTGAAACCTATAATTATTAGTATTAGATAGGAATACTTGAAACCATATAATTATTAGTATTAGATATAGAATACTTGAAAGAAACCATATAATTATTAGTATAGATTACTTGAAACCATATAATTATTAGATATAATACTTGAAACCATATATTATTAGTATTAGATAGGAATACTTGAAACCATATAATTATTAGTATTAGATAGGAATACTTGAAAACCATAAATTATTAGTATTAGATAGAATACTTGAAACCATATAATTATAGTATTAGATAGGAATACTTGAAACCATATAATTATTAGTATTAGATAGGAATACTTGAAACCATACAATTATTAGTATTAGATAGGAATACTTGAAACCATATAATTATTAGTATTAGTAGATACTTGAAACCATATGAAACCATATAATTATTAGTATTAGATAGGAATACTTGAAACCATACAATTATTAGTATTAGATAGGAATACTTGAAACCATATTAATTATTAGTATTGATAGTACTTGAACCATATAATTATTAGTATTAGATAGGAATACTTGAAACCATATAATTATTAGTATTAGATAGGAATACTTGAAACCATATAATTATTAGTATTAGATAGGAATACTTGAAACCATATAATTATTAGTATTAGATAGGAATACTTGAAACCATTAATTATTAGTATTAGATAGGAATACTTGAAACCATATAATTATTAGTATTAGATAGGAATACTTGAAAACCATATAATTATTAGAAACCATATAATTATTAGTATTAGATAGGAATACTTGAAAACCATA
>CM042162.1:72424223-72446723 GCA_023376005.1 Doryteuthis pealeii | reverse complement strand
AGGTCACTAAGAGGAATATAGACACCTACTGCTTAACAAAACGAAGAATCTTGCTAAGTCCGTTTGGTGTGGAGTAGGACGCTTGACTGTCAATATGACAGACAGGTTCGAATCACACACGGGGCGGTCTTCGTATCTAAGCTGCTGATGAGGCCTAATAGGCCGAAATGTACATACAGAGATTGATTTTTCTCGATTTGTTTAGCCTTACATTTAAATAGGTAAATCCCGCCTAATTTTTAATGAATTTACTTTCAAAAATAGGTTCGACTTCAATTAAGCACATATTCTCCCACACATATATAATATATATATATATATTATATATGTGTGTTGTGTGTGTGTGTGTGTGTGTGTCCAAATGTTCATATGATATCTATCTGTCTATCAATTTTCCAAATATGACCATAGCTATCTCTTCATATCATTTATCTTTAAATATCCGTCTTCCCACACTTTAAATCTGACGATTAGCTAAGCTGATATTAAATGACATGAACACACAAGATGTCCTATTTAAAAAAATTGACATCGAAAAATGAAAAAATTCTAGAAAAGAAAAAATGTTATTCATGTACTCAGAATCAATTTCTCAGTTGACGAATTGATTGTCGACCCGAAGGTCATTACCCCCATCTCTTTCTTTCTTTCTTTCTTTCTTTCTTTCTTTCTTTCTTTCTTTCTTTCCCTGACTCCCTCTCCCTCCCTCTCTCTATATCTCTTTCTTTCTCTCTCTCTCTTTCTTTGTTCTTTCTTTCTCTGTCCCTCTCCCTCCCTCCCTCTCTCTATATCTCTTTCTTCTCTCTCTCTCTCTCTCTTTCTTTGTTCTTTCTTTCTCTGTCTCCCTCTCCCTCCCTCTCTCTATATCTCTTTCTTTCTTTCTTTTTTTCTTTCTTTCTTTCTTTCTTTCTTTCTTTCTCTTCTCCCTCTCCCTCCATATCTCTCTATCTCTTTCTTTCTTTCTTTCGTTCTCTGTCTCCCTCTCCGCCCCTCTCTCTGTCTCTCTTTCTTTCTCTGTCTCTCTTTCTGTCTTTCTTTCTCTCTCTCTCACTCTTTCTTTCTTTCTTTCTTTCTTTCTTTCTCTGTCTCCCTCTCCGTCTCTCTCTCTATATATATCTTTCTTTCTTTCTCTGTCTCTCTTTCTTTCTTTCTTTCTTTCTTTCTTTCTTTCTGTCTCTCTTTCTCTCTCACTTGCTTTCTTTCATTCTCTCCCATTCTCGCTCTCCCTCTCCACGCCCCTCCCTCTCCCACTCCATCTCTCTCGCCCCCTCAATTTATCTTCCCCCCCTCTCTCTCCCCCTCTCTCCCTCTTATTTTTTTCATCATTTCCTTAATTGGATTCGGAATATGTTTCCCGCGCTCTGTTGATTATTTGCTTTTCAATTTGCATATTCATAACGCCACAATAACTCATTGATTTCAACATTATAAATATATATATATATATATATATATATATATATATATATATATGTGTGTGTGTGTGTGTGTGTGTGTGTGTGTGATTGAGAATAGAGGAACGTGTGGATATAAAAACACAGACAGCATAAACTCAATTGATATTTCGCCTCATTATTGGATGTGTATCAATTGAATTTATTCTGTCTGTGCTGTATATCCGCACTTTCCTATATTCTCAACCACATTTTGTCCTTCACACCTCAAATACATATGGTAGGTGTGGCGCTCCACCTCTGACGCTAAAAAACAATCTCCTTGGTCTAGCGCTTGTGAAAAGGAGATAGACTCCCTCGCTGATTGGCTGATACCAACTTTAGGCCACCCCGACGACTTCACTTTTATACAGAATTTTAAAAACAGATATATCTAATGTTTTCAGAATTTTCTAGTAATTGAGTGTGGTGATGTCACAAAAATTCCAGATGGTGTTTGAATAGTTTCGAATGACAGTAATTTTAAATTAAATGTTGGTGACCGGTTTTTGAGGCATTGAATTTTCTAAGCGTGTCTATGTACATTCAGACTTGATATTCATTAAATTTTTAAATCTAAAAAAAACAAAAAAACACGATGCCGTTTCACTGAATTAGCGTCGGACTATAAATAATAAGCTGACACATTCCAAGATGGCGTCCGATTATCGTCTGCCAGTCAGCACTTTGCTACAGTGACTATAAAAACAAGGTCACTTTATTAAATTTCTCGAAGAACATATTGTATATCAATTTACCAGGTTATTTAAACTTCTAAATTACTTTTACAACTTTATATCTTTTTTCTAAAAGACACACTTTGAATTTATTGTAATATTTAATACTTTGAATTTTTTTGTAATATTAATACTTTTAATTTATTGTAATTTAATACTTTGAATTTTAATATTTAATACTTTGAATTTATTTGTATATTTGATACTTTGAATTTATTTGTATATAATACTTTGAATTTATTTGTAATATTTATAATACTTTGAATTATTGTAATATTTATTTGAATTTATTGTAATATCTAATACTTTGAATATTTAATATATGATACTTTGAATTTATTTGTAATATTTAATACTTGAATTTATCTGTAATATTTATATTTGAATTTATTTGTAATATTCAATACTTTGAATTTATTTGTAATATTTAATACTTTGAATTTATTTGTAATATCTAATACTTTGAATTTATTTGTAATATATGATACTTTGAATTTATTTGTAATATTTAATACTTTTAATTTATGTAATATTTAATACTTTGAATTATTTGTAATATTCAATACTTTGAATTTATTTGTAATATTTAATACTTTGAATTTATTTGTAATACTTTGAATTATTTGTAAATTTAATACTTTGATTATTTGTAATATTAATACTTTGAATTTATTTGTAATATTTAATACTTTGAATTTATTTGATATTGATACTTTGAATTTATTTTATATTTAATTTGAATATCTTAATATTTAATACTTTGAATTATTTTAATATTTAATACTTTGAATTTATTTGTAATATCTAATACTTTGAATTATTTGTAATATATGATACTTTGAATTTATTGTAATATTTAATACTTTGAATTTATCTGTAATATTTAATACTTTGAATTTATTTGTAATATTCAATACTTTGATTTATTTGTTTATTTGTAATATTTGATTTATTGAATACTTTGAATTTATTTAATATATGATACTTTGAATTTATTTGTAATATATGATACTTTGAATTTATTTGTAATATTTTTACTTTGAATTTATTTGTAATATTTAATACTTTGAACTTTGAATTTATTTGTAATATTTATTAATTTATTTTGAATTTATTTGTATATGATACTTTGAATTTATTGTAATATTTATACTTTATTTGTATATTTATACTTTGAATATTTGTAATATTTAATACTTTGAATTTATTTGTAATATTTAATACTTTGAATTTATTTGTAATATAATACTTTGAATTTATTTGTAATATTATTTGAATACTACTTGAATTTATTTGTAATATTAATACTTTGAATTTATTTGTAATATTTAATACTTTGAATTTATTGTAATATTTAATACTTTGAATTTAAATATTGTAATATTTATACTTTGAATTTATTTGTAATATTTATATTTATTTGTAATATTTAATACTTTGAATTTATTTGTAATATTTAATACTTTGAATTTATTTGTAATATCTAATACTTTGAATTTATTTGTAATATATGATACTTTGAATTTATTTGTAATATTTAATACTTTGAATTTATTTGTCATATTTATACTTTGAATTTATTTGTATATTAATACTTTGAATTTATTTGTAATATTAATACTTTGAATTTTTTGTCATATTTAATACTTTGAATTTATTTGTGAATATTTGTAATAATACTTTGAATTTATTTGTCATATTTAATACTTTGAATTTTGTCATATAATACTTTGAATTTATGTAATATTCAATACTTTGAATTATTTGTATATTTAATACTTTTTATTTATTATTAATACTTTGAATTTATTTATAATATTTAATACTTAGAATTTATTTGTAATATCTAATACTTTGAATTTATTTGTAATATTTAATACTTTGAATTTATTTGTCATATTTAATACTTTGAATTTATTTGTCATATTTAATACTTTGAATTTATTTGTAATATTTAATACTTTGAATTTATTTGTCATATTTAATACTTTGAATTTATTTGTAATATCTAATACTTTGAATTTAGTTTAGGTTTCGTTTTTTTTTAAAGTCCGTGTACTTAACTAAACTAAACCTAATAAATAAATCTATATATTAATACTTGTGTTCCTTAAATTGTACGTCCGTTATAATCTTGCAACACCCTCTGGTTAAAAAAATGAGACAGTCCAAATCGTCCAAAATGAAATGCAAAAATGTAAATCCTGATTGTCTAGTGATGCTTATCCGCCAAATACTTATTGCTTATGAGTATCGTCACCTCAGCTAAATAAGGGACCATTCCGTTTTTTATTATAAAGAAAGAAAGGGAAGAAAAAGGACATGCTACACAAAAATATAAGAAAGAAAGAAAGAAAGAAAGAAAAAGAGTAGGAGAAAGATAAAGAGAGGCAGTAAGCGGGTGGAAGCGATAACGCTTATCTGTTTCAATCGAACACAATGAAAATATGAAAACAAGGAAAGAAAGACAGAAACTAGTGAGAGAGTTAAATAGAGTTTATTGTAATTTTCACGCATTGAATTATTTGCAATAGCTCTTAAGTGAATATATCAAAATTATAATAATTGAGTTATTATACTGTGGTATATCCACAGGAAATTAGTCTTGGTTTGTCATAATAACAATTACGCCCAGAAAAATCATACAGATGCTTTGGGTTATAGGTGCCCAAACGATTGATTGGAGGGGGCCTCTCTGCCCGCTCGTTTGGCCTATAATCACATATAGTTATAAAATTTATAAATATATTTTCTAAAAGAAAGATGATCCTTCTTACTATCTCAATCGCATATACCTCATAAAGATATTCTTTTAAACAAAGACAAGTTTCCATAAATTCTTGATTCGTTTCGTTCCATGTTCTCGACTCAACAAAACCTAATGAATAACAGATATCATAAAATAGATATTATTTTGATAATCAATTATTTATTGGTTTTGATGGCATATCAATACATATAGGGTTATTTTATGCATAGAAGTTAGGAAAATCGCGCCCATTGTACACTTTTCCTTTACATTTCTATGTGTTGTTTCATGAGAGATTTTTGGCACAGGGTCATATTGAATATGGATAATTTTTAAGCAGATCTATTTGGTCCACATTTGGAACTCTAACAGTTACTAAAACTCTGGCTCAGAGTGGATCTGGGAGTTATTGGCATTTCAGTCTCAGAAGACTATAATATAGTTTTTGTGCCTCTGAAGTTACAGCGCCTCCTGTGACTGTAAAGTCCAATGTTCGAAAAACATTCTCGACCACAGATTTTGCATTTGAAGGCTGCCCCTGAAGATGTTGATGTGTCGATGCTTTGTTGCCGCTGCTTTCTTCTGGACCTCTTAGCTTCATGGTGTTGCGCCAGGGTACCTTCAGACATGAACAGTCCTCTATAGAAAGCCTGCCACCATCGAGGGTGGTGCTGAGCCAAATTTTTCTAGCTGGGAGTGACAATGCCAAAGCACCCGAGATTATTCTTGCAGACATCCTAGAAATGCAGCAGTGAGCGACCAATCTGTCTCTTCCCAGACGAAAGCTCTGCATAAAGAGTATCCTTCGTTATTCGCCCATCATCCATTCTGGAAGTAATGGCAATAAATAGGTATTCTATACTCTGCAGATATTCAGAAGTGAAGCCTCACCATTAGATTCAGTTTACTGTCAATCTCAGTACACTCCTTGGTAAAACTTGCAAATCATACTCAAAATGACACAGAAAAAAACAGAACCCACAAATCTTGTAATAAAACTGTTAATTTTAACTATGGGGTTTAGGGTTAGGGTTAGGGTTTAGGGTTAGGGTTTAGGGTTTAGGGTTAGAGTTAGGGTTGGGGTTTAGGGTTAGTTTAATGGTAAAATAAATAAATAATTTGTAATAAAAATATAAATGTAATAAAACTGTTAATTTTAACTAGGGGTTTAGGTTAGGGTTTAGAGTTTAGGGTTAGGGTTAGGGTTGATGTTTAGGGTTAGTTTAATGGGAAAATAAATACATAATTTGGGTTCTGTTTTTGACCCAGAAAAAACAGAACCCACAAATTTTGTAATAAAACTGTTAATTTTAACTAGGGGTTTTAGGGTTAGGGTTTAAAAGTTAGGGTCAAGGTTAGGGTTGGGGTTTAGGGTTAGTTTAATGGGAAAATAAATGAATAATTTGGGTTGTGTTTTTTTTCTGGGTCACCCTGTAATATCATGGGATTTTTATTATGATTTGCAAGTTTTACCCACTTCTTTTAGATGGAGGGTCTTACCCATCTGAAGGGGGATACAGCCAGCATAATCTAAGCCCCGCGGACATTGGGAATATTGTTTTGAAGAAATTCCATAAGTAGAAGGGAAAAAAAAAAACACTTGTCTCGTTAATAATTTTTATTTGTCGGACTGCTGTTCTCATCTTTATTGTGGTATGTGTAAACACAACTTTCAGGCCGCTGTATCCTCGGGCCTTTTTCAGGTGCTACCTGTTTACCTTAGACGACAGACATCATCAAATCATAACCTTGAGTTCAAGCGTGGTTTCGGAGCTTTAATATCGTTACCACAATTCAAGGTGTTCCTAGCAGCATAAAATGCAGTCCAAAAAATTTTAATTTTTCATATCAAACTTCATCTAAAAAATACAGATAAATAATTTGTATTGTTCTCATTAACTTTTACCCAGCGTAGATGAAAACCCGAAACCCTTTTTATCATATAGTTGCTAGAAGGTGGTGGCTGAGGGGTTTCATGTCCTGGGAATTAAACTCTATCTGGTGGTGAGGTTCTAGTTCTGGAGATCTGGGGAATGTGGAGCACCCCTTCATTACCATTGCTTCTAGGTCCACTCTGACCCGGAGGGGTAGTACCTGTTAGGGTCCCATCTATGGGTTAAATAGAAAAATATTATTTTTTAAAATTGAGTATACATTAAAATAAATTTATCTAAAATCTTTGCCAGGTTAAATAAACTTACTTTCTTATAAAGTCAGAAGGTTGGTTGGTTGGTTCGTTGATTGGTCGGTCGGTTGGGTTTTACAGCATTTCAACTATAAAAATGCATTGGACAATGATTTTTACAATAAAAATGCATTGGACAATGATTTATTACTATAAAAATGCATTGCAAATGATTTTTACTACAAAAATGCATTGGACAATGATTTATTACTATAAAAATGCATTAGATAATGATTTCTACTATAAAATGCATTGGACAATTATTTTTACTATGAAAATGCATTGGACGATGAATTTTACTATGAAAATGCATTGGACAAGGATTTCTACAATAA
Source organism: Doryteuthis pealeii (assembly GCA_023376005.1). Taxonomy (NCBI): domain Eukaryota; kingdom Metazoa; phylum Mollusca; class Cephalopoda; order Myopsida; family Loliginidae; genus Doryteuthis; species Doryteuthis pealeii. The sequence continues at coordinate 72,439,284 of CM042162.1, read as the reverse complement.
AAATGCATTGAACAATGATTTTTACTATAAAAATTCATTGGACCATGATTTTTTACTATAAAAATGCATTGGAAATGATTTCTACAATAAAAATGCATTGGACAATGAATTTCACTGCGTCTGCATTTAGTCAAAATTAATATCTCTCTTTTTCCTTCGTAAAGACACCACTGAGGTTGATATGCCATAAAACAAAACAAACCAAACCAAACCCAGCGTAGATTATTACATAAGCTAGTATGTATATGTATGTCTTTTACGGATAATCCAACGAAATATCGTAAAGTTACTTTTCTGTAAAAAGAAGCATATTTGAAAAGAATTTTAGGTTGAGGTATTTGAAATGTCAGAGAGTATGGATGAATGAAGAAATAAAAAAAAAATGCCTTTGGTGTCTTTTCGAAGGAAAAGAAGAGATATTTGGCGCTAAATTTCTTTTCATTTATGTGCGTGGCAACTTTTTCTTTTTATGATTCATTCTCAATAGAGTCTTTAAAAATAGTCTACATCGCACTGACAAGACACAAGTGGCAGTTCAAGTAAATAGTAAAAATTTAACAACCTATATAAACTTACCTTCTTATAAAGTCGGACGGTTTGTTGGTAGGTTGGGTTTTACGGCATTTCAACTATAAAAATACATTGGACGATGAATTTTACTACAAAAATGCATTGGACAATGATTTCTACTATAAAGCATTAATGATACTATAAAATGCTTGAACAATGATTTTTATTATAAAAATGTATTGGACAATGATTTTACTACAAATGCATTGGACAATGATTTCTACTATAAAAATGCATTGGACAATGATTTTATTATAAAAATGCATTGGACAATAATTTTTACTACAAAAATGCATTGGAAAATGATTTCTACTATAAAAATGCACTGGACAATGAATTTTACAATAAAAATGCATTGGAAATGATTTTTATTACAAAAATGCATTGGACAATGATTTCAACTATAAAACTGCATTGGACGATGAATTTTACTACAAAATTGCATTGGACAATGAATTTTACTATAAAAATACATTGGAAATGATTTTTACTACAAAAATGCATTGGACGATGATTTTTACTATAAAAATGCATTGGACAATGAATTTTACTATAAAAATACATTGGAAATGATTTTTACTACAAAAATGCATTGGACGATGATTTTTACTATAAAAATGCATTGGAAATTATTTTTACTATAGAAATGCATTGGAAATGATTTTCACTACAAAAATGCATTGGATAATTTCTCCTATAAAAATGCATTGTAAATGGTTTTTACTATAAAAATGCATTGGACAATGATTTCTACTATAAAAATGCATTGGAAAACGAATTTTCCTATAAAAATTAATTGGACAATAAATTTTACTACAAAAATGCATTGTAAATGATTTTTACTATAAAAATGCATTGGAAATGATTTTTACTATAAAAAGGCATTGGACAATGAATTTTCCTATAAAAACTAATTGGACAATGAATTTTACTACAAAAATGCATTGGACAATGATTTCTACTATAAAAATGCATTGGAAATTGAATTTTCCTATAAAAATTAATTGGACAATGAATTTTTATTTGATTTTTATATAAAAATGCATTGGAAATGATTTTTACTATAAAAATGCATTGGAAATGATTTTTACTATAAAAATGCATTGGACAATGAATTTTCCTATAAAAACTAATTGGACAATGAATTTTACTACAAAATGCATGGACAATGATTTCTACTATAAAAATGCATTGGAAAATGAATTTTCCTATAAAAATTAATTGGACAATGAATTTTACTATAAAAATGCATTGGAAATGATTTTTACTATAAAAATGCATTGGAAATGATTTTTACGCTAGCAGAAAATATGCAACTACGTCATAATATAATCTAAATGGTAGCAGCAGCAGCATCAGCAGCAGCATCAGCAGCAGCAGCAGCAGAAGTTGTCTCCAAATGAACAGAGGAGAGTAAATTATTTCCAACACGTTCGATAAATTAACTCTCAACGTTTTTTTTTTTCGCTTTTTTGTGTTATCTGTTTATTAAAACAAACATAAAACAGACAGAGAATTAAATATACCCAGTAAATGATCACGTTGTCTGGCAAGAAGAACAGTTTGACAAAAAAAAAAATGAAGATGAATGAAGACGAAAGAAAAAAAAAGGTAAAAACTATTAAATGACATAATATGTCAAAAGTCAAAATATTCGTAAGGACAGAATAGATTATCTCGAAAAAGTAATTTCAATTTTAAAAGCTGATTAATTTGTGGAAACATTTTTCGGTAGGTAATTATTCTAGAAAAATAGAAAGAATTATTTAAGAATGTAAGTATTTAGATAAGACATTATTTTATATGTGAAAAATTATTAAGGGAATGGTGATCCTCTTTCACCGTACACCAGCAGCAGCATGGGGGGATTTAAATAAAATTAAAATTAAATTAGAATTAAATAAATAAATAAAAAGTTCTGAGTGTCTGGACTCTGGCGTCCAGAGTTAACGGTCTGATCAAAATAAAAGTCTCCATCTATACTTCGAAAGAGTTGTGTCTTTTTATTTCTCTTCGTCTCATCATTTCATATTCCCTATAAACCCTTAGGTTCACATGATGCCCACTATAAAAGAGGGGTTTTCGAAGAATTCGGCCTCTTTTTGCATCTAGCATTGGCTAGCTACACTTGTTCCGTATTGTTAAATGCCCCCAGATGGTGACGAATCGGAACCCTCACCTCGTTAGAAGCTGGAGCAACAAACTCACACCTAAAACCCATTCTGCAGGGCTCAGCAGGTTATGAGGAACAGAACTCGAGGATTTCAGCTAAGTTCCGCAGGCTTTTTTTTATTATCTGCAACCAACCCTTTAACTACATTCAATTCTCCTTAAACTATCTTTTACCAACCAAACACATTGAACTCTTTGTATTCCCTTTGGACTCTATGAACATTCTTTAAAACTCGTTTGGTTGTTTCATTTTATGTATATTGATACCCCTGTTTGATATTTATTTTATGTTTTACATGTAAAGTAAATATTTTGTTCTATAAAAAGTCGTTTGTCTCCTTTCTTCAAAAGCAGCACCCATCTCCTCACTGCGTTCGAAGTACGGTTTATACTCTTACAAAACGTAGGGTTTAAACAGTGCTTTTCCGGTGACAAAAATCTCCACATATATTAAAGCAAAATAGTGATAGAAATGAAGATTATATTACGCCAATGTTCTAGATGCAGAGGGTTTGTCTACCCTGAATATCATCATTTGTAAAAATACGTTAATATCGGCAAATTAAGATTTTACAAATTTTGAACTGGTTTAATTATTACAAAAATACTGAAATAGAAAAGAAGACTGTGTTGCGCCAATGATCTATATGGAGAGGGTTTGTCTGCCTTGAATATCATCATTTGTAAAAATACGTTAATAACGGCAAATTAGGATTTTACAAATTTTGAACGGGTTTAATTATTACAAAAAATACTGAAATAGAAAAGAAGACTGTGTTGCGCCAATGATCTATATGGAGAGGGTTTGTCTGCCTTGAATATCATCATTTGTAAAAATACGTTAATATCGGCAAATTAGGATTTTACAAATTTTGATCAGGTTTATTTATAAAAACAAATACTGAAATTGACTAAAGCTAATTAGCAGTTGGGGTTAATTGACTGAGGCTAAGTTGTTGGTGTTAATTGTTTGGCACAAGGCTAAAAATAATGAGCAAATAGTTTAATTCAAATTCCCTGTAATTGTAATTGGTAGTTATTGTTCTTTACTGGTTACTTCTTGTTTTAAAATAATTCTACTGCCTAAGGCCAAACAATGATAGAAAAGAAGATTGTGTTGCGCCAATGATCTCTATGGGAAGGGTTTGTCTGCCTTGAATATCAGCATTTGTAAAGATACGTTAATATCGGCGAATTGAGATTTTACATGCTTTTTACATATTGAACTCAGTTAAATAATAGACCATTCCGTTTTTATTATAAAAGGAAGAAAAAGGACATGCCACTCAGAACAAATACAATAAGAAAGAAAGAAAGAAAGAAAGAAAGAAAGAGAGTAGGAGAAAGATAGATGGGGAGAGAGGGTGAGTGCACGGAAGCGATAACGCTGATCTGTTTCAATTAAAAATGTAAAGATGAAAAGAAGGAAAGAAAAAAGAAAAAAAAGTGTGTGTGTGTGTGTGTGTGTGTGTGTGAGAAGAGAGAGAGAGAGAGAGAGAGAGAAGAGAGAGAGAGAGAGTTAAATCAAGATTATCATACTTTTTTACATATTGAAGAAATATAGCAATAGCTCTTAAGTAAACATATCAAACGTTGTAATAATTGAATTATCATACTGTAGTATATCCACAGGTCCTGCTAGTTTGTCAATATAACGGTAATTTGAGATTTTACAAATTTTGAACTGGTTTACTTGTGATAACAAATTCTGAAATTGACTAAAACTAATTAGTGTTAATTATCTTCTTGGAGATTTTAAGTTGAATTGTTTATTTTGGATTGGATGCAATTGAGCAAATTATTCAAAATGGCGTTGATGTGTGTGTGTGTGTAGGGGGGGTAAGGGCACTTGTTATTCCAATTCCAATTCTGACCAATAAAAATAGTTTCAATTAGAAACCATTACCTAGATATTCATTAGTGATAAATTGAGACAATAATGAAATGTGACATTGAAAATAGATCAATTAATTCATTCTAATTTTGATAGGTGATCGATTTCCAAACAGAACATCATTCCCTAACCCCCAACCCTAACATCTATCCTCTTTATCTGTTAAGGGAAATTTCAACTAGTCACATTGAAATCACATTAAAGTGGCAACTATTTAAATATTCAGTCACGATACCTATTGTCCTGTATATCACGCGAAAATGCATTCGGTGGTGAGGCTACAATTCTGGAATTCTGAAGAGTATGGAGTTGCTCCTTCGTTGTCATTACTCCCAGTTCCACCCTGGAGCGGAATGGTAATACCCATCTATGGATGAAATAGATCTGCTTTTAGAAACTAATTCTTAGTAGTAGGGAAACTCTAAAACTCACATTACAGACAAAAGTATGTTACCACTTTTCGTGAACCCCACCAAATTTGGAGAGCTAAAAATCGACATAACTCTGTCAATTTTTGGAATTGGAAGCTCATATTTGGGGGATTTTCTAACATAAACATAGTCCACATATGGAAAAAATTTCTGAAAAATTGAAGTGAGTGGGTGACAATTTTACTTTTTTCTGTTTGATTTGACATGGAATTACCCTAAGTATATAGTGTTTTACTATTTAAAATGATGTATACTCCCTTTAAATCGCCGAGGACTTGTTCATATAAGTAGTATACCTATGTGCCCGTGATTGGATACAGGTGTACTTGTATTCTGTACTTAGACTATCAAGAACATGCGCCCTCCAGCCGTAAGCATTTAAGTTTAAGAGGGATAGTAAAATGAAGAGAGAGAGAGAGAGAGAGAGAGAGAGAGAGAGAGAGAGAGAGAGAGAGAGAGAGAGACAGACAGACAGACAGACAGACAGACAGACAGAATTGGACTCATAGTGGATAAAGGTGTCAGGTTAAGACAGTTCTAAGTGACAGTTATCTCTAGACTGCAGATTCAATCCTGGTCAGGGGCAGCAGTAACATGGAATAATGATTAACACAGCTTAACACCAGTACCCCAGCTATGGCTAGCGGAATGAGAACAGGATACCCCCGTGAACTGAATAAAGGGTTTGGTTCAAAGTTCTGTGATGGCTCCCGAATACGACAAGAACGTTCCTGTAGTATATTAAATTAAAAAAAATTAACGAAATAAAATAACACCAAGTAATCAATAAAACCAAGTAATTATTTATCAAAACCCGTTTTGTTAAAACCAGTATGCAAATTATACACACCATATATTATGTAAACCTTTATTTCTTAGTGATATATAAGACACATTGTAGGATATTAAACGCACTAATAACATAAAATTCTATTAGTAATATTTACCTTATTGTGAGATTTTTATTGGATTAAAAAGAAAATAAATTAAACAAACACATTTTCTAACATTGCAATTCAATAGGAAAAAGAAAATTGGTTCAAACTTACGAGTTAAGGGTAATTAAAAAAAAAGGATTTTAAGTGTAGGTATTTACCTACCTCCGTTCGCCACGGGTAGGATGTGACACAGTCGCAAGTATAAGGCGTCCACTGAGGATCGACATCGCTATTCAGTAGTAATGTATTTGCGAGACTAGCTTGCTAACAATTACACTATGATGGGACGCTCTTATTCTTTAGACAAACTGTTCGCAACGCGTAGGATGTGACACACCATCACAAATAAGAATTCAACAAGGATCAAATTCATTATTCAGTATTAATGGATCGGTGAGACTATCTTGCTCACCATTACACACTGATAGGATTCTCTTTTTCAAAACTTTTTTATCATGTGTAGGATGTGTCATATATAAGGGGCATACAGCATTAAATAAAAAAATAACCATTACACCTCAATGGGACACCATCATTATTTACCCAACACGTTCGGCATAGGTAGGATGTGACACAAAGTTACAGGTATGGGGGATACAGCGTGGATTGAACTCGTCATGCAATAATAATGGATCATTGTATTATGTGAATTCTTACCAATTCCTTTTTAATATGATGAGAATTTGGTAAATCATTTTCCTCTCTTACTCCTCTTTTCTCTTTCAATCAATGGTTTTCTTCACAATCATCTTACTCCGGTCATGGACCGGCCATTTCTGCTAGTATATATATATATATATATATATATATATATATATATATATATATATATATATATATATATATATATATATAAAGATAAATCTAATGAGTCAGACAAACCTACTAAAAAGTTTTGCTTAATGCTCTTCAATGCTAATGCTTTAATGCTAAGATCTTAGCCCTGAAGAGCATTAGGCGAAACTTTTAGTAGGTTCGTCTGACTCATTAGATTTATCTTTATTATTTGCTCTACTTAGGTATTGAGCACTTTTTACTTATTAGCTTTAGTCTCCTGACGGGTTTGTATGTATATATATATATATATATATATATATATATATATATATATATATATATATATATATATATATATATATATATATAATATATATATGCATATAAATTGTTTTTTTCTTTTGGCCAAGATATTGTACTAATAGATTATTTTTTGTTGGTACGATTATCTTGGTCTTTTCTTTTTTACAAATTTTTTTTCTTCCCGGTTGATGTTTGGTAGTATATTTCTACAATCAAACTATTTGTTGTTTTTTTTCTGACCGCGAGGATTTACCAAGTTTGGTATATTAAATTATATATATATATATATATATATATATATATATTATATATATATATATACATCTTCTTCTGAAAGCATTATCTTCTTCATGCTGCCGAACAATATCCGATAAATCTAAAATTTATTTTGCTCTAGATTTCATTACGCACTTGTCAGCTTTGTTCTTCTCTCGAACAAGTAATCACTTTTTACATTCAGCGAATCTATACAATTATAGATATGTAAAGTTAATGTTACATTGCCAGGAAAAGAAACAAATGAAAAAATAGACGTTGTATTAAAAGAAAAGCATCTGTCGCGTTAATAAACGATAACATTCGTTTATATATTGTATTTTATCAACATTTAATTTTGTAAGCGTGTCTGTGTACACTCACAATCGTTATTTATTAGATTTTTAAATCTACGAAAAATGATGCCGTTTCGCGGGGAAACTGGCATCGTACTATTAAGATGACACATTTCAAGATGGCGCCCGGTTATCGTCTGTCTGTCTCATTGGTCTACACTAAACAGTATGCACTTTACTACAGTCATGATAAACAAAGTTCACTTTATCAAATTTATTGAAGAATATATTGTTTATCGATTTACCAGATTTGTCGAATTTTTAAATTGCTTTTACAACTTTATATCTGTTTTGTAAAAGACATATTTTAAGAGTAGCTGTAATATTTATTTATTTTATTTTATTTATTTAATTCTTGAATTTAGTTTTGGTTTTGTTTAGTTTCGTTTTTTTTTAAGTCCGTGTCCTCGACTAAACAAAACGTAATAAATAATAAATATTATAAAAGAGATATTATTTTGATAATTCATTGATATAAATGAAGATCGCTGCAAGGGGAGATAATTGAACAAATAGCATAAAAAAAGGCAAGTCCGGCCAAAAAATAAAAAAAGGGTTCATTCATCTTTCTTCTTCTTTCTCTCTTTCTTTCACTCACTCTCTCTCTTTCTACCTTTCTTTCACTCTTCTTTCTCCCTTTCTTTCACTCTTTCTCTCTCTTTCTTCACTCTCTCTTTCACTCTTTCACTCTCTCTCTTTCTCCCTTTCTTTCTTTCACTCACTTTCTCCCTTTCTTTCACTCTATCTTTCACTCTTTCACTCTCTCTCTTTCTCCCTTTCTTTCTTTCACTCACTTTCTCCCTTTCTTTCACTCTATCTTTCACTCTTTCACTCTCTCTCTTTCTCCCTTTCTTTCACTCACTTTCTCCTTTCTTTCACTCTCTCTTTCACTCTTTCACTCTCTCTCTTTCTCCCTTTCTTTCACTCTCTCTTCTCTCTTTCTTTCACTCCTCTTTCACTCTTTCACTCTCTCTCTTTCTCTCTTTCTTTCACTCTCTCTTTCTCCCTTTCTTTCACTCTCTTTCACTCTTTCTCTCTCTCTTTCCTCATTTTCTTCCACTCTCTCTTTCACTCTTTCACTCTCTCTCTTTCTACCTTTCTTTCACTCTCTCTCTTTCTACCTTTCTTTCACTCACTTTCTCCCTTTCTTTCACCCCCCCCTCTCTCTCTCTCTCTCTCTCTCTCTCTCTCTCTTCAACCGTCGTTCCCGGGAGATCCTATGCGCATCATCCAGAATCCGCAAAAGCTGAGTAAGTTTTTGATGGCCAGCTTATACCGGTGCATCTATGTGTAGATATTCACAGGAGAACGTCACTTATGAATTCGTTCTTGCTTCTTTAATGTCCAGCATACTGAATACATAGTAGAAAAAAGTATTAAATGTTTAAATCTACAAAAGAAATGATGCCGTTTCCCGGGAAACTGGCATCGTACTATTAAGATGACACATTTCAAGATGGCGCCCGGTTATCGTCTGTCTGTCTCATTGGTCTACACTAAACAGTATGCACTTTGCTACAGTCATGATAAACAAAGTTCGCTTTATCAAATTTATTGAAGAATATATTGTTTATCGATTTACCAGATTTGTCGAATTTTTAAATTACTTTTACAACTTTATATCTGTTTTCTAAAAGACATATTTTAAGAGAGTTGTGTAGTAATAAGAGAATATACACGGTCGGACTTGAATAAGTTTTATTCTACTTTGAATATATTTGCAGTTCTTGTGGACGAGCGGATTCCCAGCCCCCCACGAACAAAACGAGTCCGGATATGTTTCGCCTATGCGAGGGCGAGGAGTGTGACGAGTGACCAGGGAAATTGAACTCGTCACCTCTTCGTTGCTGAAATGCTGGTGAAATTCCGCACGAGCAGTGCAGAGTAACCCGGATATAAAGTCTCTTCGTGAGGATTGACGCGTGCTGATGAATGTCGAAACGTGCAATTCAGAGTAAGGAGCCCGGATGAAACACAGCAATTAGGACCTGCCCTCCCAGATCGGGGCAGAAATACGGCAGTAGCATTTTGGCTGTCGAAACGAGTGGAAGAGAAGATATATTTGGATATTGCTAGTGAGAAGAGTAGAACTGCTGGGAGAGCAAAGCAATTGCGTCTGCTGTGTTTGAAGGTGTCAGGAAGTGAGTAACGTGCTCAGTTGGTAGAGACTGTGCTGACGACGAAAGGAAGTACATTTCGTTTGCTAAAGTTCTCTTGGTAGTTTATATAATTTTACAAAGCTAAAGAGGTGACTCTCAATTACTTATTACAATTTGTAATTTTGTTTATTTATATCATTTATTTAATTCTTGTTTTTTTTGTCCGTGTTCTCGACTAAACAAAGGCCGGGTTAGCTCAGTCGGTAGAGCGTTCGGCTAGAAACCACAAGGTTCCTAGTTCGATACCGGTCCTCGTCAACTCAGCGTATGAGTAGCACAGAGATCTGTGCGGTAAAGTAAGGAGCTGATGGTAGGTGTGACACTCCACCTGAGACGCTAAAATAATCTCCTTGGTCTAGCACTAGTGAAAAAGGGATAGACTCCCTCGTTGCATGGCTGATACCGACATTAGGCCGCCCCGACGACTTTACTTACTTTTATAAAAGAGATATTATTTTGATAATACATTATTATAAACTAGAAGTGGCTACCCGGCGTCGTCTGGGTAAAGGGGGGATTTTTTTAAAGTTAGTCTCGCAGATCCATTATTACTTATCGCGAGTGAGATCCTCGCTGGTTGCCCCATAAAAATCCCCACGGAAATATATAACAATATAGTAAGACATTTCTATTCAATGATTTACAATTTAAAAAAAATAAAAATATAAATGAGGCAATTAATTCAATCAATCAGCATCATATCCTGCCAACGAATGTCTAGAATACGTCGTAGACAACGGAGATGGAAACAGTCGTTTCCTTTCGTGGCTTGTATATATATTTACCAACTCCTCCGCACGAGCAGGATACGACACAAGGTCAATTTCTTAAGCGGAGTTGAACAGGTTTGAATTCAGAGTTTTCCTTCTCCTAGACTGGTTACCTAGCCATGGTTAAAGAGTCCAGTCTGCCCTGCTATTTACCCATAACTGGAGGGAGAGTAGGATTCATACCTTTCCCAAGGGTATTAGCGCTAAGTGAAATGCAATTACCACGTCTAGGATTTGAACTCGGGGCGACGAGTCCATTTCCCATGACTTTAACCATTACACCACGCGCTTCCTACTTCGTGGCTTGTATATGTTGTCCACTCATCGCTACTGTAGAGGAATGTACTGAGGACACACGCTTTGTAGACATTAATGTATAGATAATTGTAACGTTGTGCCTTTTTTCCGGGCACTAAAACGATATCTGTAACGTTGTCGTATATCTGGTCACAGTACCCAAAGCGATATATATTCACCGTACTACAAATGTCTTCGGCACGTGGCGGTCATCTTGATGATAAAAATTACAACGCGAGAAATATGTAGTCACAACTACTAGCCTTTATTATCATGCTCGTCTCGTGGGTTCGTATCAGACAGGAGGAAAGTGCAGAGAGACAGGGGGAGAGAACTATTAAACTACTGTGACCCCATACTAGCCACCAGAGGCCCGTCCGTTCCCCTACGCGTCCGAAAAGCAAAAAGAGGCCGGTCCCGTTCTTCGTTGTTCCACGTCACTACGTGACTTCCGGTTCCGGTCAACACCCGAAACTTCCGGTTGACACTCAATTCTCCATTCGGGAGGTCACGCTCCGGTCAAACTGTTTTGTGTTCATTACTCTTTTTAAAACCTTTACTTTCTTTCTTCCTCCTCCTTCCATTAGTAGTCCTTGCCAAATGCAATCTTGCTACATAATGACTATTTCATAATTGTTGAGAACATAATTTAAATAACAAAGGAAATCGTGGCATCAGTGGTAACGTAGTTTCGGTTACAGACAGACAGTTATCTAATCTCCATTATAATAACTAGCAAAATAAAAAAAACACCCTCCGGGCGATGTAAAATAATTTTTTGAAAGATATTGCTTGAGGAGGTGGAAGTTAAAAATTAAATGTCGGAGATTGTGAACCATAAATCATGAAATCATCAAATTTATTAAAGGAGTAAAAAAAAAAAAATAAAACAATTTGAAATCGAAACTAAGTTCTATTAACTTTGAATATCTATTACAATAAAACAAATTATATATAAATATATGATACTGGGGGATGTATCTATCAAAACTAGTTAAAAAAAAACAATGAGGACTGTCTAATGTTGCCTGTTCAAATTTTGAGTGTAATTTTCTATGTTATAGCGATTTTGGGTAATGTGACGTAAGCAGTGACGTAATTTTTGTTACAGACAAAAAAAACGGAAGCGAATCTCCTCTATTAATACTAGTACAAAATAAAAAACACCCTCCGGGCGATGTAAAAATAAATTTTTGAAACATATTGCCAGAGGGGTGGGAGTAAAAAATTCAATGTCAGCGAGTTTGTACCCTAAGTAAGTAAAATCATCAAATTCATTAAACGATTAAAAAAATAAAACAATTTGAAATGTTAGTATTATCTGCGTTATTCGGACTATTGTCCCCATCTTCATTGTTATTTGTACAACGTTTCGGTCGATATGCCCTCCGACCTTCTTCAGGTATTTCTTGTCGGACTCGGGAACCTTCTCGGAATCGGGAACTTTCTTTTCGAACTCGGGAACTTTCTTGTCGTAATCGGGAGCCATCGCGGAACTTTGAACCTAACCCTTTATTTTGTCCACGGGGGTATTGTCCAATTGGACACATGGCCTAGTGGATAAGGTGGTTAGGTTAAGACAGTTCTAAGTGACAGTTATCTCTGGATACCGAGTTCAATCCTGAGTGGAGGCAGTTAGAAAAATAATTAACACAATTCCTACCCCAGATATGGTTAGCGGAATGAGAACAGGATACCCTGTTAATTCCACCTCCTCAAACTTCCACCTCCCCAAGCAATATCTTTTCAAAAAATTATTTTTACTAATCTTCAAGCCTCGTCTCAAACATTCAGAGAAATTTGAAATGTAAACTTTAAATATGTATTAAAATAAAACAAACTATATATAGTTATATAATACCAGTCATGTATTTATTAAAACTTGTTTTAAAAAACAATGAGGAATGTCTAATGTTGCATGTTCAAATTTTGAGTGTATTTATTCTATGTTATGACGATTTTGGGTAATGTGACGTAAGCAGTGACGTAATTTTTGTAACAGACAAAAACCGGAAGCGAATCTCTATTATTAATAAGATAGAAGATAGATATGATACTGTGGTATATTCCAGTTGAGATTAGCCTTATAGATTATTCAATGTCAGAATTTATGAAATGAACAATAGTCTTCTATCAGTTGTTTTGATCGAATTCCATTTAGCCACGTTTAGTTCCAGAAATAAAGAATTCGTGTTTTATTTCTTTAAGGAACAAAAGTCTAAGAATAGTGATTTTATCAATTTGTATTTGCAAAAGAGCATGACAACAGACAAATGATTTTACAGAAATACATAAAAATCAGATTAAGAAAACACCAACTCTAGATTATATGTGATTCTATCAAATGAAAACGGGAACGTTCGCTACTTAATAAAGAAAGAATATAAATCATATACATTCATTCAATATACTAGCAAATATATGCACCCTCCGTAGGGTGCAAGTATTCAAGTTTTAAATGTTATAAAATATTATATTGAATTAGAAAGGCTAATGATCAAATATAATATTATATATATATATATATATATATATATATATATAAATATATATATAAATATATCTTATTTAATATATATATAAATCATATACATTCATTCAATATACTAGCAAATAATGCACCCTCCGTAGGGTGCAAGTATTCAAGTTTTAATGTAATAAAATATTATACTGAATTTAGAAAGGCTAATGAAACTAAATAAGAATATCAGATAAAAAGATTTGAAAATTCTTTAGGAATAGAGTTCTGGCTTCAGTGGTGAACATTTTCTTTCTAATGAATTGAGGAGGTCGGAATAAGGGGGGGGGGTGGTCGATTGATGGTGTCAAAAGAGGTTGGAGGTGGATTTTCCTTTTCTCTAATAGGGAGTGTATCATGGTGGATTTTGATAGTGCACAAGTTACTATTATTATTATTATTATTATTATTATTATTAATACTAGCAAATATAAATGCACCCCCCGGGTGCAATATTAAGTTTTAATGTAATAAAAATTGTATTAAATTAGAAAGGCTAATGAAACTAAAAATAAGAATACAGATTAAAAAGATTTGAAACAGAGGGAGTTATAATAAAAGATTTGAAACAGAGGGGGTATATATAAAAAATGGAACAACTGAAACTTACTCTTCCATCACTCTCGTCTTTCATTGTTTGTTTTTTTCTAATTTAAGTAATTTAGATTATAAGAGGAAGTAAAAGAATAAAATGACAGTTATTTTTTCTTGTTAATGGATTTTCATTTAAGATCATTGAAGAGATTTTTTGCTTATATTCATTAAAAATAAAACCAAACAGTTAGAAATCAATAATACTAAGCACATATTTATTAAATTCGATTTTTTAATATTAATATGCAAATTACCTTCCCGTTCACATTGTAAACCGCTATTTTGTTGTATATATAAATATAAATTGCATGTTGTCAGTATTGTAGACATAGTTAACAGTATTAATAATGTAAGACAATTTTATTAATAATTGAGGTTTAGATAAAAAATAAAATCATGGAAAATGTGATATCAATAACTAAGAGAATTTGTGACTTGAGTAGGAATATAGTTTCGGTTACAGACAGAAAACACACAATCTCCAATTATAATAATAATAATAATATATATATATATATATATATATATATCTTATTATATATAAGATATAAATCATATACATTCATTCAAATATACTAGCAAATATATGCACCCTCCGTAGGGTCAAGTATTCAAGTTTTAATGTAATAAAATATTTGATATGAATTAGAAAGGCTAATGATCAAATATATATAATATATAATATATATTATATATATTATATATATAGTATATTATATTGAAAAAAACAGAAGGAATGTTTACAAATGCATGGGCTCCTCAGGAGAGAATGTGCTCGTTTCGGGGCCTTCCTCTCGACGGTTTAAAAAGCAAACACCGGCCTACCTCACTGATGTGAGGACCCTCGCAATATCAATGCATCGACCGCACGTGGATCCGTCATCACAAAAATAAGACGGGAAAAAATGACCGTTAGCAAAAACAGAAATGCTTGCTAGTCAAAAGTTGAATTGAATCAAAAAAATGCGCTTGTCTTATAATCTAGAATAAGATGAATTTATTTAAAAATAAAATGAATTTTTTTTGA